>CM035096.1:84525809-85105809 GCA_020205505.1 Panax japonicus | reverse complement strand
TTAATAAAAAACATACAAGAGAGTTAATATTTGGACTTTGAATTACAAGGTTCACATACTCGAACGGGTCATCGAATAGGAAAAGGTACTTGATGAATGGGTTATTGATCTAATCAGTGGTCGAACCGTTATTGATTCAGTAACGTCATTAATATATAAAAATATATATTATTAGTAATTAAATTTTTCTTTAAAAATCTTGTTTTTATAAACTAAAACATAATAAAATTGAGTTACAATATTACTAAAATTGAAAATTTTTAATATTAACATTTTTAATACAAAAATAAATAAATTAAAATTTTAAAACTGTTTCATTGGATCAAGTAACCGATTTTACCGGTTGAATCACCGGTTAAACAGGTGATCAATCGATTTTTGATTAAATCAATAAAATTATATTGAACCGAATCGAAGAGTCAATAAATTTTAATTTTTATCGATTGAACTGACGGGTGGATCCAATTTAATGGAAGTGGTTACTATGAATTTTATTTTTAGATAAGTTGGTCAATTAATCAATAGAGTACTGATACGCAGACGAGACTCTATACGCGTCAATATTCTATTAACCAATTAATCAAATTACCAAAAATAAAATTCATACTAACGGAATCCCAATTTAATAATAGTGTTGAATTGTGTGCAGGTTCAGGTGTAGGACTGTATTGTGAGGTCTATAATACACCACTAGATTTACCAAAAGATAATGTCCTATGCACCACCAAAATAAGTAGCATTTGTTTTGGACAAAAGGGTTCACCACCAAATTCAAATGCCACTTTCATCATTCTATTACTTTTAACACTTTTAAATTGGTCTGCCTCCCAATACTTTTTTTTTTACTGTAGCCTCGTGAAGCTCTCTGTCTGTCTGTTATCAGTCAAACTAACGGTAAAATAATTGGAAAAAAGATGTACCATTTATTGATAATTGCACGCCTATATATATTATATTATAATTGAACATTTTACTTATAAATATAGTATAATCTGATAGTGTATCTCTCACAATCTATGGCGAATAAATTTTGAATTAAATGTTTCTTTATCAGTACACTCAATTTTATTTAAAAGGGAAAAATATATTTTTTATTGAAAATATTGAATTTGATAAATATTGGATTTTTTATACTAAGAAAATATATTGGCTTAAATTGATTTTTTTAAATCAATTAAATAGACTAATTTTAGAATAAAAGAATTGAGCATATATATATATATATATTTATATTTTTAAACTCTTAGAATTTAAAGTTAGAAGTAAATTTGATATCTTTTCATTTGTTCATAGTTTTTTTACCTATATTTATATAAAAAATATAAATTTTAATTGTGAAAATGGTCAATTTAAATGAAAAAATCAAACTAGGCTACCGTTTCAAAGATGGATAACATGATATTTCTATATGATTTTTTTTTCTGCAAATAAATGTGAATTTCACTCTCTATTTGCATGTCTAAAAAATATGATGTACAAATATCATAAAAAATATGAAAAATATTAATTTTTAAATATAAATATGTGTAGATGTGACAATATCAGTTTTTTAATTATAAATATAAAATATGGGATATAATTATTAAATATTCTATTAATTAATTAATTTATTCTAAAATAAATTTTATTCTAACTACTTCTCTAATACAATGGTTGGGTGACAAAGGCATGTGATTATCAGGGAATCTCATAAAAAATTTAAACCAAAAGAAAGAGACGGTTTTCCCAAGACATTTCAGTAATAATTATAGAGTAGCCTGTGGATATGCAAATAAAGAAAAGTAGTAAACCCCTCCCACCCACCCCACTCATCTCTTCTCTGCACCTTCCATTCATTGATTCAATTATATAAACCCCTCCCTTTCACCCTTTATCTCTCAACTCTTCATCCCAATCAAAAGTTTATTTCACTCTTTCTCTCCGTCTCTATATAAACTAGATCTTAGGTCAAGAAATGGCTTGATTTTCTGTTTAGATCTCTTATGCTCTAGTTTTGATGAAAATACTCATGGGTTTTCTTAACAACCCTATATTTATTCAAGGGTTTGGTTAAATATTCATAGATCTGCTGTTTCTATGAATATTTTCTTGTTTTTTTATTTCAAAGTTGTGGGTTTTTATGGGTTCCATTGATTTTAGGATATAGTTTGTTTCTTGATAATTACCTTTTAATCATTTCCTATTGGGATCTTGTAAAGGTAAGATTTTTAGTTTCAGATTTTATACATCTAGATTTTTGGTTTTTGGTTTTTATGAATTTTACTTGAAAAAGTTGATTCTTGATAATTTTCTTTAATATTTATATTAAAATTTTTATGTTAAGAGTTTTGAGTGGAGCTCCTTAAAGTCCAATAGAGGAACTTTGTGGGAAAATAGAGCTGCTGATCTATGGATCCCTCAAGCCCTATCCCATTACTTTATCTATATGGAGGATAAGCTTGTGGCTTGCATATATCAGGAGCTGCATTACCCAGCTTCAGATCCTTGTTTGGATTGAAGGGAGCTCTACACTTTATTCTATTCTAATCTCCTTTTATATATTAATCATATTTTGCTCATGTATATGTGTATGTATGTGTGTTTATATATATATATATACATGTGCAAATATGTAAGTGTTTTATCTACTCTTCACAAGGAGATAAAATGTTAGATTCTCTGTCTACGTATATGGCTTCCTAATTTAGTTTCTGTTCTTCCACAATCTAATAAAATAGTTTCCTTTTTTCCATTTATGGTGCTTGAGGAAAGTCAAATACTTCTGTTCAGGCATTCACTTTTCGGTTTTTCTATATCTATATATCTAAATATATACATGTATATATATATATATATATGTATATGTAAATTTCTGATCTGTAGGTTTGTGCAGGGGTCATGAATCAAACATAATATTTGCAGGCCTGCATAGAGGAGGAGAACTAACTAGATTCTTATTGGCTGTACAGATCTTGGGAGTTGACTTTGAATAGTCTAAATTTATTTTTTTTAAAGTTTTTTTGATGATGTATTTTCTTTTTCCTTTTTTCCTAGTCAATTCAATTGTATACTACAATATTAATTTTTATTTATATAGATTGTGGTAGGAGATATAGTATTTGTACTAATCGTATGTTGGTTCATATATAAGTGACCATTTTTCTGGGCAAGATTGGAGTAATAATATTTGTTCTTGTGTGAAAATATTTACCAATAATTTCTTTTGATGCATTTTTAATCATTTTTGATGCATTTTATTGCCATAGAAAGAGCTTAGGATAGGGAGTGTATGAAAGTAAAAAAAAGAGGGTTTTTTTTAATGGAAACTAATATTTCCACCTGGAAAAAATGATGGTTCCAAGTCTCTTTTGAATGAATGTGGGATTTATTTACTATTAATGTGAAATGAATGTGGGATTTTTTTACTATTAATGTGAAAAGAATCAGGTAGAAATAAATTTTTTTTTTTAAAAATATAACTTCTTTTATTAATTTGTACTATTAATTTGTACTTTTTTATAATTGGATATATAATATATAGTACTCTCTCTTTCTTAAATTAATTGTTCAATTTTGATTTTTTAAGTCAAATTAATTATTTTTAGAATTAATAATTAAGCATATATAAATATATTTTTAAAATTATAAAAATTGAGATTAATAATAAATTGTATATATATTTTTTTGTTATAAATTTTTCACCTATATTTTAGTAAAAATATTAAAAAGATTAGTTTTAAAAATGATCAATTTGATTTTAAAAAGTTAAAATTGAGTAATTAATTTGAGACGGAAGGAGTAGTATATTTGTTTGTTTTAAAATTATAGATATTTTTTTATTTTAAAATTATATAGTGATACGATGTTTTTAATTTATTATTATTATTATCTTTTTATAATTTTTATTCTTAAATTATCACAGATGAATTTATACTTAAAAATATAAAATTGTTTTCAAATATTGTTATTTAATAAATGTATTTAATAGATTGGTAAGAAAATTGTAATATATGAGAGGCTTTTGATATTTTTTAGTACTAAATTTATTTGTAATTTATACTTGTATCTCTCCAAATTAAGATTTGGAGTTTCAAAATAGATAAAAACTCGTGTCCAAATATGAAAATGTGCTTTTACATTCCTAGCCAATTAAGTCAAAAGTAGAAGTTTGAGCATAAAAGTCATAAAATTACCCACAGAACTCAAGTTCTAATATCTTTTTTAATAATATAGAGTTAATTAGTATTATTAATGATAAAATAATATATTATTTTTAAATTTGACCTTATAATTCACTATCATATTATTGCCATGAAATAAAAATCTGTTTTTAATGTTTGTAAATTTTATATAATTGAATATTTTTTGAATAAAAGTGGATCCACAAGTCATACAGTTGTTTCTACTATTTTTTTTCTTTCCTATAGGACACTGAAATTAAAAAAATAATAATAATATTTTCACATGAGTATTTACATAAGATGGATGCATATTTTTTTATGCTAATATTTTAATTCTCTTTGGTTATATTTATTTGCAATAATTATATTTATATTAGGATATGAATATCAATTTTAAATATTTTGTTTATTTTTAAATTTAGAACTATTAGTTTAAGAATTATAAAATAACTTAATAGTCTTAAAATTATAATTATAATTTTGAAATTATAATTCTAAAATTAATAATTCTGAAATTATAATCTCATCAATTATAATGCTTATAAATAAACATAACCTTTATTTATTAAAAAACAAACAAGACTCGATTGATTTTCTTCCCAAAAGATTACTAGATTTCATGTTCCAAAAAGAAAGTCCTTCTACACGATGGGAATTTCGACCGATCTAGCGATCAGTCCAAATTTTTATTTTTTGCTTCGATTCTTGAAAAATATTTAATATTTTTTTAGTTGAAATTTTTACAGAATTAATGATATTAGTGTAATATATATATATATATATATATATATATATATATATATATATACAGACAGGATCAAGAGTAGACCTCTTAAGTAGTAGAACTTTATCAAAACGACGTAGTTTTGATAAGACGCAGTGACATTTTTGTAAATATCATGCCACCGCGTATTTATAAAAATGTCACCGCGTCTTATCAAAACTATGTCGTTTTGATAAAATTATATTATTTAAGGCATTCTGCTACTTAAGAATTCTACTCTTGATCCTTTATATATATATATATAAAGTAATGTTGCACAGATTGTACAATATTATTTTTTATATGTATTCAAATTACACCAAAATTATTGTATTTTATAAAAGTTCAAATTGGAAAAAAGACTATTTTTTAAAGTCAAAGCAAAAAAAATAAAATATTTTAGACGGATGACTAGACGGATCGAAATTCCAGGCCCGTAGGATACTTGAAAAAGAAAACAAATAGAAGATGATAACTAGATTTTATCAAGATTTATCCATAATTGGGGGGGCGTCCGGTGCTAAACGACCGGTACCGTCCGGTGCCCCTTTTTTTTTTTTTTTTTTGGTTTTTTTTTTTCAACAATTATGAGAAAAAAAAATAAAAAATAATAGAGCAAGTTTGAACAAAAAACTGTAAAAGGAAGTACGTTTTTTATTGAAAAAACACTGTAAACAGTTTACAGTGTTTTTTCAATAAAAAACGTACTTCCTTTTACAGTTTTTTGTTCAAACTTGCTCTATTATTTTTTATTTTTTTTTCTCATAATTGTTGAAAAAAAAAAACCAAAAAAAAAAAAAAAAAAAATTTAACATAGAGTACCGGACGTTAGTCCGGTACATTTGTACCGTAGCCCCCCTCAACCCAACAATCCAAGCTGTCCTTGTTTAGGTATTGATGGAGCGTAAGGTAATGTCTGAACCATTTTTCGTGTGAAGACAAAGTAGTTACTGCATGTACCTGGTACGTATATTATTTGTTGGCTTAGTGTAATTACATAACGTACACCTTAGGGTTTATTTTGGCATAAAGGTAAATGCTAGGGTTTGGGGGTAAGGACTAAGGATACACAAAAAGCTTGCATAGTCATGTTTGGCTCAAGTCTAGCCTGACAAAAGGTTTGGCTTGATCAAAGTTCAGCCTAAAAATCCCCAAACAAAACCCACATTTTGGCTAACACCCCAACTTGACTTTGAAAGGTACTGGAAAGTTATCCATTGAGAAAAGTTTTGTTCAAATCCTAATAATCCACGCATATTCTTAGGTTGATACCATGATGATGCCGGTTTGAATTGTTGAACAATTTCTTCTTTAACTTTTAGACTCCACTCAAGTTTTAGTCGCCTAAGCTTCTGTTTGACGGGCTTGAATCCTTCTTTAATGGGCAGTCGATGAATGACAATATCAGTAGACAAACCAATCATGTCCTCATGTGACCATGCAAACACATCCTGAAATTGAGTTAGTAGAGCAATCATGACTTTTCTTTAGTTCGAGGTAAGGTTCATGCCTATCTGGATTTCTTTAGGGTTTTCCGAGGTTCCGATATTGACAGTGGTGATTTGATCAAGGTTTGGTTTGGGTTTATCTTCGACCCATTCTTTGATCTCCTCCAACACTTCATAGTTATCTATCTTCTCTTGATCAATCCCCATCAAGTCAAAGTTCATTTCTATATCAAAGTTGTAGTCACTGTGAAAATTTGGCATCTCATCCGCAAGGCCAAACAGATCCAGCTCTAGAGTCCTAAAAACAAAATGCTTTTACTTAATATATGAAACTGTAATAATACAAAACATAAGCAAAAGCATGACAAAAGTAACTACTAGCGCTGTTGTAAGACCCTAACTTTTATGTATAAAGATTAATTTTTTTTTTCTTGAAATATATTTTTGAATATTATGGTGTCGATTTGATATAATGTTATAGTTGTGGGTATTATTTACAAATTTGTACAAGTAAGCAAGTGGTTATATAATATTTGATTGGTCGGATGAATATTCGTTTTAACAAAGAATATTCGTACGACGGCACAATCATTGGTGGAACCCCACAACGAAAGTATTAGTCGTAGTTAGAAAACGACAGAATTATTTTTTTATAAAAAATAACGACGAAAGTATTACCGTTAAACTGTTGTACTACTCGGTGGTAAAAGTACAGTAATATGCGTGGTTGTATAGTAGCACACGATATTGATTATTGATGCTTACGTGAGAAGTCACTTAGTTATACTCAATTATTGCTACATGAATTGCTGCATAATATCTTTCATATTCTTGATTCCATTATTGTCACTAATATCATCTGCATAATATTTATATTATTAAATCAATAATTGAGACGACAAAGTTATTCATATTATTATTTGTAATATTGACAATGCCTAGAAGTTCTGTCAAGGAGATGTTTGGTCACCTAATTGCGCGCCAATAAGGAGAAATCCTTATCGGAAATTAATCCCACTCTTTCCTGGGAACGACCTTGTTGTTAAATATTGTGAGTTATAATATTTATAATGAATAAGTTCGTGTTGATTAAAGATGAAATTGATAGCTCCATTGTGTTGGAATTATTAGTGTTAGTGGAAATCGACATCTATTTCGATAATAATGGATGTCTGGAGGTTATATTGATCAATCGAATAATTAATCGGATAAATGAGCAATTAATTGCTATTAATTCACATGCTTACAACTATGTATTCACATGTGTGTACTATTGATTCACATTCATGTACTATTAGCGGATGCGGTGCAAGATTGATAATACTTGCATGACTAGATTAAAAATGGAGGTATAGATGAATGTACTATACCGTAATTATTTTTTCACATGATTGTACTATTGATTCACAAGATGTACTATTAGGGGAGGTGGTGCAAATTTGATAATACTTGCAGGACTAAATTAAAAATGAAGAAAAAGATGAAGGTATTATACTGTAATATTTTGAGCCCCAAAACGTACAATTATTGAAACTTTATTTTTCTATAAATAGAAGCTCATTCTTCTTTCATTCTTACCAATTCACTAAGACTCACAAGAGCATTTATAGAGAGAGAAGCTTTAGAGAGAAAGTAGAAGAGAAGTCTGCTACCTCGCTATTCGAGTATCCAGTCTTTTTCTGAGGTAAGGGATATTATTTTTTTCCGTATTCGTAGAAATAATATTTTCTTCCATACTCTATAGTATGTGAGTAATATTATTTCGTTTCGTAATCCTGATTATACTCTCATTCTGTTAATGTGACGCCCCTAAAATTAGGTATACATCACCCATTCTGAGTCGCCAGATACACGGTACAAAATTCAAATATAACTTCATTTATACAACTGTTGAGCTGTCGTATAGAATACGACCACAGTTAACTATGAGTTTTAATACAAAGGTACTTTGACCACAACCTTACAATGATACTTTACATAAAAGTATAGTCAAAAACTATTTTAGAAATTAAAATCTTTGGGAAGTGCTCAAGAAAACCTTCGTACATGGGAGGCCATGCGTCTAGGTTATGATAGATATCATATGTCCACAGAATTATCCTTGGTTGACCCAAAAGTCCCCAAAGAAAAACAAAAAGATTACTATCATCTTCTTTCCAATGGTGAGTCTTCTCTTGACATATAAATATCTCTGTTGTCTCCAAGTGAAAATTATATTTCACATAAACCCCAAGATCATATAGGTAGTACTCGTAGATATATTCAGCAAGTGGATTTGCACAACCATGTTTTATGAGAACACGAGGTTGTATGTCATTAGACATCTGGTATGATAGTGGCAAAATACCCTTCCAAAGTTGGGTTCGCTTTACCCTATTTGATTCACCAAATATAACTACTAAATGATGTATAGAATACAACACACTTTTCTATACTATTTAGGGAGAACCTCCACAGCTAGAGACCACTGTTCTATTCCCATGTTATTCCCGCTCGACCCGACAACACTCTTATTACCTAAAAGGAATTGTGAAGCAGAAAGGGTGAGCACAACTAGTCCAGTAAAGAATATCATGACTAAAGATAATTAAATTATCAATAGCTTTCATCAATAATAAATAAGAGATTTAGAACGTATGATAGATGATAAAACTTTTCAACCATAGTTGCAGCGGAACGAGAAATCCATTAGAAGAGTCAAATAGACCATAAGTTCTATTATTTCTCTATGTTAAAAGTCCACCAATAATGTTTTATCCATGTAAAATAAATCAACAGTTCCTGTCCACAATCATATGAATAACTCATAATTATAATTGTGGTTCTAAATTCCTCTTCGCAACCAGGATGAAGATAATTTTCATCACCTATCTTCACCTGAAATATCAAAAATTATGGTTATACCAAATCATAATTCCTGCTCATAATCATACTAATAAATTCGTCTTTGCACCACGGCCAAAGATATTCATTAATAATTCATCTTTGCACTACATGCCAAAGACATACAACTGTATTTTAGAAGAGTCAAGTAGAGCATGATATCTACTATCTTCTACGAATTAAAAGTGTATAATAAATATTTTATCGCTGAGACTCAGCTTAATAAATAATCCACATCATCGAATCACCCCTGCACTACGGCCAATGATATTCGTTAATATCACATCCATGAATTTATAATTCATCCCTGAGACTCAGCTCGATAATCAATCCATATCACTGAATTATCTATGCACTACGGCTAAGGATATTCGTTAATATCACGACCACGAATTATCCATGCACTACGGCTAAAGATAATCGTGTTTTCATCAAGGGTCATGATTATGCCATAAAACAATCCATCTTTGCACCCTTGGCCGAAGAGAATCCATAGCCATAATCATACCAAAAACTGTCCATCAATGCACTATGGGCCAATGAGGACTTTTTTCACATCATTTGTAACATTACGGTCATGATTATACCGAATAATCCCTGGTCATAATCATACCAAGTCCATCTATGCACTACGGCCAAAAATGACTTTCAACACAATATAAGCATGAGGATGATGACAATGATATAAAAATCAATCAAATGAGATAACAGATAAATATTAAACATTTATAATACAATTTATCCAGCGTTCAATAATAACCAAATGTTATCAATCACTTAATAATCTCATAATCTAATATCATTAATATTATAACAATATTTTAATCATTTCTTAAACTTATAAATAATTTATTTTAATTGTTTACACTTTATCAAATAATGCATTTAATCATTCAAAAATGCCATACTCATAAGATTTCATCATCAATGAACAAATTTCTCATCAAAAATCTGCATATACCCTATATAGGATTCTTAAGCTATAAAATCCTATTTTCCAATTTTATTACTTCACATAACATATTTAATTCATTTACTCATAACTAGTTCATTTTCATGAAAAATACCAAATCAGTCTCAAAAATATTTATTTTCTGGGATTTAGCATAATATAGTCTCATCTTGAACATATGTTTTTCTCAGAATTTTTAAAATTCATTTACTATTTTTCATATGGCTAAAACTGCCTAATATTTAGACATTTATCATAAATTATACTTTTGTCCAAAAATTGCCGAAATTTACAGGGTATACTACTGTTATATACATGTTCTCCCAATAAAAATTTCATCAATTTTAGAGTTAACCACAAGGAGTTATAAGGATTTACTTTTAAAATAGTCTTTTTCCATAAAATCCATAACTCTTAATCTATACATCCACAAATCGCCATTTTTGGACACAATCTAGAAAACTTATCAAATTATCATTTCAAATTTTTTCAAAATTTTTGAGAGTCAGAAAAAATGCGAAATTACCCATGGCAGAAACCCCTTTTTAATGAAAATACTATTCGTATGAATACGAATGATCATTTACCATGCATGCGGTAATTTACATAGACATGTTATTTCAATAGAATAATAAAGAATGAAATCAGGTCATGTGTAAACTCACAGACAGGATATTCCGATAGGATAATAAAGAATGAAATAATAAAAGAATTCACCAGTCATGTGATAGACCGCACAGACAGATTATTCCAACAGAATACTAAATAACGGAACCAGGTAAGGCGTGATACGCACCGACAAGATATTCCAATAGAATAATAAATAACGGAACCAGGTCTGGCGTAAAACGCACGGACATGATATTCCAACAGAATAATAGAGAATGAAATAATAGAAGAATTTCACTATGTATGCAGTACTTCGCATAGACAGGTTATTCCAACATAATAATAAAGAATGGAATGATAGAAGAATTTCAGCATGTATGTAGTACTTCGTATAGACATGTTATTCTAACATAATAATAAAGAATGGAATAATAGAAGAATCACCATGTATACGATAGTCTGTGTATACAGATTATTCCAACAGAATAATGAAGAATGGAATAACAGAAGTTCTCTTCATGAATACGAAGGAAATAATACCCCTTACTATAATAATAATAATAATATACTTTACGAGTATGATAATTATATCCCTTACCTTAAAAAGAAAAGTATTCCGACTGGTAGGGCGGGAATATACTTGAAGAAAACTTGCACTACGCTCAAAGCTTTCTTAAACTCTAAAGAAATACGCTCAAGATTATAGAAGAAGAACTCTCTCTCTATAGTTTCTCTCTCTAGAGTTTCAGTGAATTTGTAAGAAATAATGAAGGAATGAGCTTCTATTTATAGAAAAATGGATTGCATAGTAACTAACTCATGAGCGGTCCAAATTTATTAAGTTCAGTCCCAGCGATAAAAGTGATGAAAAACCTTTTAAATTATAGAAGATAGTAGATTTTATGCTCTACTTAAGTCTTCTAATGGATTGTTTGTTCCTCAGCAGTTAAACCTGATGTTTATTATATTTTATCAGTATAAACTGTTGAAGGTTAACAATAAATTATTCTGTATTATCTTAGTCATAATATTTCTTACTGGGCTAGTTGAACTCACCCTTTTGCTTTCATTGTTTTATTCAAAAAATGAGAACGTAACTGGGACTAGTCGGGGAACGGGGTGACGGTCCAGATGATAGCATTAGTAGCCCTCACTATTCTATGAAATAGTGTGATAATAAATGTATTAAGGACTCCATTTGAGTTGAATACTGTCTATAAGACAATATTCGTAGTAAAACTCTCAGTTTATGTTTTGTCATATGTTGTACGACAGTTATATTATTAAGTTGTATTTAAATTTTGTACCATGTATTTGGCGACTCAAGATGAGTTATGTATACCTATTTTGGGGACGTCACAGCTGTGAAACAAAAATAAGAAGTATATAATATCTACACTTCAAGTAGGAATGAGCAAAAAACGGATATAACTGAAAAAGTGAACCGAAGCGAAATTTTTTAACCAAAATTTCTTGAAAATTCAATTATTTTTTGCAATTCGGTTATATCCGAATTTTTATCCGATTTTTGGGTTTGAGTATGGGTTTGGATTTTATGTTATTCGGTTAACCCGAATAACTGAATAAGAAATTAAAAAAATAAGGCTTCAAAGTTAAATAATAATATGATCACTTCACTCTCTAATCTCTATCTCATTAGTCATCTTTTATCTCTCACAGACTCAGACTCAGACTCTCACTTCTCGCTACACTAGTCACTCGACCTTTCAGATCTCAGATCTAGTTGTCTTGATCTCAATTCTCTCTAAAATAGCTTGATCTCATGATCATGATCTAGTCGACCTTTCAAATCTCATGATCACAATTTTAGATCTCAGATCTAATCTTACCCTCAACCCTCAGATAGCCTGATCTCTCATCTCTCTCTAAAGTATAAAATTCCAAAATCAGCCGCCTATGTATTACCACCACTCCACCAGCAAGCACCGCCTCAGGCGCCTCCTTAACAACATCAACAACAGCCCCAATACATAACTGTCCCGGCCCAGCCATCTAACGCCAACGAAATCGACACACTTTGGATTGGAGATCTTTAGTATTGGATGGATGAGAATTTTCTTCTGAGTTATTTCGCTCAATCTGGCGTAGTATCTTTTCATTTCCTTTCTTTTTTTTTATTTCCCATTTTTGGGTAATACACATGTAGTTTGGTGTGCTTGTTTTTCTTGTGGTTTATGTATTAAAATAGGAATTTTTTGGTTATCAAATTACCTTATTATTAGAAAAAGTAAAAAATTAAAAGAAACAAAAATCTGGATCCCCTTTCTTCATATTTTGGAAACTCTGCAAGAATAAATTATATCCCTCTGAAGGTGGTTTACTGTATGCTTTTTTTTTGTTTGATAAAATGGAACTAAATTTCGATTATTAATCGAAATAATCGAATTGAAAATTTGATTTTCGATAATTCGATTATTGTTAAATTTGGTTATTTGTTCGGATAATGAATTTAAGAAGATTTTGGTTTTCATTTATAACTGAATAACCTATTCGGTTCGGTTATAATCGAATTGCTCACCCTTAACTTCAAGGAAGATGGACTTTCTACCCCTTTTATCCTTTTCGACAAATGCAAGAAGTGTTGCTCCAGTTGTCTAGGGTCAAGTATTTGTTGATAGCTGTGATTAAGGGATAGTGGATGTCCTCCTCCTCTTTGATAATAACTATAACTGAATTCACATCAGGGCCAATACTTTTCTTTGAACGGTTCTCCTTAGCCCTATTTATGCAAGAGATCGGGATTTGATCTTTTGAGTAGTCATCATCTGGGATATCCTCGTTCAGACCCTCCGTATGTGCCAGAAAATGCATCTTTGCAAATCGATCTTGCACTTCTTGCAGAAACCTTTCATTCCTTTCCTTTTTTTCCTTAATAGGAGTCTGAATTTCCATTTCACTAACCAGATTAACCTTAGGAATCAGCATGCTAGCGGCCACAACATGAATTTTTCTCACAGGCTTCACAAATCCTATATCCGTAAGGTTTGGTAGCAGAATGGTAGAAGAAGGAACCAGTGGATGCTTGTGCGGGTGCTGGTGGTTTGATCCAGATGAATAGCCTAATCCAGCCTTCCCTGTCTGGCTAGGAATTTGAACTGGACTTCTGATTCCTTGCTGACTCTTCCCTAACCCTTGTCCAGGCCAAAAATCCAAGGATATCATTTCTCGACTAGCCGACATTACTTCTGTGGAAACTATGGGCTTTAAAGCTGGGGCCCCAATCGGTTGGTACTGAGTGTTGCTCACCTCAAGGGCTTGAAAACATACAGGCTCAACTCCCTCATCGAGACTAATCATAGGCATATCGCTTTGTATATGGACAAAATATTCTGGTTCGGCATTGACAGTTACCAGATTGCCATTAATGATATACTTGACTTGTTGATGAAGGGTGGACGGAACTGCTCCTGACATATGGATCCACGGTCTTTCTAACAATAAATTATAGCCAGTGGTAATGTTTAGCACTTGGAAGGATACGTAGAAAGTATGGGGACCAATCTTTATTGGAAGTTTGATTTCTCCTACAGCCTCTAACCGAGATTCATCAAAGGCCCTTATGACTACATGACTAGTCCGAATTCGATTTGGATTGATCTTCATTCTTTCCAATGTGTCATAGGGACATATGTTGCTTTCCAAAATGACATTGTTGCTTTCTCTAAATGACATTCCTCACTGCATGGTAGAACTGTAGAAGCAGCAAACATAACAAGATTACAACACAAGAAATAGTACTTGAATGAAGTACTTGATTACACAATTCTACACAATTACAACACAAGATTACCTTTTCTTGGTACTTGAAAAATCAAAGAAATAGTCCATAAAAAATGAAGTACTTGCTAGTGAGTAATGTTTAGTCACTCCTTGTAATTTCGCCCATGTTAGAATTAGAACCCTTTAACTCTTGATTTGCAACTAGCGGTACCAAAAGTTGGTCGTCCGTCAGCCCATCATCTATACTAAAAATGCCAATTTAAAATATCAATACCCAAAATTAAACTAAAAAACTACAATTAAAGTAAAAATATTTACAACTAGAACAAACCTTGTATTTCATATCCACAAATCCAATTACGTCCACAAATTAATGCTTGTGCATTATCCGGTACAAGCGAACTACGATATTTTGTGAGAACTTTTGCTCCAATGCTAAAGGCCGACTCTGAAGCAACCATTGTAATTGGAATTGATAAGATATCATAGGCCATATTTGCTAGTATTGGATATTTATAATAACGTAATATTTGAAAGTACTAAATAGTCAATAGTCATGTATAAAATAAAGGTATAAAACTAGAATAAAAAATAAGGATTGGGTACCTCTAAGAAAGTTTTTTCCACTCTTCTAGAATATTAAAATAAGATTTGTTAGTGACAATTTTCTCCTCTAAGTATTGTTCCAATTCCATTCTTGTTGATGTAGTACCTTGCACTTCCCTTACAAACTCCTATTTAAAATTTTAAACATCAAAAGTTCATCAACACAAATATGTAATATAGATAAATATGCAAAAAATTAAAAATTTTATAATACATGAAAACTTTACTTACATCAAACTCATTATCACTATGTTCATTTGTGTTATTGATAGCAATAGTTGAAGTCCCTACACCATCGTGAGGTTGTTGTGAACCATCTTTTGACAACTCCGTTGCATATTCCATGAACATAGATTTCATAGCATCCACAATTTTCTCCACAATTTTCTATTTGTAACATACTCATCTGTCTCAAAAAATTTCAATTTAAATTTGACAAATTGCACCTTATACCTTGGGTCAAGAATAGTAGCTATGGACAAGATAACATAGTCGTTCCAATATTTTTCAAACTTTGGCAACATCTCATTTGCCATGTTTCTAATTACCTTAATCTCACAAGATTTATTAAACATCAAAAGTTCTTTTATCCTCAACACATGTAAGAAATACAGATTTGTTGTTGGATAACTCGATCCCGAAAAAAGTTCTGTAATTTTTCAAAATGGTTTCAAAAATGTAGTGATAGCTTGTGTTATTTCCCACTCATCATTTGATGGACAAGTTGTGTAAGATGATTCAACCATGGCATATTGAAAGAATAAATCTTTATATTTCAGAACACTATCAAGCATCTCCCATGTAAAATTCCATCTAGTCACACAATCCAAATGCAAACCCGATTCTACGAACACAAGCAATTGTTCACAACGTGTAACAAACTTTAATAATCTACTTTCAGATCCCTTAATATATTTGACACTCTCTAATTTTACGTAAAGGTTCACTTGCAATTTTCAAACCATCTTGAACAACGAGATTTAATATGTGAGCAGAACATCAAACATGGAAAAACTACCATTGCGAAACAAGTTTCCTCTCAAATGAGCATTCAAAAAAATTTGCATGTTGTAGTTATTTGTTGCATTTTCTAAAGTGAGAGAAAAGTTCTTTTTTTCAATTCCCCAATCCTTTAAAAACTCAAAGATTTTTTCTGATAAAAGAGTACCGGTATGTGGTGGGGGGAAATGACAGAAATTTTTAATCCTACTATGCAACACACAATCATGATCAATAAAGTGAGCGGTTAAACAAATATATCCCCCACTAGTACTGGACGACCATAAATCAGAAGTGAGACAAATTCTACCGCGGATGTTCTCAAATGCACGTTTCAATTTTACTTTCTCAAGCTTATAAATTTTAATACAATCCGCTTTGGCAGTGTTTCTAGTATACGATTTCACATCCAAATTCAAATAGTTATGCACTCTTCGTAATCCTTCGTGTTCAACAATCAAGAATGAATAGTTATGCATCATAATTGCTTCAGCCATTTTATCCCTATAAATGAGCTGACTAAATTTTCTATTAAGCATTTTTCCTTCATGATCTAGATGCATTTGAGTCACATTTTGGTTAACTAAATCGGGACATAACTTTTCACGTGCATGCAAATTTATAGTCCCATGAGAATTACTACCATCTCCAATAGCATAACTTTTTGTGCATGTTTTACAATATGCTCTTAACTTTTTGATTGAAGGATCTACCTTTTTTTTCATATTGATTCCAAATTTCACTTTCTTCCCTTCGTTTCTCTTCGAACTGTCAATTGGTTGTGTCAAATTGTCCGAGATTTCAACTCCCCCATCAATCAAATCAATTGTTACACGATCCCGACGATCCATAAGAACTCTACAAACAAAAAATATTTTTAAACAATTAACACATACCCAAATAACCAGCTCTGCACTGATATTAAAAATTTAAAAAATTAGAAGAAACATAATGTGCAACTTATGATGCTCTAGAGGTATCACTAACTTTTTCATAGTTAATTCAGCACAAGTAGCATATAACAAGTAACAAGTTTTTCCACATGTTCACAGTGCGTACAACAACTTAAACAATTAAAACAAAAACAAATCCCTTTCTTTCCCTTTTGGCAAGTGGAAATATTACTTTAATGAAACAAATGTACACATTGCTAGTTGCTTGCAGCTATGGAACAAAAATTTCAATACAATATTTTTTATTTCACCATGCCTTTTCTTTTAGAACTTATATGAGCCAATATCTTGATCCAAGTACACAAACATGTAGTTGTATAGATTATACATGAATGGAGTATTTCAAGTATAAGGACAAAAGGGAGATGCTGGAAGAAAAATTCTACTAGAAACTATTAATTTATTAAAGATGGCATGTCGTCCTAATAGTTGTAATTTAGCAACATCTACACAGATGGAGAATTGAAAATACTAACCTATTGGTTTCACTTTTCAGTTAACCTTTTAATTCTCGATAATTCACAATTTTATGTAAAGAGTAAAAAACATTTATTCTTTTAAAAATTAATACTTTTAAGAGAATCAATTCTAACGGAAAACAACAAAAAAATTACCCAGATTTCAGACAGAAGAAGCTATCACAAAATCAATTCCTTTTCTACCTTGAGGATGGTCTCACATAATGAGAATTTAGATTCGGGACGAAAAGAAGAAGCTGCACTCGGCGTCGTCGATCGATCGAAGTGTGGACAGTGGATTTATGGAAGACTTTCTGGAGGTGGGGCTGTATCTCTCAAAATCAGACTCTCAGTTTCAGTTATTACTTTACCAATTTCAGATCCAGATCGAGTCCCTTTAGTATGCCTTAGCGGGTTAGCCAGTTAGCCTTAGGGGAGATTAGAGATAGCCAGATAGGGTTTTTTTAAAAGGACCAGGCAGGCCGAGCGGCCGGGCCAAAACGGCCCAATTTTTTGTGAGCCGAAAAAGTGAAGCCCACATCCTAGTTTTTGACTGGCAGGCTGGCCCGGCCCGCGTGTCTGGGCCGATTTTGCCAAGTCTAAGTACATCCAATTATATATATATACATGTTCTTTATCTCATTGTCATATTTATGTATCTTTCATTTATTACAGTGTTGTAGTTAACCATTTCATACTATTACATGTAATTATTTTCATTTTATTTGTATACGTACTCAAATATATCACTGTATTAACATCATGAAATTTGTTTTTATAGATGTCTTCTGAACCAGCTGCAAGAAAGCGCGGCTTGGGTAGGGGTCCTAATCAAGTGCCAAAGGCCCCGACAAATTCGGATGATCGAATTTTTATACATATTCGTCCTCCTTCAGACAACATGTATGTTAAACATTTATATATCAATATTTTATATTTCAATTGTTTAAGATATATACTGATGTAACTTGCTTAAAATATTATAATCAAATGTCTGTATTTAATGTAAATTGTTGTATATTGTAGAGACTTTTGTGATGGAAAAATTGTTAAATGCATTTCATAATTATGCTTACAGAACTAGCCTATGCCAGTGATTACGTGGGCGAGCACACATAACACTCACAAGGATGCTATTTGGGCTAAATTTCAGGTATACTTTTTGTTAATGTTGATCACAATATAATTATTAAATTTTTTAATATTATTAATGCTTGTTTTATTTGTAGAAGAGATATAGATGGGACGACACACATGAATCAGTTATTCAGACACTATTCTGCCAGAAGTGCGCCGTCCGAATCAAAGATAATTTAAATAAAGAAAGACAAAAAGTCATTCATAATGCAGGGATTGACCATCCAGGACAGGGTGAGGAGTACATGCATAAGCATAGCCTCTCGTGGTGCACACAGAGTATATGAGCTGATATGTGTGCCCAGTGGATAGCCGAGGACTGGGTCAAGAGACGGAAGACTACCTCTGTGAACAGATCCTCAGGTGTACCTACATCCGAAAAAGGCAAAAGGGACATTTAAAGGCTATATCACAGGTGCATCACATTACTGCGAGGGTACATATTGAGTATAAAGTTTTAGTTTTAGTTTTAGTTTTAGTACATCACACATGTTTACTTATTAATATATGAGCATATTAATTTTGTAGGAGGCATCGTCTCAGTGTCAGCTTGTGACGCCCCCAAAATAGGTCCACGCAACCCATTCTGAGTCGCCAGTTATACGGTACATAATTTAAATACAAACTTCATTTATACAACTATTGAACTTTCGTGCAAAATACGACAAAATATAAACTGTGAGTTTTAATACAAATATTATCTCGTAGACAATATCCAAACTCAAAATAAGTCCTCATTATAATTATAATCACACTATTTTATAGAATAACGAGGACTACTATAGCCACCATCTTGGACCATCACTCTATTCTCCAACTAGTCCCAACTATATTCTCATTTCCTGAAGAGAACAATAAAAGAAAAGGGTGAGCTTAACTAGCCCGGTAAAGAATATTATGAGTAAGATAATGTAAAATAAATTATCCTTAGTCCTCAATAGTGTAAAAATGATATAAAGAATCAATCAAGTGAGATCAAGGATAAATATTAGAGATTTATAAATTAATTTATCCAGAGTTCAAGAATGTCCAAATTGTCAACATGATCACCAATCGTGGAATAAAATTCAAAAATGATATTCATGTATCAAAAATAATTTGGACAGAAAAAAAATTAAATTTCGTTATGAATAGTACTTGTGAATAGTATCGTATGAATAATACCCAAGAATAGTACCGTATGAACAATACCCTGGATGAATAGTACCCAGACATGAAAAGATTAAAGTTTCAATAAGAGAGTTCAAACCAATTTTTTTCAATGAAATGATATTAGATGAAGCGCAAATCTCAAAGAATTTCTAATCCTTTCAAGAATTTTAGAAGCAATAGTACGTTTAGAATTGGGAATATGAAATGAAATAATACAAGAAACTGGAAATGGATTTTCACCCGTCATGCGGTATTCCGCGTAGACAGATTATTCCAACAGATTAATAAAGAATGAATATGAAAGGCTATTCACCAGGCATGCGATAGTCCGCGTAGACAGGTTATTCCCACAGATTAATAAAGAATGAATACGAAAGGTTATTCACCTTGCATGCGGTAATCCGCATAGACTAGTTACTCTCGCGGATTAATAAAGAATGAATACGAAGGGTTATTCACCATGGATGTGGTAATTTGCGTAGACAGATTACTCCCGTAGATTAATAAAGAATGAATACGAAAGGTCATTCACCATGCATGTGGTAATCCGCCTAGACATGTTACTCACGCAGATTAATAAAGAATGCATACGAAGGGTTATTCACCATGCATGCGGTAATCCGCGTAGACAGGTTACTCTTGCAGATTTATAAGGAATGAATACTAAAAATAATATCCCTTATAATTACGAAAAATAATATCCCTTACAAAGACGAAAAATAATATCTCTTACTTTAGTTGGAGATTGGATACTGCAATAGTGAAGTAGCAGAATACTCTTCTTCTTTTTCTCTATAGTTTTTCTCACTATAACTTGTGATTATAATTTTGCTCTTCAAATTGGTAGGAAATAATGAATGGATGAAGGAGTATTTATAGGCTAGGAAAGGGTGGTAAATTATAAGGTTAATTATACTTTAGTACCTTCATCTTTACCTCTATTTTTAATTTAATCCCTCAAGTATTATCAATCTTGCATAACTTCCCCTAATAGTAGTTGCATTTGAACCAATAGTTCCTTACATGTGAACTAATAGTTCCTTGCATGTGAACTAATAACAATTCATTGTTCATTTATCCGATTAATTATTCGTTTGGTCAATTTAACATCTAGAAATCAACTATTATCGAAATAAATATCGATTTACACTAACATTAATATTCCCAACACAATGTAAATATTTTTATCAATAATTTCATCTTTGAATTTTCAAAGTTTGACTTTTCTTAAAAAAGTCAACAGTTGATTTTTGACTAAAAAGTCAACCCTGACAAATTTTGTGTTTATAGTCTATTTTAACTAAATTCATTGTTCTGGACTCAAATATCTCGTCCGCGTCTCCAAATTCAACTCCGAACTCAAATTCAACTTAATTTTATTTTCTTGTGTTTTATACACACTTTTGCTTTCTTAGTTAGTTCAAACTATTTAATTAGTTTTGACTAACTATTAAATTAAATTTCATCACTTACCGCTAATAAATATATATAATACATTTTTAATCTTTCAACAATTAGTCGTCATTAATATTATAACTCACAATATTGACAATCAGATCATTTCCAAGAAAGAGATGGCTTTTCGATAAGGATTTTTCATTATTGGCGATTAAATAACCTAACTCATTTCCTCGACATAACTTTTTAGACATTATCAATAATGCAAATAATAATATGTATAACTTTTTCATCTCAATTATTGATTTAATAATATAAAATATTATACAGATGATAATGTGACAATAATGGAATCAATAATATGAGATACTATGCAGCAACTACTGTGGCAATTATTGAATAAAAATGAGTGACTTCTTACGTAAGCATCAATAAACAGAGATACTGTGCAATACCGTGTGCTACTGTGCAACAACGCATATTAATATACTTTTATCATCGAGTATTTCAATAGTTTAATAGTAAAAGTCTTGCAGTTATTTTATGAAAAGGTTATTTCTATCGCTTTCTATATCCGACAATTAATTCGTTATGTGGTCCACCAATGATTGTGCCATCGTACGAATATTTCCTGACAAAAAGAATATTCCCCGACCAAATGAATATTTTATGATCACTTGCTTACTTTGCAAAATTTGCACATATCACCCATAATTATAGCATTATATCATATCAACACCATACTATTCAAAATATTATATAGAGAAAATTAAATCTTTATTCATAAAAGTTGGGGTCTTACACAGCCCATCTATTGGTTGGATATATATGTGGCTACCCGCGATGGTTTGCCTGAGGCTATCCAGATAGCGGTATACTTTGATATGTTTATAAATTTTTACGTCATTATTAAGCATTTTATATTTATTGTTAACTATTTAATTTCTAACCTACTGATAGGACACTTATAAGAACCTACTGAATGAGCACTATCCTGAAGGCACCATGCGCCTGCCGATTGATCAAAAATTATGGGAGAGGGCGTCAGTTGTAAAAAAGAACTATGTCAAAGGCCAAGGACAACGACGACGACCGACTATCAATGGCACTGGCAGCTCTGCTAGTCAGTCTACTCAGTCATCCTGCCATCCGATGCTGCCCACTCCTGCTGTCTGTGTGAGAGCAATATGTTAGGATCAAACTCTTATGCTCGCACTTAGCGTGCATCTGCAATCTCTACCTCCTGAGGAGTTAGCAGATACAGTGGTGAGAGCAACACAATATCATGATGAGCCCGAGGTAATCTTGTATATGTTTAACTTTATGTACTACTTTGCATGTTTAACTTTACATTCAATAATACATGTTTTATTATTTTTTTACAGCCTAATCTGGACGATATTGATTCGTGAAGGCATTTATATTCCTTCTTTATCTTGTTAATCGACATTTGAGTATAATTTTTACCCACTGAATAATTAAATTCATGTTTATATTATATGTTATGACATTTGTATATAAATTTTACTCGGACGATACTTGTTTATGTATATGAGCACAATATGTGTGGATGTTTATATTATTGTGTTGGTTTTATTATATTATATTATATATATATATATATATATATACGAATATCGATGAATTTGTATGGATGTTGGTTTATTTATATATATTGTTGTGTGTTGAGATATAAAACAGGTAACTTTTTTTTAAAAATCAACAAAGCAACCAATTATTTTTAAAATTAATTATCAGCGACTGCATGCAGTCGCTAATACTTTTCAGCGACTGCATACGACTCGAGGGTGTCAGCAACCACTTTAGTCGCTATTGTTGGTTGCTAACACTTGGGTGACATCTGTGACACCCCCAAAATAGGTATACAACACCCATTTTGAGTCGTCAAATACATGGTACATAAACAACTACAACTTCATTAATACAATTGTCGTGCAAAATACGACAACACATAAACTGTGAGTTTAAATACAAATATTATCTTCTAGACAATATCCACATTTAAATAAGTCCTCATTACAATTATTGATACACTATTTTACCAAATAGTGATGACTACTAAAACAACCGTCTTGAACCATTACTCCACACCCCGACTAGTTCCCGCTATATTCTCGTCTCCTGAGAAGAAAAATGGAACAAAAAGGAAAAAGGTGAGCTCAACTAGCCTAGTAAAGAATATTATGACTAAGATAATGTACAACAAATTATCCTTAGTCTTTAACAGGGAAAAATCTGATAGAATACAATAGATAACAAGTTTTAGATCAACAACTGCAGTGGAAACAACAATTCATTAGAAGAGTTAAGTAGAGAATGAAATCTACTATCATCTATGAATTTAAAAGTCCATCATCGATATTTTATCCCTGTAACGTCAATCAATATACATCATAAATCAAATAGTCATCTTTTCATTACAGGCCAAAGATATTCATCTGTTGGTCATGTTCATCTCAACACCTGTTCATCTTTGCACTATGGGCCAAAGATATTCATCAGTTAGTCATGTTCATCTAAACACATGTTTATCTTTGCACTACGGGCCAAAGATATTCATCAGAAAATTATTCATCTTTGCACTACAGGCCAAAGATATTCAGTAATATCATCATTTAGGACTGAGGATGATGAAAAATATTTTAAAGAAAATGAATCCATTGAAACAAAAGAACAAGTATTAAGGATTCATACTTTAAATAATCCAAGTTCAAAAATACTTCATAAATAACCAGATTGGAGTAAAATTCAAGAATGAAGACCAAAACATAGATCCAATCCAAGATAGGAATCATAACAGACGATCTTGGACACAGAAAAGAAAATTTAATTTTTCTATGAATAGTGTCGTATTCGTGAATAGTGCCGTATACGTAAATAGTACCGTATACGTGAATAGTTACTTTGACACTAAAAGATAGAAATTTTATAAAAAAAATCATCATGCTTCGTGAATAGTACTCGTGAATAGTAACTCGTGAATAATAACTCATGAATAGTAACTCGTGAACAGTAACTCGTGAATAGTAACCCTGACATGAAAAAGTTCCAAATTATAACATTATAGTCATAATTATACCGAATAATTCCTGGTTATAATCATATCAAGTCCATCTATGCACTACAGGCCACAGATGACTTTCAACATATTATAAACATGAGGATGATGACAATTCAGTAAAACAAGTTCAAGAATAAAATTTAAAGATTTATAAGTAAATTTATCCTGAACTCAATAACGTCCAAATTGTCAACATGATACTGCTTTATGGAGTAAAATTCAAGAATGCTCAGAAGAATATTTCCATGAAAAGATATTGGATGAAGCGCAAATATCAAGGATATTCCACTAATTTCATGGAGTATAGAAGCTAAAACTTTAACCAACTGAGTATAATAGAATATATGAAACCGCAAATAGATTTTTGCCGCAATGCGGTAATCCACGTAGACAGATTATTCCAACAGAATAATAAAGAATGGAACCAGGTCATGCGTAACCCGAATAGACAGGATATTCCAACAGAATAATAAAGAATGGAATCAGGTCATGCGTAATCCGCACAGACAGAATGTTCCAACAAAATAATAAAGAATGAAAATAGGTCATGCGTAATCCGCACAGACAGGATGTTCCAACAGAATAATAAAGAATGGAACCAGATCATGCGTAATCCGCACAGATAGGATGTTCCAATAGAATAATAAAGAATGGAATAACAACATAATTCACCAGGCATGCGATAGATCGCACAGACAGGTTATTCCAACAAAATAATAAAGAATGGAATAACAGAAGAATTTCACCATGTATGCGATACTTCGCATAGACAAGTTATTCAAACATAATAATAAAGAATGGAATAACAACCCTTACGAGTATTGAAAGAAAATAACTATCTTCATGAATACGAAGGAATAATACCCCTTACAAGTACAACAAATAATATCCCTTACCGTAAAAGAAGAGTATTCCAACTGGTAGGGCGATGATATTCTTGAAGAAAACTTATATTTTTCTTCTACGCTCAAAGCTTCTGAAAACTCAAAAGAAATACGCTCAAGATTATAGAAGAAGAATTCTTTGAATTTCTGATGTGATTTCAATTCTAACTAAGCATCCTATTTATAGGATACTATGCAATAAAATATAATATATTCAAAATATATATATATATATATATATTTATATATTTTATTTAAAATTTAATAAAATAAATAACTTTATAAAAGTATTCTATTTTATATAAAAAAAATTTACTATGCAAAATACTATGCAACACTATGCATAAAAAAATATAATATATTCTATTTATAATCTAATAAAATAAATAACTTTATAAAAGTATTCTGTTTTATATAGAAAGATTTTACTATGCAAAACACTATGTAAAATAGAATATAATATATTCTATTTATAACCTAATAAAACAGATAACTTTATAAAAGTATTCTGTTTTATATATAAAGCTTTTCTGTTATATTATATTAATAATACTAATAAAACAAAATTTATCATCATTACTATAATTCACAATATTAATCGACCAGGTCTTTCCCAGGAAAGAGGGGGATTTCTCCCCATTGGCGCGCAATTAGGTGACCAAACCTCTCCTTGACAGAACTTCTAGACATCGTTAATATTACAAATAATAATATTAATAACTTTGTCATCTCAATTATTGATTTAATAATATATAAAATATTGACAATAATTGAATCAAATAACGTGAGATATTATGCAGCAATTACTGTAGCAATAATTGAACAAAACTGAGTGACTTCTCACGTAAGTATCAATAATCAATACCGTGTGTTACTATACAACCACATGTATTACTGTACTTTTAACACCGGGTGTTTCAACAGTTAACGGTAAAACTTCCGTCGTTATTTTTATAAAGTATTTTTGTCGTTTTCTCAATTCGACAATAATTTCGTTGGGGGGTCCACCAATGATTGTGCCATTGTAAGAATATTTCCTGTTAAAACGAATATTCTCCGACCAATCGAATATTATATAACAACTTGCATACTTTGTAAAATTTATAAATATTACCCATAACTATAACATTATATCAAATTTATTCCATAATAATCAAAAATGATATTTATAGAAAATTCATCTTTATTCATAAAAGTTGGGGTCTTACAACCTCCCATTCTTATGAAATTTCTCCCTCGAAATTAGGGTACGCATCTAGTATGTCGAAGAGGTAAGGATACCTTGATTTCATTTTAGATTCTAACTCCCAAGTCATTTTCTCAATATCGTGGTTCCTCCACAAAACTTTGACTTGATGTAAGACCCCGAATTTTATGAAATAAAAGTATTCAATTTTCTTATACTTAATATTCAGTAAATGGTTAAATTGATAAGAGTTTAAAGTTATGGGTGAAATTATTGTTTTTTTCAAAATAAGCAAGTGGTTATAAAATATTCATTGTTGTCGGAGAATATTCGTTTGGTCGTGGAATATTCTTGTTGTCGGGGAATATTCGTACGACAGCGCAGCCATTTGTGGGCCCCATAATAGAATAACTATCGGATGAAGAAAATGACAAATTTAAGTTTTTATAAATAACGGCGTAATCGTTACCGTTAACACTGTTAGAAATACCCGGTGGGTAAAGTAAAGTAATACGCGTTGTTGCACAGTAGCACGCGGTATTGCACAATATTTTTGAATTATTGATTCTTACGTAAGAAGGCACTACTCAATAATTGTTACAGTAATTACTGTTCAATATTTTATTTTATTGATTCAATAATTGCTACGTTGATATTTTATATTATTTTTGTTTTAATAATTATCACTACACAATATTTTTCATTATCAGATCAATGATTCATATTATTTTAATAATATTACTAGTTAACATTATTGGCAATGTCTAGAAAGTTCTGTCTAAGGAGAGGTTTGGTCACCTAATTGCGCACTAGTAAGGAGAAATTCTTATTGGAAAGCCCCCTCTTTCCTTGGAATAGCCTGGTCGTCAATATTGTGATTCTGTAATATTATTTGTAAATAATTAATTATTAATTTATATGATGAGGAAAATATTCATTTTATGTGGATATAGATAGAGAAAATTTTAAAAGTGACAATTGTTGAAAATTGATATTTTATCTTTTCTAATAAAATAATATTTTATTATATTATTATAATATAATAATGATGATATTTTTACAATGAATGTGGGATATATGAGTATATGAGGAGAAAGAGTACTTTTGTTGCATTAAATGATTAACACATATTTTGTGTGTCGGTGGACCCCATTTCTTGACTGAAATTTGATTATAGCTTGTAAAATCGTCTGTTTGTGGATTTCAGTCAATTTCTGTTTGAAATTTGGAAAAACTTTCTTCTGCAAAGTTGTAGATAATAAAATTTCGTATGGAAAAGACATGTGGTTCGAATTTTTCTGATAAAAGGCTATTTATTATAAATTATTGAAGTTTCAGAATATTGGGTCTGAATTGATTTTGTTTAAAACATGTTTTTCTAGAAGGTGGGCCCCACAATTGTACTTTTGCATGTGTTAAAGGCTGGAATCTGAATTCAAAGTGTGCGTAGGAAATTAAAAATAAAATATTATTATTTTATTAAATTTTCTGCTTTGGTGTTCTAAGAAATTTCCTATAGATAGGGTGCTTAGGTTAGAATTGAAAATCACACCAGAAACTGAAGTTTTCTCTCTCTATATTATTGAGCGTATTTTTGTGAGTATTTAGATATCTTGAGTGTTGCTATACGGTGCAAGTTCGTTCAGCGTTATATCTGATATTCAGCTAGAAGTACTGTTCTTTATAAATGATATTATTTCTTTCAATATCATTATACCAGAATATTGGTAAGATATTTCTTGTGAAATTCTTATCTTTTCATGTCGGGGTTACTATTTATTAGTTATTATTCACGAGTTACTATTTATGAGTTACTATTCACGAGTTACTATTTACGAGTTATTATTCACGAGTTACTATTCATGAGTTACTATTCACGAATTACTATTCATGAGTTACTATTCACGAGTACTATTTACGACAAAATTGGTTTCTTTCTCTGACCAAATTATCGTTGATTTATGAATCTCACTCTTGAAATTAAATGCAGTTGTTGATCATATTATTTTTATTATCATATATAACATTTTTATAATTCTGGTGATGAGATTTCTCTTTGACTTGAGTGTAAAGATGGGTAGATTATTGGTATGATCGTGACTATGTGTTCTCTTTGGCCAGTAGTGCAAAGATGAATTGTTGACTGGTATGATCATGACCATTTAATTTATAAGTGAATATCTTTAGCTTAAGTGCAAAGGTGAATTGATCAACATGGTTATAATTATTATTTATATAGATTCTGAAATGATTATATATTTCTTTGAGATATTAATATTTTTGGCCTGTAGTGCAAAGATGAATTGTTTACGAATATCTTTGGCCGTAGTGCAAAGATGAATTTCTTAGTATGATTATGAACATGAACTGTGATTTGGTATAACCATGATCTTTGATGTTTTAGGTAAAGACAGGTGATGAAAATTATCTTCGTCATGGATGAGAAGATGAATGTAGAACCACAATTATGATTATGAGTTATTCATATGATTATGAACCAGAACTGTTGATTGATGTTACAGGGATAAAACATTGTTGGTGGACTTTTAACATGGAGAAAATAATAGACTTTATGGTCTATTTGACTTTTCTAATGGATTGCTCGTTCCACTGCAACTATGAATGAAAAGTTTTATCATCTACCATATGTTCTAAATCTATGATTCATTACTAACGAAGGCTATGTATAATTTAATTATCTTTAGTCATGATATTCTTTACTGAGCTAGTTGTGCTCACCCTTTTGCTTCACAATTCTTTTCAGGTAATAAGAGTATAGCTGGGTCAAGTGGGGATAACAGGGGAATCGAATGGTTATCTCTAGCTGTGGAGGTTCTTCCTAAACAGTATAGAAAAGTGTGTTGTATTTTATACATCATTTAGTAGTTATATTTGGTGAATCAAATAGGGTGAGGCGAACCCAATGTTGGAAGGGTGTTTTGCCACTATCATACAAGATGTCTAATGACATGCGATTTCGTGTTATCATAGATAAGGTTGTGCACATCCACTTGCGAAGTATATCTACAAGCACTACCTATATGATCTTGGAGTTTGGTTGAAGTATAATTCTCAATTAGAGACGGTGGAGATAATGATATGTCAAGAGAAGACTCACCATTGGAAAGAATATGATAGTAATCTTCTTATTTTTTGTTGGGGTCTATTGGGTCAACCAAAGATAATTCTGTAGACATATGATATCTATCAGAACCTAGACGTATGGCCTCCCATATACGAAGGTTTTCTTGAGCACTTTCCAAATATTCTAATTTCTAAAACAGTTTTTAGCTGTACCTTTATGTAAGGTGCCATTGTGACGTACTATCCAAGATTGGGACATGAGTCATAGTTGGTATATATTTATATCAAAACTCACAACATATGTGTTGTTGTATTTTGCACAACAGTGGAAGTAATAAAGTTGTAGTTGTTTTTTGTACCATGTTTTTGGCGACTCAGAATAGGTTGGTTGGATTGGAGCTATTTTGGGGGCATTACACTTGAGGTATAACCTTGGAGCGTAGAACATGTTACTTTTTATCCAAGATTTTAACAGGAACCTCTTCATACGTTAAATCTTCCGCTATTTCGTCCGGTTCTAACTTAATAATGTGGTGCGGGTCTTTCACATATTTACATAATATAGATATGTGAAAAACGTTATGAACACGAGACATACTTTGCGGTAAAGCTAGTCTATAGGCATCAGTTCCTACTCGATCGAGGATTAAAAATGGGCCAATGAATCGAGGATTGAGCTTTTCTCTCTTTCCAAATCTCGTAACTCCTTTTCATAGAGCAACACGTAACAACACATGATCTCCAATATCGAATTCTACGTCCTTTTGATGAAGATCAACATGTCTTTTGTCGATCTTGCGAGGTTTTTATACGTTGTCGGATCGTTTGAATCTTTTTCGTAGTCATACGTACCAACTCCGGTCCCAACAACATTGCTTCACCCACCTCATCCCAGAATACTGGAGAACGATACTTTCCTTCATACAACGCCTCAAATGGAGCCATGACAATACTTGCTTGATAACTGTTGTTATAGGAAAACTCCACCAATTGTAATAACTTATCCCAACTTCCCTTGAAGTCAAGGACACAGAGTCTTAATAAATCTTCAAGAGTTTGAATAGTCCTCTCCGACTGCCCGTCTGTTTGAGGATGATATGCCAAGCTAAATCATAAATCTGCGCCCATAGCTTTCTGCAAACTAACCCAAAATCGTGAAGTGAATTTTGGGTCTCGATTAGAAACTATGGATACCGGCATACCATGCAGTCTTACAATCTCGTTTATGTATATATGAGCAAGACGTTCAAGTGTATAAGTTTCTCGTATCGGTAAGAAATGAGCAGACTTGGTCAATCTATCAACAATGACCCAAATCGCATCTATGCCTTGAGAAACCTTAGGAAGACCGGTAACGAAATCTATGGTAATGTGATCTCACTTCCATTCTGGAATTTCAAGTGGTTGTAATGGACCTTTTGGTACTTGATGCTCCGCTTTAACTCGTTGACAAGTTAGACACCTTGAGATAAACAGCGCTATCTTTCTCTTCATATTGGTCCACCAAAATGTATGATGAAGGTCATGATACATTTTGGTACTCCCGGGATTGATTGCAAATGGTGTGTTGTGCGTCTCCATCATGATTTTATACTTTAAATCAGGGTCGTTAGGAACACAAAGTCTGGAGTTGACTCGAAGTATTCCTTCTTCATCGATTCTTGCTTCCGGCATAGCAGCTTCTTGCACTTTCTTCCTCATACGCATCAATTCTAGGTCTGTAGCTTGAGCAGCTTTAACTTTATCGATTAAAGTCGATTCTACTCTTATATTCGCCATCATCACATGGGTCCACGGAGTGTTTAACTCTATCTCCATCCTTTGCAAGTCACACAAAATGGGCCTTTGCATTGACAATATCGCACTTGTACCCGTATATGATCTTCTACTCAATGCGTCAACTACCACGTTCGCTTTTCCAGGATGGTATTGGATTGTATGATCATAATCTTTCAACAGTTCAAGCTAACGTCGTTGTCGCATGTTGAGTTCCTTTTGAGTGAAGAAATATTTGAGGCTTTTATGATCCATAAAGATCTCCACTTTCTCCCCATACAAGTATTGCCTCCAAATTTTAAGTGTGAAGACAACAACTGCTAACTCTAGATCATGAGTAGAATAATTTCTCTCATATTCTTTGAGTTGCCGAGAGGCATAGGCTATGACTTTCCCATGTTGTATGAGAACACATCCTAACTCTTTGCCCGATGCATCACTGTAGATGACAAATCCCTCCGAGCCAGATGGTATTGTCAAAACAGGTGCTGAAATGAGTCTCCTCTTGAGTTCTTGAAAACTCTTCTCACATTCCACGCTCCAATCGAATTTTATATCTTTCCGAGCCAGCTGAGTTAATGGAGTACCGATTCGAGAAAACCCTTCCACGAATCTCCGATAATAACCAGCTAATGTAAGAACCCGAATTTTTAGAAAATATTAAAATAAGAATTTAATGAATAAAATTCTTAAGTGTGAAATGGGTTCGAATAAAAATATTTATGTGATACAAGGTATGTATGAATGTTTTACATAGGGTAATATGAACTATGTAATATGTGATTTTTGTATTAATAAATATATTATTATTATATATTATTATTGATCGCAGAGATAATTCAGTTGAGATAAAAGAAGTGGATACAATTTTCTATCGATATTAAATAGTTTATAGGATTATTTTATCATAGTAAGTGGATGACATTAATGTATAATTGTCATTTTCTTGTGTATGTGTAGTAATAACTAGTATGATTATAATATAGGTTATTGATAGTACGTAAGTTATCCGCGAATGGGTTTGGATAGTGAAACATGAGTTAGTTGAGAGAATTAACTAATAAGAATAAATATTGGTTAATTGATAGTTGAGAGTTATGTTATGGAATAATATAATGTGTATTTTAAACCTTAAATAACTATGGTAGTATAGTACAAGGTTTAATTTACTTAAGTAAATGAATGAATTAATGTGTGTTAAATAGGTGATACTTTATATATGTTACTCAGAATAGTAATATGTGAGAAAGTCTAATGTACGAATAATGTTATATATATATATATATATATATATATATATATATATATATATGTTATTAAAGGGAGACATAAATCATTATATCTTGTAATGGATATTTAATATTTGAAGAAATTATTTTGGGAACAATTTATAGAGGGAGAGAGAAATAATAATTATATATTTCTAATAGAGGATATTAAAATAATTTCTAATATTGAGTTATTTTAATAAAAGGAAAAAAATATTATTTTTGAATAATAATATTACCTTATATATTTTGTATGAGATATGATTAATAATATAGTAAATATATTAAAACGTATTTGTTATATGTAAATAAATTGATGGAAACAATTTATTATAATAGAAAATAAACTTATTATCTATTTTCTGTATATAATATATGTACATGTGTCGTACATATAGTTAATTGATATTATAATAAGAATAACATCTTGAGACAATAAGCAAATTAATTTATAAATGTAAATATCTTTATTCGGAGAAAACATAATATTTATGTTATGACAAAATACATAATTTCTAAAGTATTTTCAAGGGAGTTAATTAATGAAAGAAAACTAAGTTATTTTAATATATTAAGTAACTTAAGTTATTATTTTATCGTGGATGTTATCATTTAAATAACTAATGGAGTATATATTAATTATTATAAGCGTAAAGGTTATACTTATAATCAATTAAGGTAGTTTAGCATTTAAATGCTTGAGTCACACAAATATTATATTGAAAGAATAATAAGTGTGTAGAATGAGAGAAGGTTAAGATCGAGCTTGTGAAATATGCCTAGTGTGGCAAAGTGAAGGAATAAGCATTCGTTAAATAATTTAATTAATGAATAATTGAAGGAATTAATTTGTATGTTCAATAATTTTATATTATATAGTAGCTAAATGAAGTGTGACATTTAATTGGGACTAATAATATACATATGGTAAAAGTGATTAAATCATGAAGTTGATTTAAATAAGTTTTGTTATCCCATCCTAGGTGATGAGACAATTATATGTATATTACATCACACATATTACCTTGAAATGTTAAGTCATATTGTGACATTTGGTTATAAAATATGGTTGATATATGTATTAAAAATATAACATAAGAGTGAGAAGGTGTAGGAGTATACAAGAATGCTGAGATATGGTATTGTCCCAAATTGAGAGTCTCATTTACTCCCTCACATCTCAGTCACGTGTTTAGACAAAAAGGCTAAGGCCTATGTTCTTCATTTTCTTCCAAAATTGCTAGATCATGATCATGGAGGGAGTGGGCATAATGACGATCTCCAATAACCAATTACCAACTTCTTCTTACCCAAGGGATTCCTCTTCTTTTTCTTGGACAAAGCCATGAATTGGGTAAGAGCTTCTCTATAAATTGGGAGCTCCCCTCCTAAATTATGTTTCTTGAATTCTTTATAGTTATATAGAGAGTTTGTTGCTTAGAATTGAGGGAGCATAATCAGTGTGTTGAGGGAATTCAGCTTAGCTTCAAGAGGTATAATTCTTAAACTATGTTCTTAAGTTCAAGTTTTACAAAGTTCTTAGAAAAAGTAGTTTTTGAGTCACAAAATTGATAACTAAGGATTGTTATAATCCATGAATTGTTGTTAGATATTGTTAATATAATCAAATACGAAATCAACGGAAGTTAAATGAACCAATTTGGTTGAGAAATGAATTCGTAGTAAATGATTTCGCTAAATTGTCCAAAATATGAACATTTGCATGCACGTGAGTTATAGATTCATATTTGGGTTATTTAATGTTTATGTTAGTTGATGGATATCTAGTATGTTGTAGTTCTATGAATTACGAATCCATAGAATCGAAAACGGACTAATTTGGACATGTATAACTCAAATTATGAAGGTTAGAAGGTAATTTGGCTTGTTATTTTGTAGCAGAGCATGAAACTGTGCACTTATAGTAGCTAGGCCCACCCCGGCGGGCTATTTTTAAGGCAAGACCCCCTCCCCAGCGAGGGGGGGGGGTGGTCTATTACAGATGTTGAGAAAAATCTGACAGAACATGTTTTGGTAAAACACCCATAACCTTTTCATACGAACTCCGATTGAGGAGATTCAAGATGATCCGGAACGAGAACGAATAGACCTACAACTTTTGTGCTTTATGGTTTTCAATTTGAGGTCAGTAGAAAGGGTTAAAATAGTCATCTTTGTGACTGTTACGTAATCGAAGGCCAACGGAGGGCGTCGAGCGAGAACATACGCAAGTATAGTGCTCCCGACGATGGAATATGTTATTCTAAGTGATGTAACATGAATATGCATGATATTAGACATGTTATATAGCTAAGATTTCTTTACTCATAATGAAATGCTTTAACATGATTTTCTAAAAGAAAACTTAGAGTTTTTGAGAAACTGAAGTTGATGAATTTGGTGTCCTTTGAGTACTGACCTTGGACCCTATGTACGCTTATCAATGGACATGAAATATAGTTTGAAAGTTACATTGCATATACTAGATTGATATAGCTTGGTTTAAAGTGTTTTAAAAGAAAAACTTGAAGTTTTGAAAATGAAACTTAACGAACTTTATGTCTTTTAAGTGTCGACTTTGGGAACATGTGATTGTGGCCTAGTTATGTGCACGGATGGACAAGGAATGTAATTTCAAGATATATTTCACATAAAAGTTTGTCAACTCAGTTTAGTATGCGTTTTAAAGATAAATTTAAAAGTTTTAGAAACTAACTTTGATGAGCATTGCACTACTTACATTATGACCTTATAAGCAAGCATGATAGAGTTGTCTACGCCTTTGAACATGAATGATATGCGCACTCAACTAGTCAGGCATGACATAAGTTATTTAAGCATATTTTAAAAGTATGAACTATGATATGTCCATGTAAAAGAGATAGATACATATGAGCATGGTTTAAAAGCTTATAACATCGAATCTTGTTAAAGAAAGTTGTTAGGGAGCTAAGTAGTTTGAATGTGAACTTGAAAATAGACCACAACCTTTTTGATGTCAAGTATGGATGGTTAAGGTATAATTATACATATCTAGCTATCCTAAGAGGATGATGAGAAAGTGAAATGAAGGTTTTACAAACCTAGTTAGGAAACGATGTAATATTAATTATTATATTAAGAACGTATGAAATGTATGACTGATGGATATGAATCCATGATTATATAACTGTGTAGGAATACACGCAGTGCAGATAAGCCTTAATGTGACAACCCCAAAACAGGTCCATTTCACCCAACCTATTCTTAGTCGCCAAATACATGGTACAGAAAATAACTACAACTTTATTACAATAATTGTCGTACAAAATATAACAACACATATGCTGTGAGTTTGGATACAAATATATACCAACTGTGACTCGTGTCCCAACCTTAATGTGACAAATGTCCCATCAGTGGACAGTACCTCACAGTGATACCTACATAAAGGTATAATCAAAAACTATTTTAGAAATTAGAATCTTTGGGAAGTGTTCAAGGAAACCTTCGTACATGGGAAGCCATGCTTCCAGGTTATGATAGATATCATATGTCCAAAGAATTATCCTTGGTTGACCTAATAGACCCCAAAGAAAAACAAGAAGATTACTATCATATTCTTTCTAATGGTGAGTCTTCTCTTGACATATCATTATCTCCAATGTCTCTAATCGTGAATTATACTTCAAAAAAACACCAAGATTATATAGGTAGTGCTCGTAAATATACTTAGCAAGTGGATGTGGATAATTCTGTCTTATAATGACACGAGGTTGTATTACATTAGACATCTTGTATGATAGTGGCAAAATACCCTTCCAACGTTGGGTTCGCCTCACCCTATATGATTCACCAAATATAACTACTAAATGATGTATACAACACACTTTTCTATACTGTTTAGGGAGAACCTCCACAGCTAGAGACCACCGTTCTATTCCCTTGTTACCCTCGCTCGACCCAGCTACATTCTTATTACCTGAATGGAATTGTGAAGCAAAAGGGTGAGCTCAATTAGCCCAGTAAAGAATATCATGACTAAAGATAAATAAATTATCAATAGCCTTCAACAGTAATAAATCAGAGATTTAGAACATATGATAGATGATAAAAAAATTCAACCATAGTTGCAACGGAACGAGCAATCCATTAGAAGAGTCAAATAGACCATAAAGTCTATTATCTTCTCCATGTTAAAAGTCCACCAATAATTTTTTATCCCTGTAATATCAATCAACAGTTCTGGTCCAAAATCATATGAATAACTCATAATCATAATTATGGTTTTGAATTTCTTTTCTAATCGAGGACGAAGATAATTTTTATCACATGTCTTTACCTGAAACATCAAAGATCATGATTATACCAAATCACAGTTCATGTTCATAATCATACTAATAAATTCATCTTTGCACTACGGGCCAAAGATATTCATCAACTGTTCATCTTTGCACTACGGGCCAAATATATTCATCAATAATTCATCTTTGCACTATAGGCCAAATGTGAGACCCCGAATTTTATGAAATAAAAGTATTCAATTTTTCTATTTTGGTAAATAGTTAAATTGATAAAAGTTTAAAGTTAAGGGTGATATGTGAAAATTTTTCAAAGTAGCCAAGTTGTCATAAAATACCCGGTTACTATTAACCTAGATTACTATTCACCCGAATATTATTGACTCGGGTATTTGGGTTATTTTTCGTGTCGGAGTACTATTCACGAGTTACTATTTATGGGTTACTATTCACTCTAGTATTGTTCACTCGGGTATTCGAGATACTTTTTGTGTCAGGGTACTATTCATATGGTACTATTTCCAAAGTACTATTCATGGGGTACTATTCACCCGAAAAATATATTTCTTTTCAGTCTAAATCATTTTTGGGTACAATATTATTCCATGAGGAGATGTGCTAATTTTTTATACCGTTGGTTAAAATTATAATAGTAAATCAATATGGATCGTTGGTTTAAAGTTTTAATAGTAATATATTTTTATAGAAAACAGAATACTTTTATAAAGTTATTCTATAAATAGAATATATTATATTCTATTATGCATAGTATTTTGCATAGTAAAATCTTTTTATATAAAATAAAATACTTTTATAAAGTTATTCTATAAATAGAATATATTATATTTTATTATGCATAGTGTCTGCATAGTATTTTGTATAGTAAAATCTTTTTATATAAAACATAATACTTTTATAAAGTTATTCGTTTTATTAGATTATAAATAGAATATATTATATTTTATTTAAAAGATTTTGCTTTAAATATGGACCGTCCGATTAAAAGTAAATCAATCTGGACCGTTCATAAATTAGTTACTATGCAGTCCATTCTCCTATAAATAGAAGCTAATTCCTTCATTATTTCTTACGAATTCACTGAAACTCTAGAGAGAGAAACTATAGAGAGAGTTCTTCTTCTATAATCTTGAGCGTATTTCTTTAGAGTTTAAGAAAGCTTTGAGTGTAGTACAAGTTTCTTCGAGTATATCCTCGCCCTACTAGTCAGAATACTCTTCTTTCAAAAGTAAGGGATATTATTTGTTGTACTCGTAAGGGGTATTATCTCTTTTGTATTCATGAAGAGAACTTCTGTTATTCCATTCTTTACTATTATGTTGGAATAACCTATCTATGCGAAGTACCGCATACTTGGTGAAATTCTTCTGTTATTTCATTCTTTATTATTATGTTGGAATAACCTGTTTATGCGAAGTACCGCATACATGGTGAAATTCTTCTATTATTCCATTCTTTATTATTTTGTCGGAATATCCTGTCTGTGCGTTTACGCATGACCTGGTTCCATTATTTATTATTCTGTTGGAATAACATGTCTGTGTGATCTATCGCATGCATGGTGAATTCTGTTGTTATTCCATTCTTATTTATTCTATTGGAATATCCTGTCTGTGCGATTACGAATGACCTGATTCTATTATTTATTATTCTATTTGAATAACCTGTCTGTGCGAATTACGCACGTATGGTGAAATTCTTCTGTTATTCCATTCTTTATTATTATGTTGGAATAACCTGTCTATGCGAAATACTGCATATATGGTGAAATTCTTTTATTATTACATTCTTTATTATTATATTGGAATAACCTGTCCATGCGAAGTACTGCATACATGGTAAAATTCTTTTATTATCCATTCTTTATTATACTGTTGGTTATTGGTCTTATAGTTGTATGTCTTTGGCCTGTAGTGCAAAGATGATATGTTGTTGAATATCTTTGGCCTGTAGTACAAATATGATCGGTTATTTGATAGCTTTGACCCGTAGTGCGAAGTTGGACAGGTGTATGACATGATCATGACCACTAGTGATACTAACGAATATCATTGGCCGTAGTGCATGGATAATTCAATGATGTGTTTGGATGGATCATGACCATTAGTTAACAGTTGAATGTCTTTGGTCGTAGTGCACTGACAGGCAATTGATTGGTATGATCATGACCATTAGTTTTATAGTTGAATATCTTTGGCCCGTAGTGCAAAGATAGGCAACTGATTGGTATGATCATTGTTATTACATTTGAATATCTTCAGCCTTTGGGATAAGGATATTGAGTAAACTTTTTATTAATCCTTTGTGGCAAGAAGGGACTGTAAATTCACATTATTATAAATATGAATTGTGAATTTAACAAACATCTTTGGTGGTTCAGGTGAAGACAAGTGATGAAAGTTCTATTTGTCTTGAGTATAAAAAAGAACTGTTGATGAGTATTACAGGAATAAAATATCAACGATGGACTTTTAGTCTAGATGAGATATTAGACATTATGTTCTACTTGACTCTTTTAATGGATTGCTTGTTCCGCTGCAGTTAAACTTGATGTTTGTTATATTGTATCAGTTTAACACTGTTGAAGGCTAACGATAATTTATTTTGCATTATCTTAGTCATAATATTTTTTACTAGGCTAGTTGAGCTCACCCTTTCTTTCATTGTTCTCTTCAGGAAATGAGAACGTAGCTGGGACTAGTCAGGGAACAGAGTGATGGTCCTAGATGGTGCATTAGTAATCCTCATTATTCTGTGAAATAGTGTGATAATAAATTCAATGAGGGCGCCATTGGGTGTGGATATTGTCTAGAAGGCAATATTCTTGTATAAACTCCCAGCTTATGTTTTGTCGTATTATACACGACAATTGTATTATTAAGTTTTATTTGTATTTATGTACCATGTATTTGGCGACTTAAGATGAGTGATGTATACCTAATTTTGGGGGCGTCACAGTTGGTATCAAATCTTAGGGATATGATCCCTGGCTGAGATGTGAGACAAGAACTAGGAGGGGAGAGACGGGGAATTCCTTCGCTAGTATGACCTACCTAAGTTTATTTGTTATTTAATTGGTCGGTCAGAATATAGGGGTATTATGTGGTATGTCAATTAACCCTTATTTTGAAACTATATTCTAGAATGATATTTGAAATACAGGAGATGAGAAATGGAAAATAATGATACAGAGGAAATAACTGGGAAGGTACAATCTGAAAAGAAAGCAAAGTATTCTCATCTCTTCGAATATTAGGTACGTACGTAAATTTTGAGGGCAAAATTTCATACGGAGGGGAGATTGTGAGACCCCGAATTTTATGAAATAAAAGTATTCAACTTTTCTATTTTGGTAAAATTGATAAAAGTTTAAAGTTAAGGGTGATATGTAAAAATTTTTCAAAATAGACAAGTTAGCATAAAATACACGGTTACTATTCACCTAAATTACTATTCACCCGAATATTATTCACTCAGGTATTTGGGGTATTTTTCGTGTCGGAGTACTATTCACGAGTTACTATTCATGGGTTATTATTCACCCGATTAATATTCACTCTAGTATTGTTCACTCGAGTATTTGGGACACTTTTTATGTCGGGGTACTATTCACATGGTATAATTTTCGAAGTACTATTCACGGGGTACTATTCATCCAAAAATATATTTCTTTTCGGTCTAAATCATTTTTGGGTACAATATTATTCCATGAGGAGATGTGCTAATTTTTCAGACCGTTGGTTGAAATTATAATAGTAAATCAATATGGATTGTTGGTTTATAGTTTTAATAGTAATATCTTTTTATATAAAACAAAATACTTTTATAAAGTTATTCTATAAATAGAATATATTATATTCTATTATGCATAGTGTTTTGCATAGTAAAATCTTTTTATATAAAACATAATACTTTTATAAAGTTATTCTATTAATAGAATATATTATATTTTATTATACAGTGTTGCATAGTATCTGCATAGTATTTTGCATAGTAAAATCTTTTTATATAAAACAGAATACTTTTACAAAGTTATTCGTTTTATTAGATTATAAATAGAATATATTATATTTTATTTAAAAGAATTTGCTTTAAATATGGACCGTCCGATTAAAAATAAATCAATCTAGACCGTTCATGAATTAGTTACTATACAGTCCATTCTCCTATAAATAGAAGCTCATTCCTTTATTATTTCTTACGAATTCACTGAAACTCTAGAGAAAGAAACTATAGAGAGAGTTCTTCTTCTATAATCTTGAGCGTATTTCTTTAGAGTTTAAAAAAGCTTTGAGCGTAATACAAGTTTCTTAAAATATATCCTCGCACTACCAGTCAGAATACTCTTCTTTCAAAAGTAAGGGATATTATTTGTTGTACTCGTAAGGGGTATTATTTCTTTTGTATTCATGAAGAGAACTTCTGTTATTCCATTCTTTACTATTATGTTGGAATAACCTGTCTATGCGAAGTACCGCATACTTGGTGAAATTCTTATGTTATTTCATTATTTATTATTATGTTGGAATAACCTGTTTATGCGAATTACCGCATACATGGTGAAATTCTTCTATTATTTCATTCCTTATTATTCTGTCGGAATATCCTGTCTGTGCGTTTACGCATGACCTGGTTCCATTATTTATTATTCTGTTGGAATAACCTGTCTGTGCAATCTATCGCATGCATTGTGACACCCCCAAATCTCGGTACTTCATTACCTCAAGATTTGGTGTTCATTTAATCAAAATATTCATTTATAACTACCCAATCATAAATAAAATTGAATAATAAACCTACCCATACAGGAATTACATAAAATAATATCTCCCAGGTTATCTAACCTTTATAAACAATCATTCATGCGGAAAATTTAAATAAACCTCATTACATTCTTTAAACCAAAGTCTGATAATAAAACTATCAAAACTATTACAAGTCTTCAGTACTTGTTCATCTTTCCCTTTCTTTTACTGGTGCTAGGTACGCCACCCTTTCCATCTTTAGCTGTAAGGATTTTACAGGCAAGAGTGAGCAAACAAGGCTCACTTGAAATAACAATGAATAAATTTTACATTCTCTGCCCATTCAGGGGCTCAATAGAACTGAACAATAGGTTCTATTAACATCTTAAACATTCCTTGCCCATTCACGGGCTCAATAGAACTAAATAATAAGTCATATTAACATCTTAACATTCACTGAGGGTCTAATGACCACGAACCTTGTCCACAGTTATAAGTAATCTTTCAACTTAAACTTTTACAGTCATACGACCATAATGACTTTAAGGTACTTAGGGGGATCAACCCTTCGTACATGTATTATATACAAACATTTCAGCGCAAAGTACAAAACTAAGCGTAACCCCTATAAATAGGGTTGTTCATCTCAGTATTTTGAGTACAAGTCCGCCCCAAAGATAATTTGGTTTGGATACACTTCAAGGTAATTTGGAATTCAATGGACATCAACTAAGGATTAGTTGAATAAAAGATAATAACACTATGTTATTGAATAATCATAACTAAATAAATATTTCGTTCTAAGTTCATGCTTTAGGGATAATCTAATAGCATAACTTTTGAATAACACATCATACCTTGCTTTGACTAACATTAAGCTAAGGTTACATCTTAGAATTTAATATCAAGCATGCACAACAAATAATAACTTGAACGATAAAATAAAGGTACTTGCATGCTAATATAACAAGTTTAGAGCTAAGAAAACTTGCATAATCATAATAACTATCTCAACGAAAGTGTGGAGATGGAAAACTTATATCATCATGAATAACTCGATACAATGAAGTTGCTTAATGGAAATACTTTACTCAATAAAGTATAGCATATGAAATTTGCATAATGAAGCTTTAGAATTAGAAAACTTGCATAAACACAACAAACAAACTCAACAAGAGTATGGAGTTAGAGAACTTGCTTAATGTAAAAAGATAGGTTTAGAAACTTGCACAATTATAAAAGTAGAGTTAGAGAACTTGCCTCGTGCGTACGTTAAACAATTACTATTCACGTTCACCCCAAGTCCTACACATACCATATGCATTGATAATACACATTAGTTACACTAACATTACCTTTATGAGTTACTTTATTACTCTTAATATAGCTACTAACTAAGTTTAAATTTAAACAACATCACATCTTTTCATGAACATTACTTTTTAGCTTTATTACAACTACTTAAGTGATCTTTATTGCACCACATGCCCATTAACAACTTGATACAACATCCTATTACATGTCCAACATGTTATCATTAAGTTATACTAATACACAAAGGGTTGCACTTGCATTCGTGCATCCCGACGCCCTCTGATTGGCTCCAAATACACAACAGTCCTAAAGATGGCCATTTTGACTACTGTTACAGACCTCAAATTTAAACACTTAAAACATGAAAGTTGTAGGTCTATTCGTCCTCGTTCCGGATCATCTTTAATCAACTCAATCAGATTTCGTATGAGAAGGTTATGACCATTTTACTATAGGAGGTCAAAACTGTCCATCCCAGACCACTTTTCCAGCGCTGGGGCGCGAGACAGTGGCGTCGTGGCGTGAATTCCAGCATCGCGGTGCGAATTCCAGCACTGGGGCGCGAACTTCTGGCCTATTTTTGGCGCTGGGGCGCGAAATTTGGCTCTGGAGCGTGAATTTTGACGCTGGGGCGCCGAAACTCACAGAACCAAAACGACGAACAGAGCGAAAGCTACTGTCTTAAATTTGTAACAACAATTCGCCCCAAACAACATGTATAACTAATATAAACTACACATAATTGCTAACAATTATCCATATACCAATTTCCAACAATTGAACAACAAATTTAAAAGATTTAAATCACTAAAATAATATTTGGTTAAAACTCAAAACTCCATTGTTGATATCTAAAGTACAGTGAACGAAATTTTCACTGTTATCAACCAAATTTGATTCCTTTAAAATACAAGTATACCAACATATAACAAATTAACATGTATAGTTTAATTCCTCAGTTAGCATACATAACTTTTGATATTTCTACAAAACATATATTCGTAAATATATACTTCACTGAGCAATTTAATTTCTTCTTTTAGCCTATAATTAGCATACAACACACTTATATATAAATATGCTAACTATAACAATTATAACAACAAAAACACATAACATCATAACCAATTCTAGAACATGTTTTATAGATAATTTTTGGTAAAAACCTTAACAGAGTGAATGACTTTCAAGAACACAGATACTTTAAACCTAATGACGTAAAACATATATGTCTTCATAAACATAAATTTAGGTTATAAACACCTACCATTTGTTGTTAAGAAACACTTGTTAAAACCTTAGAAAAGCTTGAAGAACTCTGTATTTTCCTAGAATCCCAGCCCTTTCTCTCTCAACTATCTCTGTATTCTTTTCTTTCTTTTAGCAGACTGATAGCTAAGCCACATAACAGTATATGTATACTAAAAATAAAACCAACGCACACTTTATTTTTCAAACGTTTGGAAACTGACGAATGTATTAAATATACCAATAAGTTTATCAGTTACCAAATATATATATATATATACATATATAATTTAAATTTTATTTATTTAACTAATAATTTAATTTCATAAGAAATCTAAAAGCCATAAGGCTTTGTTTGGCAAACCATTAAAATAAAATAGTTTATATCCTTAAGCTTTGTTTGGGTAAAACTAAATTAAAATTACTTTAATTTATTTTAATAACTCTTTATAACATAGTTATTTGTCACTCTTTATGAAATAACAATTTATTAAATAAATTACTTAATCACATAACTCAATCCTCATAACACATTAACTATTTAACAAATAAATAATTAACTAATCACATTAATTATTTAGCAAATAAATAATTAACTAAATCAACTCAATCAATTTGATCAATTACTTATTCAATAATAAACACATCCAATAAATATTTATCTAAATCAATAAATATTTATAACTTACATTTAAAAAATCTGGAATGTTACATGCATGGTGAATTCTGTTGTTATTCCATTCTTATTTATTCTGTTAGAATATCATGTATGTGCAATTACGCATGACCTGGTTCTATTATTTATTATTCTATTTGAATAACATGTCTGTGCGGATTACGCACGCATGGTGAAATTCTTCTGTTATTCCATTATTTATTATTATATTGAAATAACCTGTTTATGCGAAATATTGCATACATGGTGAAATTCTTTTATTATTCCATTCTTTATTATTATGTTGGAATAACCTGTCTATGCGAAGTACTGCATACATGGTGAAATTCTTTTATTATTCCATTCTTTATTTTACTGTTGGTTATTGGTTTTTACAGTTGTATGTCTTTGGCATGTAGTGCAAAGATGATATGTTGTTGAATATCTTTGGCCTGTAGTGCAAAGATGATCTGTTGTTTGATAGCTTTGACCCTTAGTGAGAAGATGGACAGGTGTATGACATGATCATGACCACTAGTGATACTAAAGAATATCCTTGGCCGTAGTGCATGGATAATTCAATGATGTGATTGGCAGGATCATGACCATTAGTTAACAGTTGAATGTCTTTGGCCTTAGTGCACTAACAAGCAATTGATTGGTATGATCTTGGCCATTAGTTTTATAGTTGAATATCTTTGGCCCGTAGTGCAAACATAGGCAACTGATTGGTATGATCATTGTTATTACATTTGAATATCTTCAGCCTTTGGGGTAAGGATATTGAGTAAACGTTCTATTAATCCTTTGTGGCAAGAAGGGACTGTAAATTCACATTATTATAAATATGAATTGTGAATTTAACAAACATCTTTGGTGGTTCAGGTGAAGACAAGTGATGAAAGTTCTATTTGTCTTGAGTATAAAAAAGAACTGTTGATGAGTATTACAGGAATAAAATATCAACGATGGACTTTTAGTCTAGATGAGATATTAGACATTATGTTATACTTGAATCTTTTAATGGATTGCTTGTTCCGCTGCAGTTAAACTTGATGTTTGTTATATTGTATTAGTTTAACACTGTTGAAGGCTAACGATAATTTATTTTGCATTATCTTAGTCATAATATTTCTTACTGGGCTAGTTGAGCTCACCCTTTCTTTCATTGTTCTCTTCAGGAAATGAGAACGTAGCTGGGACTAGTCGGGGAACAGAGTGATGGTCTAAGATGGTGCATTAGTAGTCCTCACTATTTTGCGAAATAGTGTGATAATAAATACAATGAGGGCGCCATTGGATGTGGATATTGTCTAGAAAGAAATATTCTTGTATAAACTCCCAACTTATGTTTTGTCATATTATACACGACAATTGTATTATTAAGTTTTATTTGTATTTATGTACCATGTATCTAGCGACTCAAGGTGGGTGATGTATACCTAATTTTGGGGGAGTCACAGTTGGTATCAAAGCTTAGGGATATGATCCCTGCCTGAGATGTGAGACAAGAACTAGGAGAGTAGAGACGGGGAATTCCTTCGCTAGTATGACCTATCTAAGTTTATTTGTTATTTAATTTGTCGGTCAGAATATAGGGGTATTATATGGTATGTCAATTAACCCTTATTTTGAAACTATATTCTAGAATGATATTTGAAATACAAGAGATGAGAAAATGGAAAATTATGATACAGAGGAAATAACCGGGAAGGTACAATCCGAAAAGAAAGCAAGGTATTCTCATCTCTTCGAATATCACGTACGTACGTAAATTTCGAGGGCGAAATTTCAGAAGGATAGGAGATTGTGAGACCCCGAATTTTATGAAATAAAAGTATTTAATTTTTTTATTTTGGTAAAATTGATAAAAGTTTAAAGTTAAGGGTGATATGTGAAAATTTTTCAAAGTAGACAAGTTGTCATAAAATACACGGTTATTATTCACCTAAATTATAATTCACCCAAATATTATTCACTCGGGTATTTGGGGTATTTTTCGTGTCGGAGTACTATTCACGGGTTACTATTCACTCTAGTATTGTTCACTCGGGTATTTGGGACACTTTTTGTGTCGGGGTACTATTCACATAGTACTATTTCTGAAGTACTATTCACCCGAAAAATATATTTCTTTTCGGTCTAAATCATTTTTGGGTACAATATTATTCCATGAAGAGATGTGCTAATTTTTCAGACCGTTGGTTGAAATTATAATAGTAAATCAATATGGATCGTTGGTTTAAAGTTTTAATAGTAATATCTTTTTATATAAAATAGAATACTTTTATAAAGTTATTCTATACATAGAATATATTATATTCTATTATGTATAGTAAAATCTTTTTATATAAAACAGAATACTTTTATAAAGTTATTCTATAAATAGAATATATTATATTTTATTATGCATAGTGTTGCATAGTGTCTGCATAGTATTTTGCATAGTAAAATCTTTTTATATAAAACAGAATACTTTTACAAAGTTATTCGTTTTATTAGAATATAAATAGAATATATTATATTTTATTTAAAAAATTTTGCTTTAAATATGGTCCGTCCGATTAAAAGTAAATCAATCTGGACCGTTCATGAATTAGTTATTATGCAGTCCATTCTCCTATAAATAGAAGCTAATTCCTTCATTATTTCTTACGAATTCACTGAAACTCTAAAGAGAGAAACTATAGAGAGATTTTTTCTTCTATAATCTTGAGCGTATTTCTTTAGAGTTTAAGAAAGCTTTGAGCGTAGTACAAGTTTCTTCGAGTATATCCTCGCCCTACCAGTCAGAATACTCTTCTTTCAAAAGTAAGGGATATTATTTGTTGTACTCCTAAGGGGTATTATTTCTTTTGTATTCATGAAGAGAACTTCTGTTATTCCATTCTTTACTATTATGTTGGAATAACCTGTCTATGCGAAGTACCGCATACTTGGTGAAATTCTTCTGTTATTTCATTCTTTATTATTATGTTGGAATAACCTGTTTATGCGAAGTACCGCATACATGGTGAAATTCTTCTATTATTCCATTCTTTATTATTCTGTCGGAATATCCTGTCTGTGCATTTACGCATGACCTGGTTCCATTATTTATTATTCTGATACGATCTATCGCATGCATGGTGAATTCTGTTGTTATTCCATTCTTATTTATTCTGTTGGAATATCTTGTCTGTGCGATTACGCATGACCTGATTCTATTATTTATTATTCTGTTTGAATATCCTGTCTGTGCGAATTACGCACGCATGGTGAAATTCTTCTTTTATTCCATTCTTTATTATTATGTTGGAATAACTTGTCTATGCGAAATACTGCATACAAGGGTAAATTCTTTTATTATTCCATTCTTTATTATTATGTTGGAATAACCTGTCTGTGCGAAGTACTGCATACATGGTGAAATTATTTTATTATTCCATTCTTTATTATGCCATTGGTTATTGGTTTTACAGTTGTATGTCTTTGGCATGTAGTGCAAAGATGATATGTTGTTGAATATCTTTGGCCTTTAGTGCAAAGATGATCTATTGTTTGATAGCTTTGACCCGTAGTGCGAAGATGGACAGGTGTATGACATGATCATGACCACTAGTGATACTAACGAATATCCTTGGCCGTAGTGCATGGATAATTCAATGATGTGATTGGCAAGATCATGACCATTAGTTAACAGTTGAATGTCTTTGGTCGTAGTGCACCGACAGGCAATTGATTGGTATGATCATGGCCATTAGTTTTATAGTTGAATATCTTTGGCCCGTAGTGAAAAGATAGGCAACTGATTGGTATGATCATTGTTATTACATTTGAATATCTTCAGCCTTTGGGGTAAGGATATTGAGTAAACTTTCTATTAACCCTTTGTGGCAAGAAGGGACTGTAAATTCACATTATTATAAATATGAATTGTGAATTTAACAAACATCTTTGGTGGTTCAGGTGAAGACAAGTGATGAAAGTTCTATTTATCTTGAGTATAACAAAGAACTGTTGATGAGTATTACAGGAATAAAATATCAACGATGGACTTTTAATCTAGATGAGATATTAGACATTATGTTCTACTTAACTCTTTTAATGGATTTCTTGTTCCGCCGCAGTTAAACTTGATGTTTGTTATATTGTATCAGTTTAACACTGTTGAAGGCTAACGATAATTTATTTTGCATTATTTTAGTCATAATATTTCTTACTGGGCTAGTTGAGCTCATCCTTTCTTTCATTGTTCTCTTCAGGAAATGAGAACGTAGCTGAGACTAGTCGGGGAATAGAGTGATGGTCCTAGATGGTGCATTAGTAGTACTCACTATTCTGTGAAATAGTGTGATAATAAATGCAATGAGAGCGTCATTGGGTGTGGATATTGTCTAGAAGACAATATTCTTGTATAAACTCCCAGCTTATGTTTTGTCGTATTATACACGACAATTGTATTATTAAGTTTTATTTGTATTTATGTACCATGTATCTGGCGAATCAAGATGGGTGATGTATACCTAATTTTGGGGGCGTCACACCAAAGATATTCCTCAACAGTTCATATTTGTACTACAGGCCAAATATATTCATCAACAGTTCATATTTTCAGTACAGGCCAAATATATTAATATCTCAAAGAAATATATAATCATTTCAGAATTTATATAAACAATAATTATAACCATGTTGATCAATTCACCTTTGCACTTAAGCTAAAGATATTCAATTCTAAATTCAATGGTCATGATCATACTAGTCAACAATTCAACTTTGCACAACTGGCCAAAGAGAACCCATAATCACGATCATACCAATAATCTACCCATCTTTACACTCAAGTGAAAGAGAAATTTCATCACCATGATTATAAAAATGTTATATATTATAATAAAAACAATATAATCAACATATAGATTTAATCTCAAGAGTAAGATTCATAAATCAACGATAATTTGGTTAGAAAAAGAAACCAATTTTGTCATGAATAGTAACTCGTGAATAGTAACTCATAAATAGTAACTCATGAATAGTAACTCATGAATAGTAAACCCGACACAAAAAGATAATTTATACCAATATTTCGGTATAATGATATTGAAATAACATTTCTTAAACTTATAAATAATTTATTTTAATTGTTTACACTTTACTAAATAATGCATTTAATCATCCTAAAAATCCAAACTCATAAGATTTCATCACTAATAACCAAAACCCTCATAAAAAATTTGTATATACCTCATATAGGATTCTCAAGCCATAAAATCATATTTTTCAATTTTCTTACTTCACAAAACATATTTAATTCATTTACTCATAACTAGTCTATTTTCATAAAAAATACCAAATCAGTTCAAACAAATTTTCTTTTCTGAGATTTAGTAGAATATAGTCTCATATTGAACATATATTTTTCTCAGAATTTTTAAAAATCATTTACTATTTTTCATATGGCCAAAATAGCCGAATATTTAGATATTTATCAAAAATTGTACTTTTCTCCAAAACTTCTGAAATTTACAGAGTATACTTCTATCATATACATGTACTCCCAATAAAAATTTCACTAATTTTGGAGTTAACCACATGGAGTTATAAGCAGTTACTTTTAAAATAGTTGTTTCTCAAAAAAATCACAACTCTTAATTCATACATCCAAAAATCGTCATTTTTGGACACAATCAATAAAACTCATCAAAAGACCATTTCAAATTTTTTCAGAATTTTTGAAGTTCTGAAAAGTTACGAAACATGAAAAACATAACAACCCTTAAAATCTCTTACTATCCCTTACCTCAAAAGAGCAACACTTCTGACTGGATATCGGATATGACGCTGAAGGAAACTTACACTGATGAATAGCAACTCACCAAGTATCTAAATAATCACAAAATACACTCGATAATCTAGAGTGAAAAAGAAAGAAAACTTATGAATTCTGGTGTGATTTTTAATTCTAACTTAGCCCTCTATTTATAGGAAAATGTTAGCACGCCGAAGCAGACTTGACCTGCTACCTGATGGCTTTACCTGCTACTATTCCACCCACCAAAAATCAGCCATCTTTCCCAACAACCAAAAGTGGGGCCCACCTATTTCTAGAATTTTTTACCAAAATCATTTATAAACTTAATTTCTGAATCAGTCACCTCTTAAAATTCATAACAAATTATACGTTCATTTTTAACGGTTCAAAATTTGTGGACATATACTCAAATTATATATGTATAACATATCCAAAAATCACAACGATCCAACGGTCGGATTAAATATTATAACTCACATAATAAAGCTGTAAGAACACCGATTTGATCTTTTAATACCTCCAATCGGACAAAATACTAATAAAATACCTCAACATTAACTCTTTCATTTATAACCACATAAATAAATTCATCATTTATATTCACATCAAATAAATATTTTCTTATCATATAAATTAATAATTAATTATTCACAAATAATATTACAGAATCACAATAATGACAACTAGGCAGTTTCCAGGAAAGAGGGGGCTTTCCGATAAGGATTTCTCCTTACTGGCGCGCAATTAAGTGACCAAACCTCTCCTTGACAGAACTTTCTAGACATTGCCAATAATGTTATCTAATAATATTATTCAAATAATATGAATTATTGATCTGATAATGGAGATACTGTGTAGTGACAATTATTGAACAACAATAATATAAAATATCAACTCAGCAATTATTGAATCAATAAAATAAAATATTGAACAGTAACTACTGTGACAATTATTGAGTAGTGCCTTCTTACGTAAGGATCAATAATTCAACAATATTGTGCAATACCGTGTGCTACTGTGCAATCACGCGTATTACTGTATTTTAACCACCAGGTATTCCAACAGTGTTAACGGTAACAACTACGCCGTTATTTATAAAAACTCAAATTTGTCGTTTTCTTCATCCGACAGTTATTCTGTTATGGGGCCCACAAATGGTTGCGCCATCGTACGAATATTCCCCGACAGAAAGAATATTCTACGACTAAATGAATATTCCCCTACAACAATGAATATTTTATAACCACTTGCGTATTTTGAAAAAAAAATCATATATCACCCTTAACTTTAACCTTTTATCAATTTAACCATTTACTAAATAGGAAAATTGAATACTTTTATTACGTAAAATTCAGGGTCTTACACTTAAGCAGTTAAGTCGTAATTGATAAACTACGAATCAGGCAAGTCTTTCAGTTCCTATTTGATATATAAATTCGATAACTGTTAGTTGAGCTATATTTTGCTATAATAATGTTGATGTATATATATGAAATGCATATGAGATATGTATGAAAGTTGAAAGTTGATCTTTGATGATATGCTTGTGAAGTAAATTTCTACGCATGTTATGTGTGAAGTAACATGCGCAGTTAATATTAATTGATTATGAATGCATGAACTGAATATGCTACTATATGTTATGTGCTGCATGAAAACTGTTAGAATTGTTGGGCTGTCGAGCTCACCCTTGCATATAACAACTTTTGCAGGTTAAAGACTCACGGTAAAGATTTTGTGCTTCTTGGTTGACAAAGTAGATAGTTTCACGACAAAGGATACTATTTAGATTATTACTTGAACCATGTTTAGGTTCTAGGAGTGTACTTGATATATACTTACGATGTTTAATACTTGTTGTATTGTAAGGATGTATTAGTTAATACATAGAGGATATCCAATCAAGATGTAAAATCTTATAAAGTAATTCCAATAGACTGAACCATATTATATAGTTGATTCAAGAATTGTAATTGGTTAAAAGTTATGTAATCAATAAAAGATTTTATTCAGGAGATTGAGAAAGTTTAAATTATTCCGCGTTTTTATAATATCGAAGGTGATGTAATACAGGAATAGTAAATGACCAGGATTAGACACTTATAAAAGTTTGGGGTCATTGTACAGATCTTGGAAATGGAATGAATTTATACTTTAAATTGTAATAAGTAAAGTTTTATTCATTAAGTTATGAATGAAGAATATAAATAGTTCGACGAAAGTAGTATCATGGCGGACCGGATCCGAGGTTTGAAGGAACCTGGATTTGGGGGCGTCACAGCTAATCTGAGAAAGCTACGTACTTCGGTCACTGATTTAGGTTGCTCCCGGCTTTGAATAGCTTCAATCTTTGTCAGGTCAACAGATATTCCATGACTTGATACTTTGTGCCCAAGGAATGCTACTTCCTCAAGCCAGAACTCGCATTTCTTCAACTTGGCATAAAGCTTGTTTTCACGAAGCTTTTGGAGTATCAACCTCAAGTGTTACTCATGATCTTCACGGCTTTTGGAATATATGAGGATGTCATCAATAAAAACGACCACAAAGTGATCCAAATATTCTTTGAATACTCGGTTCATCATATCCATGAAGGTAGCAGGAGCATTAGTCAATCCAAAAGACATGACTGGGAATTCATAATGTCAGTACCGAGTTCTGAAAGCCGTCTTTGGAATGTCATCGGTTCTAATCTTCAATTGGTGATATCCGGAACGAAGATCAATCTCTGAAAAGAATTTGGCGCCTTGCAACTGGTCGAACATGTCATCAATACGTGGCAATGGGTACCTATTTTTGATGGTAACATGATTCAACTCCCGATAATCAATACAAAGTCGCATATTCCCATCTTTCTTCTTCACGAATAGAACAGGAGCACCCAAAGGAGACGTACTAGGATGAATGAAACCAATGTATAACAATTCCTGCAATTGGGTCTTTAACTCCTGAAGTTGAATAGGAACCATTCGATATGGGGCTTTAGAAATGAGTTTTGTACCGGGTTCAAGGTTGATACAAAATTCAATTTCACGCTCTGGGGGTAGGCCAGGAAGTTCTTCAGGGAATACATCAGGAAATTTATTAACAATAGAAATATCATTCAAATCTGACGTATTTTTGTTTAAATCTGTGACTTGAGCTAAGAAAGCTTGACATTCGTTTTTCAATAAACGAATAGCTTTATGGCTTGAGATGGCAGTGATTGATTTTAATGGTTTGGTTGCTTTAATTCACATAATAGGTTGGTTAAGAATATGAAAGCTAACAACCTTACGAAAATAATCAATTTTTGCATGATGAGTAGTTAACCAATCAATCCCTAGAATCACATCAAATGCAAGTATTTTTAATGAAATAAGAACGACAGGTAATGTGAGGGTACCGATTTGAACCAAAAAAGACTTATAAATAGTGGATGTAATAAAGGTTTCTCCCAACGGAGTTTCCACAGATAAGTCAAAGTCTAATTTCTCCGGAGTCAAATTTAATCATTGAGCACAAGTAGGAGAAATAAAAGAATGGGTAGAACCGGTATCAAATAAGGTACAGACTTCACTAGAGTTTATGATAAGCTTACCCGTAATGACCTCGTTCGGGTTCCTTACTTTCTGGGAGGTCACAACAAAAGCTCTCCCTTAAACTACTGGTTTTGACTTGTCTGGGACGGTATATTGTGTCACCGTTCCAACTGGGCTTGTCTTCGATGCACGACAAAATCGGGCTAGGTGACCTTCTCTTCCACAATTATAACACGTTTTGGATGGCATCGCGCAGTTTGGACTGATATGTCCCTCCCCTCCGCATTTGAAGCATATGATAGGTGGTTGTTGTTGGTCGGAAAAAAGATCACTAAAAACGCACAAGTATACGCGGTCTAACAAGTAATACAGTGATAAGTAGAGTGTCGTACCCACGAGTAACTATGACTAATATTTACCAAGTACCGACTATGTATCGCTAAAGTCTTATTCGAACAGCAGTAAATGGAAGTGTGGTTAAACTAGTTAAAACTAATTAACAAAGTAAGTAAATGGATAACGAATGGTAATCTTGGAAAATCAAGCTAAGGTCACAACTTCACCCCACACATGCATTCTGTCGAACACCTTGTGTGTCTCATCAAACTAGCTACCCCTTCTCTCTTTGGTCTTAATGGTCACGACAATTTGTCGACCGAGACGCATAGGTGTCTATGCACCTCTGTCGAGGTATGCACAAACATATCCTCTTCAGATCCACCCAAAAAGGAATAGAACAGAAAAGAACATCCAAGTTAGATGTAATCCAACACATGTCTATGCGAATTAATCATAACAAGGATTTAAGCATAGGTTCTCAAAGGTCGCACGTGGCACACAGAGATATATCTATTCTACGCACAACTTATGCAGTCGAAACCCATAATCACATGCCAATATATATAGCTGTAAATCTATAATTCTTCTGTCGATATCATGTAGATTACCAAAATCATCACTAATGTCTTAGCAAGAATCATTAAGCACAAATATATCAATCCAAATCATATGGTGTCAACCAAAGAGATAAGACAGTCAATTTAAATAACAAAGGGTTCCATTATAACCTTAGAGCAAATACTAAGTTCATAGCTATTAAACCAAATATAAGTAGCAATAACGATAACATTTATGGATTAAAATAATAGAAGAAATAAATAGATAGAAGAAACTCTGTCAACGCCCCTTCAATCCCCACGCATTCCGCTCAAATCAAGCTTTCTAATCTGTGTCGCTCGTTGCTCTTATACTCCAAAGAAATACAAACTTCTCCATAATCTATCTAATCTATATTTACAAACATCAACTAAGATCTAGAGAGAGAAAATACAAAAGAAAACTAAATTAAGCTAAGCTAACCTATTCTAAGTTCTGAGTTGTGAGAGAGAGAGAGAGCAGAGGCTGGTTCTCTGTTATATACGTTATCTCCTTTAAGCTAGGTCAAAAGGCATTTGTCTCTGCCTGGGCACCGGAGCTCACGTTGCGGCGCGAGCAATAGCCTTGTGATTGGCGCTGCGGCGCCATGTGTTCTTGGAAAACACGGAGCTCGCACTGCAGCGCGAGTCTTTATAGAATCATTGGCTCTGCGGTGCCGTGTTGATGTCAGTTGGCCCATGAGGGTGGCGCTGCGGCGTGGCCAATAAGTTTGGCAGTGGCGCCGCGGCGCGAGCATAAGAAATATGATCGTTTTTCCCCTGTTTGCTAGAAAACACCTGATAAGCCCTACAATATGTCAATTAAGCACAACAACACTATAATCATATAAAAACATATAAACTCTACGGGAACAAGCAACTATTTAAGTCATAAAATATCCGATTCGCGGGTGCTGATGCTGACGTCTTTCCATCATTGTTGAATCTCCTCTTCTTGAAATGTCCATTCTTATTATCTTGGCCATGATTACCACCGAAGTGGTTACCATTTCTGGCATGTTGATTCCCTCAACGTTTGTTGTCACTGCTTCGATGACTGCTACCACTGGTATTATCATTTTGTCGACTGTTTTCTTTTGGTTGAGTTGACTCGTTATCGTGCTCCAATAACTGAGTCCTATTTATAACATCCACTACTAGAAATTCGATATATAGCGATGAGCTATAGTGACGGTCGGCACAGAACCGTCGCTATAGGGTATCTATAGCGACGGTCAGCACGGAACCGTCAGTATAGAGGTTTTTTATAGATAAAACCCTCCCACTTTCCCCTAAATCATTTTCAGATCGAACAATTCGTCGATTGCTGCTATCATCCGCTAGTGAGGAGTTAACGGGTTTGCAGATCAAATCCACCACTTCATTTCTATTATGTATGCGTATTAGTATATTTTTTTATTTTATCTCGAATCTTCTGAGCTGATTCAAGGTATGTGCGTGCATTCTCCTTTATCATTTCCTTCCAATTCTTAATCTGTAGCTTGATCTGATTGCTTTTTTATAATGATTTCATAGTAATTTGCGGTGGAATGTAAAGTATATATGGGTTTAGAGGGCTTTGAAATAAAATTTGATGTATTTAGTTGTTTAGGTGATGTGCTTTCTGTTCAGATCTGTTCTATTTCCATTTGTTCATTTTTAAGCATTTCGTTGCTTCTGTATGTTTTTCCTTCTTCTTTTAGATGTTCCTGCTATAGTTTCTTAATCTTCGTACTTATTTAATTTATTAAATCTCTCCCTCCTTATTTTTTCTATCGAATTGAATTTTTAATTTTCAAAATGGGCTAGTTATCCGTTCGGAGAGGGAGAAATCCGAAGGGAAGAAGTGTTTATCATTTTTGAAATAATGTTTTCACACATTATTTTAGGAAGGGTTGAGTGAGAGTTTTGCTGGATAAAGTTTCTATCTTGGAAGTTTTATCATGCAGAAGAGACACTGCCATGTCAATCTTCAAATAATAACTTGTTAATTTACTTGAAATTGAACTAACCCTAAATATTTAATTTCAAAATCCTTTAATGGAACCCTTTTGTTCCCTTCTATTAATGTCAATGACTCTGTAACTAAGAGCAAGGTACATTCAGATCTGATTTTATGTAGTTATGTTGTTGAATTATATTCCTATAATGTTGGATTTACTTTAGATCTGTTGTTTATTAGTTACTTATGTTTAATTGGTGTTTCAGTTTACTAACAGTAATGCATTAGATCCTGGACATGTTATTGGCTTACAAGTATAATTTGTTTTCATAATATTACAATAATTTATACAGTATCTGGAGTTCAAGATCTGAGATGGGTAGTTTAGATTTTGCTCCAAAATTGTAATTATGAAAAGTATGTTGAGACTCTTTGCAAAAGTATGTTTTTGAGGACAAGCAGACCAGAAGATTCATGTGTTACTTGCATGTTAGCTTCAAGTGATGGAAATTTTTCTTCTCCTTTATAACATAATAAATCTGCATTTACATCTAGAAACATTGTCATCCTATGTACTGACTTGTAGAAGTTTCTGTTAAGTTTTATGTGGTGTGTATATAATCTTTAACTTTACAGTTGTTTTTATTTTTTACTTTTAGTTTCCTAATTTTGATTGGTCTTTTAGATATTGGAAGTTGTCCCTTATGGTACATCCAGACAAATGCCCTCATCCTCAAGCCAACCAAGCATTCATTATATTGAACAAAGCCTTCAAAGATTTACAAGATCCTGATAAGTTGAGTGTTCTTGTGAGGTAATACATAGTTTTTACATGCTTTTTTGTCTTGTATGTTAGGCTTCTTGAATGCTTTGTAACTTGATAGAAACTATATTCAGACCCTATAATATATCTTGGGGAAGTAATCTGTGCATGGTGTTTTCTGAGTTACCATATGCCTTTTTGTAGCGCAAAGCAATGGATGAGAAAATTAAACTGAAAGAGGAACATGAGAGATTTAAGGTACATAAGTAAGCCTAATTTTTTGTTTGCACCAGGTTGAAGTTATTCTTTGATTTAGATTATATTAACCACTATCTTTCCATTTGTAGGCAGAGTTGAAAGAGTTGAAGTTTGTTTGATTTGAGAAGTAGGTGTATTGTATTAAATGTCAACTCAATGACAATAATATACACTGCTTGGTAGTTTAAAGTAATACAAATTGATAGTAGTATCTATAATGGGAAATGGTTGGGCTTTTGAACTGTGTACTCAAATCTACATAAAATACTCTTCCTACACATTGTTATGCTTTCATTTGATCAAGAATAGAGATATATTAGCTTTGCAGATATTTGGCTTTCCACATAGTTTTTCTTCTTCTTCAGAGTCCATAACATTGGTTTACTTTTTCCAATACTTTTGATGGTACTGCCAACTGTGCTAAAGAACTTTTGCTTTTCAATCACTACAAGAATTTAGTGGTTCCAATGACATGGCCATCGCATTCAAAAGATGTTACTAGAAAAGCTTACCATTCCTAACTCTGATCCTGAGCCAGTCCTTAGCAATTCAATTTGGTGAACTCAGTCTAAGCGATGAAGAGGGACCTTCAACTACAAGTCTTGGGTGAGTTATTATTACTTTGTTCTAGTCTGACTCGAGCCTGTTTTGTATTTTTACCACATACTATGAATGAACATGATTTTGTTTCAGCAACCTCAATGTATGCAGATGGATAACAGGGCAAAAAAAATACATGATTGTTGGGGCATATTTTTGCAAATAACTTGACCGATTTTTTTCTTTCTTTTCGTTGATGAATATCAGGAACCATTTAAAGCCTTCTAACAAAGGTGGAGTTAAATCCCGAGACAGTTGCATAGTTGAGGTAACTTACCTATCACTAATGTGTTGCTATAAAAATGGATACTTTTGTTACAATAAATACTATAACATTCCTAAGACCATTTGTGGTGAGATATTCCTCCTTCCCTTTTCTCAACACACCAGTGTCAATGAGACTTTCATTTTCGAATTGTGGTGGGATTATGCTAACTGTACCATATCTTATTCTTTGTTTAATGGTTGTGTCAGGTAGATCTATTTCTATGTTTGGTTGGAGATTGCAAATTACGGACTGTTGACACTGAATCTGGCCATTGCAAGATTATTTATGGATCCAAAGAAGATGATAATACTGCATTGAAGTATATTTCTAAAATAGAATTCACCAAGGCCCAGACCAAGGAATCCCTGGCTTCTGTGATAGTGAAGAGTTTGGAAAATTTGTCTGATGTAAACCTCATATTAGTATTAAAATTTACGAGTGCTTTTGATATTGAAAAAAAATGATTAAATAATATTTTTTATGTTTTATTTTATATTGTACTTGTGTTTGTTGAATAAATGTGTATTATTAATTTATTTATTTTTGAAATCTAAAAGGTCTATAGCGACGGTCGGCGACCGTCGCTATAGTCCTAAAGACCGTCGCTATAGAGATTACCGACGGCTTCTATAGCGACGGTCGGCGACCGTCGCTAAAGCCTATAGCGACGATCTTTAGGCCTATAGCGACGGTCGCCGACTGTCGCTATAGGTCGATTTTCTAGTAGTGGTCTGAATACAAACACAGTTTATGGAAATTAGATATTGACGTATCTCGAGTTTCAAACCTCTTAGAAACATCCGCGTCATTCTTTCCACATTATCAACCAAGTGAGACGCAAATCGGGATAACTCGGCAAACTTAGCTTCGTATTGCAACACGGTCATATTGTTCTGCTCTAACTTGATGAACTCTACCTCTTTCATGTGATGAATACTTTCGAAAAAGTACTTGTCGTTGAATAGTTATTAGAACTTCTCCTAAGACATCTTCAGTGCTGCAGGTTGAGTACGCTTTACCGATTCCCACCAGTAAACTGCCTCTCCTCACAACATAAAGGTGGCAAAGGGAACCTTTTGCTCCTCGGAGCATCCCAAGACATCAAATATCTTGGTGATCTGCTTTATCCACGTCTCCGCCTTAAGCGATTTTGGTTCTCCAATAAACTCTAATGGTCCCAGCTCCTTGAACTGTTTAGCGGTGATCGTCCGAGAGTTTCCAGTGTTTCCACCAACATTTTGGACAGGAGCCGCTCTCGTCTGATGATGAATGAATTTCATAAAGCCTCTGAACATTCCATCATTCATCATTTGGTCAGTGTTGTTGTTTGCATAAGGATTGTCGCCTTCCTGATGCACATTATCCAGATTATTGAAATGTGGAGACTCAACGGTCTCCTGTGCTCCATTGATATTCTCAACATTCTCGGATGTCATTTTCAGATACTTCCACAAAACAAGGGTTAGTTATCATATCACATATTATCCCTATACTCTAACCGACCAATTAAATACCAAATAAACTTAGGTAGCTCATACTAGCGAAAGAATTCCCCGTCTCTCCCCTCCTAGTTCTTTTCTCACATCTCAGCTAGGGATCATATCCCTAAGCTTTGATACCAGCTGTGACGCCCCCAAAATAGGTATGCATCACCTATTTTGAGTTGTCAAATACATGGTATAAAATACAAATAAAAACTTAATTATACAACTGTCGTGTAAAATACGACAAAACATAAGCTGTGAGTTTTAATACAACATTGTCTTCTAAACAATATTCAAACTCCAAATAAGTACTCAATACATTTATTTTCACACCATTTCATATAATAGTGAGGACTACTAATACTATCATCTAAACCGTCACTCCGTTCCCCGACTAGTCCCCACTACGTTCTCATTTTCTGAAGAGAACAATGAAAGCAAAAGGGTGAGCTCAACTAGCCCAGTAAGAAATATTATGACGAAGATAATGCAGAATAAATTATCATTAGCCTTCAACAGTGTTAAACTGATAAAATATAACAAACATCAAGTTTAACTGCAGCGGAACAAACAATCCATTAACGGAGTCATGTAGAGAATAAAATCTACTATCTTCTATGATTTAAAAGGTTTTTCATTACTTTTATCGCTGAGACTCAGCTTAATAAATAATCCACATCATCCCTGCACTTCGGCCAAGGATATTCATTAATATCACGACCACAAATTATCCATGCACTACGGGACAAGGATATTCGTGTATTCATCAATGGTCATGATCATGCCAACAACTGTCCATCAATGCACTACGGCCAATGAGGATTTTTACCACATCATTTGTAACATTACGGTCATGATTATACTGAATAATTCCTGGTCATAATCATACCAAGTCCATCTATGCACTACAGGTCACATATGACTTTCAACATATTATAAACATGAGGATGATGACAATTCAATAAAACAAGTTCAAGAATAAATTTTAAAGATTTATAAGTTAATTTATCCTGAACTCAATAACGTCCAAATTGTCAACATGATACTGCTTTGGAGAGTAAAATTCAAGAATGCTCAGAAGAATATTTTCATGAAAAGATACTGGATGAAGCGCAAATATCAAGGATATTCCACTAATTTCATGGAGTATAGAAGCCAAAACTTTAACCAACTGAGTATAATAGAATATATGAAACCGCAAATAGATTTTTGCCGCCATGTGGTAATCCACGTAGACAGATTATTCCAACAGAATAATAAAGAATAGAACCAGGTCATGCGTAACCCGCACAGACAGGATATTCCAACAGAATAATAAAGAATGGAATCAGGTCATGCGTAATCCGCACAGACAGGATGTTCTAACAGAATAAAAAAGAATGAAACTAGGTCATGCGTAATCCGCACAGACAGATGTTTTAACAGAATAATAAAGAATAAAACCAGGTCATGCATAATCCGCACAGACAGGATGTTCCAATAGAATAATAAAAATGAAATAACAACAGAATTCATCAGGCATGCGATAGACCGCACAAACAGGTTATTCCAACAGAATAATAAAGAATGGAATAACAAAAGAATTTCACCATGTATGCGATATTTTGCATAGACATGTTATTCCAACATAATAATAAAGAATAGAATAACAACCCTTACGAGTATTGAAAGAAAATAACTCTCTTCATGAATACGAAGGAATAATACCTCTTACGAGTACAACAAATAATATCTCTTACCGTAAAAGAAGAGTATTCTGACTGGTAGGGCGATGATATTTTTGAAGAAAACTTATATTGTTTTTCTACACTCAAAGCTTCTGAAAACTCTAAAAAAATACGCTCAAGATTATAGAAGAAAAATTCTCTGAATTTCTAGTGTGATTTCAATTCTAACTAATCATCCTATTTATAGGAGAATTTAAAGAATACTATGCAATAAAATATAATATATTATATATATATATATATATATATATATATATTATTTAAAATCTAATAAAACAAATAACTTTATAAAAGTATTTGTTTTATATAAAAAGATTTTACTATAGCAAAATACTATGCAGACACTATGCAACACTATGCATAATAAAATATAATATACTCTATTTATAGTCTAATAAAACAAATAACTTTATAAAAGTATTTTGTTTTATATAAAAAGATTTTACTATGCAAAATACTATGCATAATAGAATATAATATATTCTATTTATAGCCTAATAAAACAGATAACTTTATAAAAGTATTCTGTTTTATATAAAAAAAATTTCTGTTTTATTACATTATTAATACTAATAAAATAAAATTTATCATCATTATTATAATTCACAATATTAATCGACCAGGTCGTTCCCAGGAAAGAGGGGCTTTCCAATAAGGATTTCTCCCTATTGGCGCGCAATTAGGTGACCAACCCTCTCTTTGACAGAACTTCTAGACATCGTTAATATTACAAATAATAATATTAATAACTTTATCATCTCAATTATTGATTTAATAATATATAAAATATTGACAATAATTGAATCAAATAACGTGAGATACTATGCAGCAATTACTGTAGCAATAATTGAACAAAATTGAGTGACTTCTCACGTAAGCATCAATAATCAATATCGTGTGCTACTATGCAACCACGCGTATTACTGTATTTTTAATATCGGGTGTTTCAACAGTTAATGGTAAAACTTCCGCCGTTATTTTCATAAAGTATTTTTGTTATTTTCTCAATCCGACAATAATTTCGTTGTGGGGTTCACCAATGATTGTGCCGTTGTACGAATATTCCATGTTAAAACGAATATTCTCCGACCAATCGAATATTATATAACAATTTGCGTACTTTGCAAAATTTATAAATATTACCCATAACTATAACATTATGTCAAATTCATTCCATAATATTCAAAAATGATATTTATAGAAAATTCATCTTTATTCATAAAAGTTGGGGTCTTACAGTGGGGGTAAAGGGTGTATACATAATCACATAATATTATTTTTTTTGGGGTGGGGGTGGGGGTGGGGTGTATATATAATCACATAATATTAATTTGGGTGAGGTGGGAGGTGGGAGGGGGTGGGGTTGGAGTTGGGAGGGGGTGGGGTGGGTGGGGGTAAGGGTGTATACATAATCACATAAATATTTTTTTTGTGTGGGGTGGGGTGGGGTGGGGTGGGGTGGGGTGGGGTGGGTGGTTGAGCTTCTTGAATATGTAAATATAGATGTAAAGAACTTTTGATTTGGATTTGGAATAAAATATGGGTCGAAAAATGGTTAACCGGGTTGGAACTATATTTCTTTTTAAAAATATGATTCCAAACTTTAACCAACCCAAATAAATAAAAACTGTTAACCAACCTATTTGGTTCCAGTTAATATGGGTTGACCCGACAGTTAACCAACTATATTGTCAGGTCTAATTGTCTTAAATAATATTATGTCATCATTACATTATGTGTGATAAGTCTTGTGATATCAAACAATTACTTCATTATATTTTCAGCCTAAACAAAAAAATATAATGAACTCGTCCTGAGTTGAGGGTGAAAATGATCCCAAATAAAGTCCAACAATACTTGCTCCGATTCTACTCGATATTTTTCAAGGTACTCGAATTCGAATACAATTTGATAATATTTGTTCATTTTCAAATTCGAATCTTACAAGTGTTCGAGTATCAAAACGGATTCGAATTCGATTTGTTTAAATATTACTTTTCATCTGTTTTGGCACATACATTAAGCTTATAATACTCTTCCCACTGATCATACCACTTGACCTTTCTGGACTGGAATATGCTTGTAAGCTACATGAGCCCCAAAACAATGTTTGGTATATATGACCTTAATGACAGCAGAAAAATAAAATAAAAATGATGCAATTATATGATCAAGACTTAAAAAAGAACTCCAGTTCCCTGTTTAAATAAAATTACATGATAGCAATTTCATCAAACCAAGAATTCAAAGAACTCCAGTTCCCTATTTAAGTCAAATTGTGGAAAAATTTAAAAAAAACAAACAAAATGGCACAATTTCATGATCAAGAATTAAATAAAATAACATGATAGGGAGGGTAAAAAATACACCAAAAGGGCACAATTTCATGATCAAGAATTAAAATAACTTCATTGCCTGTTTAAATAACTTAAAGCAGTAGCTATTGATGAATTACTTTGTACTATTCTGATCTGAACCTAGATCATACAAAGGGATTACACATAATGAAGAATAACAAACAGAAAAAACAGCTCTTACTTATTACAACACCCGAAATATAACTATTAAAATAACAAACTAATGAACAACAGTGGGAGGTGAAAAAGTTACAATTTTCACTCGACTATCTTCACATCTTTTGTTATTTTGCTCAAAGTGTTGAAACTTTTGAGAAACACTATCTTTTACATTCATGCATCCATCGAAGCTACAGATGACTTTGACATAAAAATATAGCTCACCAGCCTATGAAGGTGGCATGTTTGCATATAGAATAGTGAAGAAGACTTCAACCACTGGTAGGTTTCGGATTATATGAATGAACCTGTTCTTGCCTGGTTCTTCAAGCAGTAGAGGACCCATCTGAGCGATTTGCGGCAGAAGTTTGGCTAGTGGCACTCCTGACCGGTTGCTACCTCCAGGTCGAACCTTCATGTCTTGCATAAGTTCATCCACTACTGTTTTCAATGATACATCTACAATACTTCGAAATTCGGCACTGCAAGTGAAAAAAGAACACAATAATAATTTTCTTGCCCTCTTGTGTATTCACATCAAAAAACCCTTTTATTCCTTCCTAGGATAAATGTTCTCTATTGATTTTTATGATCAAATTGACCATTTAAAAAAATAATAATTAAGCATATTGTCATTACTGATATTGGTGAAGGGCACTATTATTAATATTATATTACTGTAAGGGTAGTTAAATAAAAGCATAGCATGTTTTCTGTGCACAGATAAAATATAGTTAAGAGGGGCATCTTCGTCTTTTATGAGCATACTAGTAGTCTATAAATATCATATGGTCATAGGGTCTTTACATATATCTACAAATATATCTACAAAAATAATAAGATTTATCAACTTTAAAAATGGTAAATTTGACCATAAAAGTCGATGGAGTAGATGTATTCTAAAAAGGAGAGAGTAATTTATTTTGACAACCAAGGATATGCAAATAATATCCAACATTGATCCAAGCTTCTATATACTCTCTCCGTCCCATTTTAAGTGAGAGCTTCTCCCTTTGTTTGGGGATGTACTGAAATAAGTGAACTCATTCTCTCCACACCATTAACTCTCTCCATCCAAAGATGCAGCCACTTATTGTAGGGCAAAGCTAAGCGCCAAAGGTTTCATTACAGAGCAACAAGGTTTGTTTGCTAATCAAGAAGGAAGCTCTCTAACGAGCTTTGAGTAGAAGAACCCAAAGATCTCGGTCAGAGCAGCCATATGATTTTCCCATTAATTTCTTGATATCTCTTTCTCAGATTTCTTGTTTGTTAATTGTTAATTTACAAGGTTAGTATCATCCCCTTTTTCTTTTAAGACGGAAATATGCAAGAAAATCAAGGATAAAGTAGCCAATAATAACTGAAAACTGCTGTAGAAATAGCCTCTATTCCTCCAGTGAATGAAAAATTTAAACCCAGCCTTCGAGTCAACTATGTTAACCTATATATACTGCTGGAGACTACAAACAAGATCTAACCATTCAATACTCCTAATCTCAGCAAGTATATATAAGGCTCTTAACTTAAAAAGACCACAGTGAGCGTGTTCACGAATACTTTAAACAAAACAAAACAAAACATTATGCACAATAGAACTCCATGAAAACCCATTAACTCTTGGTTATCAGCTCAGCTGTGAGGCTGTTTTAGGCAAACTTGGATAGCCCAAGTCATTTGGAAACTTGGTCTTGCAAATTACTTTGTCGCTGCATAAATAGCAACTAAAAGCAAACCTCAGCAGCAAGAATTCTTTTGCAGGTTGGCAATCCTCAAATCAAGCTTTGGTGTTCTTAAATTCTTCTAGATTTGACAAAATTCTTCTGTAGCTTTTTTTTTATTGATAAGAAATGAGAATATTAGTAATACTATATACTACACTAATTAATATAATGTTTTATATACTACTATTATGTCTTTCTCAAATTCCTAGATAGTACTAATTTTTTTATTTATTTTCTTGAATGTTATAACATTTTATCATTAATTATCATGTACTGGCATTGAGTTTTTAATATATGTATGCATATACATATATGTATTATATACTATAACTGTGCATATACATATATCATATATGTATTATATATTATAAGATTTGCCCAACTGACGAATCCCATATGGCGAACGCGAATGCTCAAACCCAAATTCTTGCCTCTTAGAAAAGTTTCCTCCTTAAACTATGTGCCACTTAAACCAGCTCACTTAATTTAGGTTGGAAGGAGAAGTGAAAGTTTTATAAATGTAAAAAACGTCTATTGGCCTTGTTAGAATATCTAATGATTTTGTTCAAACATTCCTAAAGAAATAACATTTACAGAAGCTAAAAGAATGACATTTTGTGTTTAATAGTGTTCATCCAAGTTTACCTGCTTTCAGACTTGACCTGTTTTGATACTGCCTCAGCTTTGTTTGTAAGACATACAAGAACATGGAAATCCCAACAACATACGGAGGAAATATTCCTAACGAACAATAAGTGGCCGAGTAATCGGTTCTAAAAAATGCAATAAATCCATGCTTATAACTAGAACTGAAAACTAGTTATACATCCATTACCACCTTTCTATTTAACTTGGTATTCTCAACTGTAGTTCACTTCCACCCTTTCAATTTTTAATCATAAGGGAAGTAGTAAATGCATGTAGTTTTAAGATGGAAGTACCTTGATAACACTGCATGAGTCTCCAGCATTAGTAGGTCAAATTTGGACACCTCCGAAACATTTTGGCCATCCCTACTGGAAAAGGCAGCAGATCTGTACTTCAAGTCCTCAGGCATCAAATAATCCACCCATTGGTGAGGGTTTCCCATGCTCATGAACTTGTCCAGTATCTGCAGAATGGTTTCGTGAAGTACTGAAGTGGTGAAGATATCCTTCAACTGCTTTCTGCAAATTGAAAATCAATCAACATATTTGAACTTTAAAGACTTTGGTATGTTTAATTTCAGATAACCTCTAAAAAATCCACGAGTTTTTATCAGCAGAGCTAGTCCCTAAAATGAAGAGCCAAAAATATAACACTATCCATTTCATATTTGCGACAGTTTTGGAAATTCAGATTAGGGGGAATTTTAGTTGGTAATTGTTTTGATAAAAAATTAGGAAGTTTGTGTCATTTGAGTTCTTTATTTTAGATAAAAAGGTCTCATGGGAGTCGATCACTTTCCTGTCTCTATTTTTCTGTACGTGTGTGGCATTTACCCTTTGTAGTTTTTGATTATTCTTTCTCTAGAAAACTAAGAGAGAAAATGATCTTAGACTATATCTCTGAAGTAAACGACATGCATAATATATGCCATATTTTTAGCATAGAAAACCCTACTCCTTGAGGACTTCAGCTGCTGCCGCCAGCATATTAGATAGCAATGTGGACATTCCATAATTAGAAAGGAAATCTACAGCTGCCAAAAACTGCTGCTGGTCATTTCTATCAATGAGTTCAGCTTCATCCTACCAAAGAAAAGAAATTAAAACAATGAATTAGTTTCAGGTAATCAGAAATGCCAATAGTAATAAAATTACAATAACGAGATGGAAAAATTGTCACGCTTGGACTTCATTGCTCCTATGTCTAAGATAAAGAATATTTTCTAGTCAATCGCAACTCATTTAAATTTCTGGACTGCATGAAAAACTCGCACCTAAATATATAATCCTTCTTGTTTCTGTAAGGAACACTCTATTCAGTCAATTACTGTTTTTTTTCCTTTTTCTTTAGATAGAAAAGATATTTGATTAGAATAATATAGAGAATACAAGCAGGAGGGGGTGGGGGTGGACAAGGAGTCCACCCATCCTATAACAAATGGGAAAAGAGAAGACACTCAAAAAATAGTTGTTTTCCAATCTCTATATAAATACCTCATTGCCTTGGCTATCCAGTTTCTAACTATACCTTATTGACTTACCTATCAAGTTTCTAAATCCTAAACTCCTAATTAGTTTAAGGCTGACTACTAAATATAAATTGGAGTCCACAGATTGAAACCTTATTATTAGCCAAACCTGAAGACGGCCTAAACCAGAAATACGTATACATACATATATACACGACAGATATATATATATACAGAATTGATCAGGTCCGGACTCCCGGACCTGATCAAATCCGGACCCTTATTTTTTTTATTTTTTTTATTTTTTTGTAGAACTAAAAAAAAAAATTTATGGAACTGAAATTTTTCCATAATACAGTGTTTTGGACGTGTTTTTAATACCTACACCAACCAATGTATGTACAGTCTGCCCAAAACACTGTATTATGAAAAATTTTCAATTCCATAAATTTTTTTTTTTTAGTTTCAAAAAAAAAAGCAAAAAAAAAAGAAAAAAAAGGTCCGTATTTTAATAGAGTCCGGGATCCCGGACTGGATCCGGACTCTATATATATATATATATATATATATATATATATATATATATATATATTTAAGGGTGTCACCTAAATTGTTCTCTACTCTGCTCATTTGTTATGTACGAGGTAATACAATATCATGATATACTGCATGTGGAACCCACCAAGCTTCATATGAAAGGAGAAATATCATGTCCAGACGGACAAGATAACTAACAACCCTATGTTACATCCATTTACGTTTTGGGCACTACAGGAGGGTGTTTTTTTATTATATTTTTATGACCAATGGAAAATGTAACCAAGAATATGAAAATTGAGGATTCTGACCTCAGAGTCCAACTTCAATATAATCTCAGCATTCATGTTTCTACTATATCATAAATATGTTTACAACAGTAAGTTCTGATTTCTGTAGCCACATAGATTGACTTGCATAGTTGCACATTGTGATTCAAGAGAACTGAAGGACTTTCATAGCAGAAACTATTGACTTCCGACAAAAGTATTACCTAACCAAAGATATTGTAAGGCTTCAGATGTGGTTCAATGTTATCCTGTTAGTGACTGAGCAAGCCTTAAGAAGGGGTAATATCGGAGTTCCACGCAGAAGAAAAGTTGACTTGGAGAATAGAGTTTGAACAGCAACACACCAAGCTTTGCTCAACCGGTTTATACTGCTAACTCTGTGCAGTTGTGCCCTATAACGTTCAATCGGACTAGTAAATCAGTTATGGATTCAAAAACTCAAGGGTCTAAATCACGTAGCTAATATATGGTACGGGTGATATAGACGAGTCCTAGGGAACCGTAAACATAAAGTAGTCCTTTCTAAAAGTTCTAGATCCTGAAAGTTTATGAGCAGGGGCTAACCACTGAACATCAGCGATGCAACTTAACAATCACCAGTGACATTCTAATTATGTATGAATGCATACAAAAAAACATAAGGAGGTGCATCTGGGTGGGTCCAGCATTGGATCCTCAATTCTACTGTAGGAAATATAATTAAATTAAAGTTTGTTAACACTGCACAACATAATTTTTGGGAAATTCTTACTTTTCATGATACTAATTGCATTATAAACATCCAATACGAGTACAAAAGAAAGATCTTAGACGTCCTTATCAAAATGATTAAATGGTTGGAATGAGATATATATCCTTCGTTTTACCTATGGTTTATCAGTTGCACATACAACATCAACAGAACCTTTACATTTGAAGTCTATTTAATTGATTTTCTCTTAATATACAGAAAATGATACTATTCAACTAGTACATTATACTATTATTTTCCTCACATATTAGTGTAAGTTTGTATATTGAAATTTACCCTTTATGCATCAAGGACATCATAATGTTATCAAATAAAAAGATCTCGAAACCAGTTTAACATCAGGCATGGCCATATGCCATTGTCTCCTTTAATAAAGGTCCAACATTAAAATCCAAAAGCTGTGACCTAAATCAACTCTACAATCCAATTATCAACCAACAACATCGAATAGCATTACAAGTCCTTAAGTTACTAGTACTCATCAACAAGTAAATGGTAATTACGAAGTATCAAAATACAGGATTACAAGGAGAAAAGTATCCAAAAATAAGTTAATATACCTCCTATGAGTGAAAGGCCCAATGTGAAGCTGATACCACCCTTTCCAAGAAACTAATGGATTCTTCGTAGTGTCAACAAAATAAATTCCACGCATTCTTTCATGGGCACCAGAATAAGGGCTCACAAGATTCATGTTAAAACCTACTCAAATCCATCATCCATATAATTGCTTGCAAGCATATGCATTTCCTACCATATAATTTTGTTAAAGAGCTCTCTTGCCATTTTCTAAACTATACTGAGGGCAATCATATGTCTCCTTCATCTTCAACATAAGAAACAATAGTTCAGCCTAGGACACGACTGAAGGTTAATCGAGCATATATGAAGAACTTATTACCCAATCAACTACATATACTTTCATAAGCAAATTCCGTTAATATATCAGTGTTTTTACCTAATAGTTTTCGATTTACAAATACAACTCAACTAAATCAACTAAGCCTTACTCCCAAACTAGTTGGGGTTGGCTAAATGAATCCTGAATTAATGAAATACAAACTGGGTATGGGGTGAGGGTGAGGGTGAGGGTGAGGGAAGATTTCAGAAAGCTGCAGGACTTGGTGCCTTGTAATATTTGGGGGACGAGTTGGAAGGAGTTGAATAACAGGTATTAGAAGCACAATTAAGACCAAATGCACATGATCAATATATTTTCCTGAGCCTTCTCTTCTATCAGCTTCATGAGGTATTTATGGGTTCCATTGTGCATTGTGTGGATTTTTTGGGAGAGTTTGCACTAGTGTTACCTGGCACACAGTTCGTTTCGGTACGAGGTATGTTACATAAGCTAAAACGCAGTAAGTTAGGGTAGCTTTCAATGAGAGTTTATAGTTAGAAATTTTCTTATAATCCTAATGCAGTAAAACTAAGTTTTGTAAAAGATATTTACTGGAATCAACAAGTTGATTGTTCGACAAATAATGTAATACAAATGTGATGTTTGAGCATCCAATTTGAATACTAAGTTAGAATATTGATATTTGTGCAACTATAGGAAACTAACAAAGAAACATTTGATATGCTATATTAGAGTACTACTATGTTTAGGAACGCAAGTACCAATACACGGTTCGTTTGGTTGATAAGAGTTTATGATCTCTGGTTTGCACTAGGTACCTTATGTAGGTAGTTTTTTTGTGGTTTTTGTGGGAGGATAGGTGTGCCTTTTATTTCACCTATGCTTTGTATATGTTTGCTCCCATTTTTGGCACTTATAGCAAAAATTATTTACTTATGAAAAAATAAAAACAAACATACAATAACCAGAAGAAAAGGATAAAGTTTAAAAACAAAGGGCAGGGGAGAAAAGCTATCTCAAAACCTGTTATTCCAAGAATTGAAGAACTTGAGTTGCTATCAAATCTCAAATGAACCATTAACATGACAGAACTTGAAGAACAAACATCCATTTAAATTCAAACTAAATAATCTAAAATAATACTTCTTTTCATAGGCATAAAACAGCAGACTATTCATTTTAGTAGTAGGTAAGTCTAGCCCCAATTTATGGGGATTGAAACCATCAAACTTGAGGTTTTTTGTTAAGAGTAACCCTAGTAGTAGATTTATGTTATATAGTTGTAATGGCACTTTTTGTATTTCGTTATGTTTGCTAGCTATTAGATAGAGTGACCTCACATGACACATGTGCATGGTTGTTAGGGGTAGGATAATTTGGAAGCCTCTAGGAGGGTCCACTAGTAGTAAAGTACGAGTAGTTGATATAATTTCATTTTATGCTTGATTTGAATGAATATCGAATACCGAGAAAAGTTTCATTCAGTGACCCTTTTCCTCGACCTCAGTTTCTTCCTTTTTCTTCCCATTCTTCCTCCATCCAACTCTATTCTGAAATCTACTTCTTCTATTGGTCCAAATAATTGTTAAGATCTAGCTTGATCCTGACATTATTCCTCACGAAAGTTGTCATTTCTCCCAGCCCTTGGGGTTATTATAGGGCATGCAACAGCGGGCTATACATTGTTCCTGAGATTAGCACTGCGTTCCCAACTCCTACAAGGAAGATTTAAGTGACTGCAGTTACTAAAACAGTAACCACAATCCAAAATTATCCATAAATATCTATTCAGAGTTTTAATTTAAATAACCCAAACAGTTCATTATTCTTAGAACTTTGCTCAACCAATGATACTTAGAGCTGCTTTACAGGGGTTGACACTAATTTACATGCATTTGGAAGTGGAATATTACTTAAATTGATGAGTAATTTATTGTTAACAGTGAAGTTGTATTTACATACATTAAAAATAAAATAACAAGAAATCAAAAGGCTGTCGTATTTGTATGAAATTATGAATAAGTATATTTTGTCAATGTTTTACATGGACAGTAGACTTTCTACAACCAACTAGCTTGTTTTATTAGAACAATAGGTTTTAAAATTAACCTTTTCATTATCTAAAGATAAAATAACAATTATAATAACAGGGTAGCAACGAAAAATCACATTTAAGTAATTTCAAACATCTCTTGACATGAGCAATTGTTGTTTGAGAGCAGAGAAAGAAATTCCTAGATAGCATAGTAAGAGTATTATTTGAACGTATACAATTCAACCAACAGAAATAAATCAACTGAATGATGTGTAAGATATCTGTCTAATCACTCATATAGAGAAAAAAGATACTAGCACTTACAAGTAAATGAGAAGCTCCCAGACCACGAGCAGTGTCAATATACATATGTCTCCCTAAGATGTTGACCTGAACTCTAATATATAAGCTAAGAGTTGTCATTGCCCAAATGGACAACACCGTTCTAGTGAAACCTGGAAAAATAAAAGCATTTCAATACAAGGTAAGCTTTTCTGCAGTAGCCAGTAGGTATATACAAGGTAAGCTAAGAGTAGGGTTTTTTAACCAAAAGATTAAAATAAGAATTTATAAGCAAGGAAAGAACTAAAAATACGATAGAAACACAATTTTAACAATCTTCCATACTTAGAATTTTGAGTCTATCCCACAGTTCAAGTTTTTCTGAAGATGTGAGAGTATTGGGCTGGTCTTTCCCTTTCATTAGCTTCTCTGTGACGTGCAAAATATCCAACTCTTCTTCAACACGGGCACTCAAAGAGAGCATGGCATGAGGCAATGTCGTAGTATCGGCTATTCTTTGAATGTTCTCGAAATGCACTTGCATTCTGTCCATTAATCAAAAACCCAAAAATCACAATCCAAGTATTATATTTCTTTTTAAAACAATTCTACCTAAGTTCCAACCAATGAAAAATATACTCCCTCCATTCCAAAATTAGAGATACATTTTGATGTTTAAAGTCAATTTGCAAAATTCTAAAATAAAAACAGAAGGGTACAAATACCTATAACAATCATTATTAACCTAATAAGTACTATTGACAACTATATTTATTGCTTTCAAGACTTGAATCATATCAATTATGATTTTTTAGCGATTTTGAAAATTAGCTTCAAAAGGTCAAAAATGTAGCCTCTAATTTTGGATGGGATGGAGTAAGAAATTGGATAATATTTAAAATCTTAACTGGACTTTAACGAGCTCCTCATTTTCTCGCTCGGTGGCAAGTTCTTTCTCAAGATCACGAAGCTGTTTCTGATGAGCATCATAAAGCTTGTATAAAAGATACCCACTTCCAAAAACTCCAAGTGTGACATAGACCTTCTTCTTATGCCTTCTCCAAAACTCCCTATCAAGCCAAAACAATGGAAATCAAAATTGAAACACCAACAAAAGTTACAGAACATCACCATTTATTGGCTATTGCTAACAGAAAATTCAGCACGTTTACCCAGACACATAAAAAGTAACTACAGCACAGAAGCATTCTTCATTCTTCAAAGAATAAATAGTTACAAATACTCCCTCGGTTCCAAAATATAAGATCAAGTTTTGATTTTAAACTCAATCGGAGACATTTTCAAATTCAAAATTGACAAGAATTCATTAATTTTTAGACAATACAATTATGAAAATTGTAAATAATCTAAAAAGTAAGACTAGTTACAACATTTGTTGTTTTAAAAAGTAAAATGAATCGCATCAATTTTGAATTTGAACTAAACCTCATATTGACTTTAAAAAGATCTTATATTTTGGAACCCAGACAATAGTATATAAGGAAAAATAATACAAGATTAGTCAACTTGCCACATCAAAGAATTAATTTTTATCAAAACCCATCTATATCTGCATAGTATTTTCTCCTCAAAGAAACCTAATACAGAAACACAGAAAACCCAAAAGTAATAAAAGCTAGTTGAAACATAAAAAATCAAAAACATTTAATTTTAACAAAAATAAAAAACCCAATTTATAACCACACTAAAGGGGCTTTACTGAACTCCAAATTCCAGTACAAATCAAAACCCAAAAAATTATGCAGAACTACTAGTATACATCAAAACCCAGAAGTAAGAAAGTAAGTTGAAGCATAAAAAAACAGTTAATATTAACAAAACCCCAATTTATATCCACACACTAAAGGGGTTTTACTGAACTCCAAATTCCAGCACAAATCAAAACCCAGAAAAATTATGCAAAAATACTAGCATAAACAGATTAAAGAAACTTCAAATTGAAATGAATGAGAAGAATCAACTAACCACATTCGATCTTTCTAAATGTCGATTTTACAGCTTCTTTTGCTTACACCGGCCCAAATACTGGCCGGGTCTTCACTCCTTCTGTCTCTATATCAATAAATCTCACCAAATTTCTACAGAAATTATAGGGTATTTCGAATAACTCGCCTCGTAGTTCGCGAAATCTATAAGATCCTCTCCGAAGGAAACTAGGGGAGAAATTCTTAACCGTCTTAATTTTCAATTGTTTTAAAGAAGTAATTTAAAAAGCATTTTGCCTATTTTGACTAAATGTTATAAATTCCGTTATGTGGTGGATAACTTGACATATAATTAAATATTTAAAAATTATATTCTCTTTGTTTATTAAAAAATATTGCTTGAAAAAAATTATAAATATATTTATAAATAATAGATGAGAGGAGTAATTAATTATAAATTATTTTAGACTTTATATTTTAATTTAATAACCGCAAAAGATTAAAAAAGTATATTATACAGGCACACATAATTTGTAAGATGATTGACTTAAGCAAGAAATAAAATTGTGAAAGTTTAATCATAAAGGGTATAATGTAATTAAGTTATCAGTATTTTACAGATAAAAATATAATTTGACAACTTTTGTTAATATTGTCGAATTAAAAATATAATTTATTAACAAATTAATATAAAATATAAAGTATTATATAATGATTCGAATTCCAAATTTATGATAAAGATAGTTTCACATTATTTGCATGAGAAACTTGATACGATTTACGAACATGTTAAAGTATCCGTCGTTTTTAGTATTAACAATTTTATAAAACTTTTTTGTTCTTCTTTTTTTATCCTTTCTATTCCTATTAATTATTTTAAACAGAGTTATTTTTTCACTATTGTTAACGCCAAGATCTTCTGCCACGTCACAATCACGTAAGACGTCCCGATCCTGCACAGTAAAAACGATCAACACACAAAGCTTGACGGCTAGACCGTCGGGGGATAGCTCCGGCGTGAAAGTCAGTACAGGCGGTCACAAGGGTTAACAATGGAGGATGTAAAATATCTAGCGTTCCGAGAGCGATAAAAATGTATGCTTACCTTTTGTTAGAAGACTCCCTTGCTAGGTTATACTCTCATGCTCGATTTTTTGTGCCACCAACCCTGATCTGACACAGCCCCCCATTCCTCTACGGTCTCAGCCGGATGCATGCAGGTTGTCACATTTTTCTTACTGTACCTGTCATCGGCTGGATAAAATCCCATCCACATTAATGATCTGCAGACTTTTGGTCAACTGCTCTCCTTTTTCATCATTACAAGTCAAAGGCTTAGATATAAAAAGCTTTAATGGATCAATCCTTTGACCCAGCCCATCATTATGAGGATATAATAAAGGTAACATAAATATTAAGCCCAATGACTATAAAACTCAATAATAAAGGTCCAATAGGCTAATTAAATGGATAGGCCCAATCCGTCCGGCCCAATAGAGGAAATATCATGACCCAACAACTATCATTTTATTTTTTTCACTCTCTTATCCTTATCCTTTTCCTTTTATATTAAATCATACAAGTAGTGTGTGCAATTAGTTACCTAGTAAGTCATAATGTCTCTCCTTGGATAACTAATTTTTCAAAGTAAATCAAAAGAATAAGACTTATATTATTGGTACTTTTATCTCAAATACATATTCGCATGTCACCACACTCTAACTAGATTTACTCTACTCTCCCCTATGTATACATAGATGACTATGGTAATTTTATTCACAATTATTACCATTTACCAAGAATCTTTGGTTCATTGCAATTGACGAAGGAAACTGATAAATTCACAATAAAATGATATTTTTACATGAAAACTGTCACTATAGATTCTATAGCGACGGTTTTCACCGTCACTATACATTTATAACGACACTTTTCACGTGAAAATATTGTTGTGAAAATATCAATCTCCTTTATGAAAGGGCATTGGATCCGTGTACAATGGAGGATTTCAATTACTTCCTAAGTTTTTTTTTACATATCGTATCCTTAGAAAATTGTGATATTCGATTAACGAGAATGTGGGTCAAACAGATTCTTTGTAATACCATAGTCTTACATCAAAATATGTGGGTCAAACAGATTCTTTTTTGGTTGTATATAAGATCTCAATCTTGCTACCAAGGACACCAACAATTCATGACCTTTTGGATCAGTCTACTATAAACGAAGATAATCCAAGTTGAACATTAATCTATGCTCGATTTAGACATGATCTTTACGTGTATGGTACACAAGCCAAGGTTAAACCTCTTAATATAAGCTCATTTGTTTATACAAACATAGTTGCAACCAAGTCTTTATTTGAGAATCCAGGAATTTATAAATACTAATAGGAAACTGATAAATACACAACAAAAAATGATCCTTCTACGTGAAAACCTTCTTACTGAAAAACTGAAAGGAGATAAGAGTACAAGGCTACTTGAACAATTGTCTACAGCTTATTGATACCAAAATACACTGCTACATATCCTAAGAAATAAAACCACAAAACAAAAAGAGACTGCTACTGCTGTTTAATGCTTCTTTCGACGTAGCAACTGCTGGAACCAATATGCAGACATCTTAGGTGTCCTCTTAAGGGTTTTGAAATCGACAAAAACAATGCCAAACCTTGAAGTATAGCCTAATCTCCATTCGAAATTATCAAGCAATGACCATGCAAAATAGCCTATCACATTGGCTCCTTCGTCAACTGTTTTCTTCAGTTCCTTCAAGTAGGCCTTGTAGTAGTTGATCCGAGCAGTGTCGTGCAACGCCTTTGGTATCGTCATATTTCCCGGGTCATCCATGCCTGCACAGACACAAGCATAGTTGATGCAAAATTTAGAGCACAGCTCCTTCATATTTGTAAGATAAAACAAGGAAAATGATTTATATGACCACTAATTTTATGTAGAATGTGAATTGTGACTAGCGTGAAACTGAAAGCGAAATAGAATTGTAATACATGGGTCCCTTACTACCTCCTATCCTATGCATCCACATATATTAGTATCTAATTAATATCGACATAAATATGTCATTTTATATAGACTCATAGAACAAAGAAGGAAGGAGAATATGAAAAGAACAAATATTTTTCTCTCATTAACTACTCTGCTTTTGCTTACATAAAAACTACATGATTATAAAGTTACCAAAACAGAAAAAGGGAATGAAATGTAAAAATAAAAATTTTCTGCCTTTCTCCAATTTCCCATTTTAACCAAACATGCGAAAAATTGAATTACTGATCCAATTTTTCGGCTTTGTGTTTTTAAATCCATTGAATAATATGGAGCCTTATGGTTGTCTACCAAATTAAAAAGAATACTCGAGAGTACTAATTGGCAATTCATTAGATATTGAAATTTTGCTAAGTCTTACCATTTTCAGCAAGAATCATAGTAGGGTTTCCATAATGTTCTTTAACATAGGTAATTGCTTTGTACAAACCCCATGGTACGTTGTACAGCCAGTAAGAATATGCCTGCAGGTTTACACAAGTAATCAACTTGTAACTATAAATCAATGTGTGGTATACCATAGCAAAATCTAGTTCACTTACCGTTGGACCGATTGGCACTCCATTTTTTGCAACTGCAAATGCCAAAGGAGTATAATTTAGCTATGACAAATTCATCAAATAATACGCGTATGTTTGACAATTTAATTCCAAGCTTTGGACTTAGAACTGAGAGCACATTTGCAATTCCATGAAATTGAAATTTAGTTAAAATTTGACGCTCAGTTCAACTTTCAACGCCTGGAATTGAGTTGCTGAACACAACTCTAAAGTCTAAACGTATTTGATTTCTCACGTGGAAAAGTGAAGGAAAAACCATCTTACAAGCAAATCCAGCATTCCAGTCCTGCTGGTAACCAAGCTCTTTTGGTGTTTTGGCTGGATGGGGATTATACATGTAGTAAGCAGTATATTGGTTTATGCCCACAATATCAATAGATCCCTTCACAATCTTAACCTCATCTTTTGTGAATTTTGGTAGCCTTTTTCCAACAATATCTTGCATGGTTTTCGGATACTCCCCATATACAATGGGATGCAAAAACCTGTGGTTTAAAAATCAAAACCGTTGTTTTATTTCTGCAGAAATGTAAATAAAGTCGCGAATAGTTCCATTTTGTTAAAGACAAGGAGTATAAGAAGCATGATTCATAAAATTTGTTCTTACCATCCAAGATGAAAGTCTCTTGCTCTTTGAGCTGCGTAATTATCAGCTTTTGATCTTGTAAGAGGTTCATACCAAACAAAGTCCAAGAGAATTCCAATCCTTCCCTTTTGTATTTTCTGAAATACATTATATTCAAAAAATACAATTACGCATTTTCTTAATTCTTTAAGCAAAATGCAAAATTGTACCCATTTAGTTTATCTTTATTTTTTAGGCAAAATTTTTAGTTTATCATTTTGTGGAGATATGATACCTAATTTATAATATATAGTAAACGGCTACCACCTGATACAATTAGTAGTGTAAAACTATATGTTTTAGGTATGTTTTGCAATTCTAGTTATAAAAGTTTTGCTCTTCTAATTGTACTTTGAGTGAGGGATTTGTTAATTAGTCAAACTCAAGGACAAAAAATTACACGGGCACAAACACGGGAGAGTTTTGTATTTTAATCTAATATTTTTTTATCACGACATAAAACCCCTAAAATCTATGTACCATGTAGCAACAAATGATTTAAAAGAAATTAAAATGAAAATATGGGATTTTACTTGATATTTTGCACGGTATCTTTGAACTGCAGATGCATGACACAAAATCAAATTATGTGCTACAATGTAAGGCTCTGTGGCAGAATTTCCAGCCGTGCAATTTCCATATGATTTAGAGCATCTTCCAGGCGCAAAAAAACCATTGTCATAGCCAAGAGCAGCTACCACTCTAGGTTCATTGAATGTCATCCAGTTTTTTACTCTGTCTCCAAATGTCTTGAAACAGAAGTCTGCATAATCCGCAAAATCTTTTCTGTAAAGCACAAAGCAAATCATATGTTTTATAACAAACTATGCCAAACAAAGAAATGAACAGGGGATAAGTAAAGACAAGAACTCAAAATTTACGTGAAAAAACCCAAATCTGGAAAAATCACGGATGAGAGGCAGAATATGTCACTATATCGAAGTGTGAAGAATACAATCTACGAAGAGAATTCTCATACCCAAAATCAGAATACATCGAAAGTCATTATCATATACATAGCCAAGTCAAAAGTATTATGTGGTACCACCACTAAACCTCAATTTTCTTTTCCTTTGATTCGCCGCAAAATATAATTCGTATCGGGTCAAATGTCGGATTCCAAACTAGGATTCGAGACGCACAAATCATATGCAACAAAATACAAGAGCGCGTAATTTGGATTATTTCGCTTGCAGAATGGTAAAGCTATATGTAACAAATTTGAATGCATAATTTGAATTATTTCTGTTGCAAAATGATAAAATCTAAATGGAAAAAATAAATGCTAATGTTTTTTCGTAGTACTTACACAACTTCACGGCCTAACCATCCGTTGTACTTCTCCTGAAGTGCTTGAGGAAGATCATAGTGATTAAGATTAGCATAAGGGGTAATGCCTGCAAGACAATGATACAAGTTTTAGAAATTATCTGACAAATGAAAATCCTTAGTTTTCAGAATTAAGAATATTTAAATGAAGTTAAGCTAATAGACTGACTAACTAATGCTGCAAAACTGGCACAATAGGAGTGTATGAAGAATACTTGGACTGAAAAGTAATCATTAAATTTTATTTTATCAACTGAAAACTGTTAGACTAGTAATTCAGCTTATAAACTTTAGTACTTAATTAGTTAGCTTTATCAACTTATCTGTGTGCTTAAATTACATAACTCTTTATTTGTCTAATTAACTGGTTCAACCATGCGCCATATTAAACTCACAAGCCCTTCTGGCACACGAGTTTTGTGTAATATATATTAAATTATTTATTTAAACTTTATACTTTACGTTGGAGGACAAAATAGGAAGAACTTTAAACTTGGAGGGCAAAAGAAAGAGTTTTTCGAAGTTTTTTTAGAAAGTTCAGTAACTGGAGGACAAAATTGGAAATTCACAAATCTCGGAGGGCATTTATGGGATCTCATTTTTGTGACACATTGAGGCGGTATTATATATAGACCAACTCCTGTGGAACACGTGTTGCATGTGTAATTAGTAACATATAAAGTAGAAATTTTATCAAAATTGAAGGGACAAAATGAGAAAATATAAAAGAAAATGAATTGAAAAAGACAAAATAATAACATATATAAATCTACAGGGCAAAAAGAGAAGAAAAACTTTGACACAGTTCCACGGAATGGTGCAGCGGCTCATGGAACTGCATAATCAATAGAGATAACAATACCATAAACCACCTTGGATTATGTACTAATCATTATTATTTGTACTAATCATCATAACTTAAGTTGTTGTGAATGTCTTTGGCCCAAGAACAAAGTCTATGATTGTTAGGTGTCTTTAACAATACCTTGGACTGACAAACGATACTTTGGACTGACAAAATACTCTTTTTCTTTGTTGATAAAATTCTTCAACCAAAGACTTGTTACTTTGTTAAAGGAGGAACTAATCACTTTAGCAACCCCATTAGTTCTAATCTTCTCTTTTACCCTCTGAGAAAACCTTAGTACAATATGTCAATATGTAAAATTACCTCTTTTAAGCATGTAATTTATCAACCTGTTATAGTAAGCAACTCCCTTCCAGTTTACTTTCCCACTTCCATCTACATTGGCACAACAATTAACAATAAAACATTAGCTTTATAGAGAATTGAATGTATACTATTCTACAGTGGATTGTTGCGAGTTTTTACTTGGAAAAATCCTGGACCATGAGATAGAGAATCTGTAGGCATCAAAATTCAGCTTTGCCATGAGATCAATATCTTCCTGTGTACAAATAAAAGGAATTTTATTAATTTCAGATGTTTAAGTCAAAATTAGAAATTAAAAAAATGGGGTAAGTTTGTACACATTTTTAGAGTGGAGTGCAAGTTTTAAAGAATTTTAAACTAAAAAAATATGTTTATGCACCCATATTAAGAACCCGTTCGGCAACGTCATATTTTAAAATGACTAAGTTAAAATATAAGTTGACTTATAAGTTAGTTTAAGTTGTGACTTGTAAGTAAAAGCGTTCGCATCGAGTATACTTGTAAGTTCTTAGATTGGCATGATCAAGTGGTAGAGAGTCAAATTAACCTATAAAGGTAACTATAATAGGTGGCTGCACAGAATGAAAGATTAGTCAGGTGGTCTCTGGGCATTTTTCCCTTGTTTGTCATTCCTTTGACGCACATGGCTCGTATAGATGTCTAAAATACACGCGTATTAAAATAAAATAAAACATGGAGAGACGATATAATTAAGTTATAAATTTACCTAAAGTGGATTTCTCGCAAGTGCAATGAGTTTTTTTCTTTCTTAAAAAGTGGACTCTACTTTTGAAGATAAACTAGTCTTTATAACACATTTAATGTAAATTTTTTGTACTTCCAAACATATTATTTACAAAATCTATTATACTTGAGAATTAACATGCTTTTGAGGACAGAGGTGGGCGTGTTCGGGAATGACTTATTTTAAATGACTTATAAGTTAAAATATAAGTTGACTTATAAGTTGTTTTAAGTTGTGACTTATAAGTAAAACGTCCGGCATCAATTTGACTTATAAGTCAAAAATTAAGTTAAAACAAGTTATGAAGGTGTTTGGCTCACAATGACTTATAAGTTAAAATAAATGTAAAGATTTCCAAAAATGACATTAATAAAAAGAGGGACAAAATAGACATTACATTTGATCAAACTAACTTATTTTAAAATAACTTATAAGTCATTTTAAAATAAGTTACAAATACTTATTTTTTTGTACTTAAAACTCAACTTATAAGTAGAAAAATAAATCATTACCGAACAGGTGAATACTAACAAATGACTTATAAGTCGGTCAAACCAACTTATAAGTCGTTGTTCGGCTCTAGTGTGAAAAAAAAAGAAGTGCATTAATTTATCAGTTGTCCATAAATAATTGTCCCACCCAAAGATCTTAATTATATTCAAACGATGCACCTAAAAAATGAGATACGACACCAAATTAGTAGAGATTGTTCGACCAATATACAATCTTAACCAAAATTATTAGTGAATTCAACCTAACTGTGAATTAAAATTTAGCAGTTAGGTATAAGAATCTTGTACAAATCTATCTTATAGGTATGTGTCTAGTGTCTACTAGCTAGTGAGGTCATACAGGTTGTCTATCACTTTCAACTAATTTAATTTTGACTAAAATATGGTCGTTAGATTTACACTTCAATATTTAAAATGCATCATAATATTTTTTTTTTTTGGCTAAATAAAATGCGCCCTCCGAAACTTTAACCGGTCAAAATGTAACCCAAAGCTCTTTTCTCCTAAACAAAATGCACTCTCATATTTGACCGATTAAAATCTCAAAAAGAACTTTGAGATATACGTAAATACGTTTTAAATATTAGAGTGCAAACCTCAACAAATCTACAAATTTTAGGATGAGAAGTACTGCATTTTAGTCTTCAATCTCCAAATTTACAAGAAAGGGACATCCAAAATTTCAAATTTGAAAAAGGCTTCTCATAGGTCTAAAAACTTTATACTCCCAATCCCAAGTCCCACCCCATTCCTCAACAAAAGCTCCATTTTGACTTATTGTCAGCTAGTGAAATTTTTAAATTTAAAATTAATACGAATTTATTTGAATTTTAAAAATCACAAATTTTGTAATTAGTGACGTTTTTAAATAATTTATAATATTTATAATTATATTGACTAAAATTAATTTGAAACAGTTTTAAATTTTAGAATTTCACGAATTAATTTTAAAAAATTGAAATGAGATTTATTTTGTGGAATGAGGATAGTATGTAGATACTTTTTCGTCGTATAATGCGAGTTCTATTTTTAAAATTGGTAATCTCTAATTAAACTTGTCAAACAATTTATTTATTTTTAAAAAAATGTTAATATTAAATAAAATTCGATTTTGTCACTATTCACTAAAGTAAATTTGGAACATTACATAACCCATTAATCTATTTTTGAAAACCTAACTCTCATTTTAGTACATACCAGTACTCCAAAAGTTAAAATGAGACTCTCATCTCTAATTACTAATTAAAGATTAAAATTGCGAAATTTGTTATAAATAGTTATAATATGAATGTCCATTCATTTTCTATAACCTACATAACCTACATATTAGTGCATTGATGAGCTATTCATTCTCCCTATTTAAGTTTATATTCTATCTTGGTACATGTATTTGTGTAGCCTATAAATAGAGGCTCACTATCCATGTATTTGATGACTTGAAGAATATTAGAAAATCTCACTTCTTATATATAATCTTCTTATGCTCTCTCTAAAATTATAATACGTTATCAGCACGAATTGCTTATCATTTTCGTCTTGAAGCAGATAATCATAATTGATTTGAAGAAGTTACAATGACAAATCTTGCTAAACTCGAATTTGTGGCTCTTGACATTACTGGAAAGAATTATTTATCATGGATGTTAGATGCTGAAATTCATCTAGATGCAAAAAGGTCTTGGTGATACTATTAAAGAAGGAAATAAAACATCTAGTCAAGATAAGGCTAGAGCGATGATATTTCTTCGTCATCACCTCCATGAGGGACTTAAAATTGAATATTTGACTGTTAAAGATCCACTTATCCTTTGGAACAATCTAAAGGAAAGATACGACCACCAGAAAACTGTAGTACTCCCTAAAGCTCGTTATGATTGGATGCATCTAAGATTACAAGATTTTAAATCTGTAAGTGATTATAACTCAGCTATGTTTAAGATCAGTTCTAAATTACAATTATGTGGAGAAAAGATCACTGATGCAGATATGTTAGAAAAAACATTCTCCACCTTTCACGCATCTAATATGCTCCTGCAGCAGCAATATCGTGAAAAGGGCTTTAAGAAATATTCTGAACTGATTTCATGTCTCCTTGTGGCTGAGCAAAACAATGACCTATTGATGAAAAATCATGAGGCCCGTCCAACTGGATCTGCTCCATTTCCTGCAGTGAATGCCGTAACATATAATGGAAAAAACAGAGGTCACGCCAGTAGTCGTGGACGTGGTCATGGACGCGGTCATGGACGCGGACGTGGACGTAGACGTGGTCGAAATAATCATCGTGGTGGTCATTTCTCAAACACATACCCACCAGAAGTGGGAATATAAGGATGGAAAACGCGAAAAAGGTGATAAAGATAAAAATACCACGGAGAATTTGTGTTATCGTTGTGGAGGTAAGGGCCATTGGTCTCGTACCTGTCGTACACCAAAACATCTTGTTGAGCTCTATCAACAATCACTAAAAGATAAAGGGAAGAAGATAGAGACAAATTTTGCTAGTGAGGATGGAAAAGATGAGACAAATCTCAATTTTTCTAGTAAGGATGGAAAAGATGAGACAAATCTTGATTCTGGAAATGATGATTTTAATTATGTTTGTGTTGATACCACTCATCTAGATGTTACTGATTTTTTCTCAAATCCTGAAGAAAAAATTGACTTCTTGTTCGGTTATAAGAGTGTCCAAATATAAAATTTTTTAGATGATGCTTTGATGTTATTGGACTTTATTTTATGCATTAATAAAATTCTAATTATTATATTTTTATCATGTTTAACTGTTTTCTTATGATTTGTTATATATGAGATATTTTATTAATCTGATTATATATTTTCATTGAATAACATAGATACTCTCTTGATTCGATTTGCAATGAATGGTGGAGATATATGTCTCGCAGACAGTGCCACTATGCACACTATATTACAGAATAAGAAATATTTTTCTTCTTTCATAATGCAAAAGGCCAATGTTAGTACTATATCGGGTAGTGCAAAATTGATAGAAGGCTCCGGAAGAGCTAACATTTTCTTGCCCGGAGGAACAAAATTTGAAATTGATGAAGCATTATACTCTCCCAGGTCTCAAAGAAATTTATTGAGTTTTAAGGATATTGGCCGAAATGGGTATCATATTGAGACAACATGTGAAGGAAATATTGAGTATCTTCACATTACGAGTATAATCTCGGGTAATAAAAGTGTATTAGAAAAATTACCAGTTTCTTCCTCTGGTTTGTACTACACGAGAATTAGAACAATTGAAACAAATGTGGTTGTTAATAAAAAGCTAACTTTGTTGTTTGGCATGAACGTTAGGCCATCCTGGATCGATAATGATGCGAAGAATAATTGAGAATTCATGTGGACATCCATTGGAGAACCAGCAGATTCTTCAATCGAATGATTTCCCATGTGTTGCTTGTTTTCAAGGCAAGTTAATTGTTCGGCCATCGCCGGCTAAGATAGGGACTGAATCCCTTACTTTTCTGGAACGAATACAAGGTGATATATGTGGACCAATTCATCCACCATGTGGACCTTTTAGATATTTTATAGTTTTAATTGATGCATCAACCAGGTGGTCACATGTATCTCTATTATCAACTCGCAACCTGGCGTTTGCGAGGTTACTTGCTCAATTAATCAGATTAAGAGCACATTTTCCAGATTATCCCATTAAGAAAATTCGTATTGACAATGCTGGTGAATTTACTTCCCAAACTTTCAATGATTATTGTATGTCTATTGGGATAAGTGTTGAACATCCTGTAGCACATGTTCACACACAAAATGGCCTTGCAGAATCATTGATTAAGCGTCTTCAATTGATTGCAAGACCATTATTAATGAGATCAAAACTTACAATTTCTGCTTGGGGTCATGCTATTTTACATGTGGCAACACTAATTCGCATCAGACCAACAAGTTATCATAAGTACTCCCCTTTACAATTGGTTTTTGGTCAGGAACCAAATATTTCTCATTTAAGAATTTTTGGTTGTGCTGTATATGTTCCAATTCCTCCACCACAACGTACTAAGATGGGACCTCAAAGGAGGTTAGGAATATATGTCGGATATGAATCTCCATCTATAATTAAATATTTAGAACCATCAACAGGGGATTTATTTACAGTTAGATTCGCTGATTGTCATTTTGATGAATCAGGCTTCCCAACATTAGGGGGGAGAAAATAGGCAGCTGGAAAAAGAGATAAGCTGGAATGAATTATCATTGTCCCATTTTGATCCTCGTACAAAACAATGTGAACTAGAAGTTCAGAAGATAATTCATTTATAAAGTTTAGCAAATCAATTGTTAGACGCATTTTCTGACCCAAAGAGTGTAACAAAGTCACATATACCAGTTGTTAATGCTCCAATTAAAATTGATGTCCCAGCAGGACAACCTTTTGTTGCCAATGAATCTAAAGCACGCTTGAAGCGTGGTAGACCAGTCGGTTCCAAAGATAAGAATCCTCGTATGAGAAAAGGAACAAAGATTCAAGATGGTCATGACGAGAAAATGTTAACTCCAGAAGAGTATACAGAAAAACCTCTAGACATGACTAATATTACAGTTCCAAAAGACAATCAGGTACCTGAAATCATTGAAAATGAAGAGATCTCGATAAATTATGTCATGTCCAGAAAAATATGGAACCGAAATGAAATTGACGTCGATAATGTTTTTTCATACAATATAGCGCTAGATGTTATAAAAGATGACTAGGATCTTGAACCAAGGTCTATTGAAGAATGCATGCATAGAATTGATTGGCCAAAATGGAAAGATGCAATTGAGGCAAAATTGAAATCTCTTGAAAAGAGAAATGTTTTTGGACCAATAGTCCGTACACCTGATGGTGTAAAACCAGTGGGGTACAAATGGGTTTTTGTTCGAAAACGAAATGAAAACGGTGAAATTGTGCGACATAAAGCACGACTAGTTGCGGAAGGATTTTCACAAAGACCCGGTATTGATTATGAAGAGACATACTCTCATGTGATGGATGTGACTACTTTTCGATTCCTAATCAGTCTGGCAATAAAAGGACTTCACTTGCGTCTAATGGATGTTGTTACAGCATATTTGTATGGCCCACTTAATAATGAAATTTATATGAAACTCCCAGAAGGATTTAAATTTCCAGAAGCATGTAAATCCGGTTCTCGAGAACAGTACTAGATCAAATTAAATAGATCTCTATATGGATTAAAACAATCCGGTCGCATGTGGTATAACTGTCTTAGTGAATATTTGTTAAAGGAAGGATATAAGAATGATTCTGTTAGCCCATGCATTTTTATAAAGAGATCTAGATTTGAGTTTGTTATTATTGCAGTATATGTTGATGATCTAAATATCATTGGAACTCCTGAAGAGATTTCAAAGGTAGTAGAGTACTTGAAAAGAGAATATGAAATGAAAGATCTTGGAAAAACAAAATTTTGTCTTGGGTTACATATAGAGCATTTAAAGGACGGTATTCTTGTGCATCATACATCTTATATAGAGAAGGTGCTAAAACGACTTTATATGGACAAAGCACATTCGTTGAGCACCCCAATGGTTGTGAGGTCACTTGATGTAAATAAAGACCATTTCCGACCTCGAGAAAATGATGAGGAGATTCTTGGTCCTGAAGTACCATATTTGAGTGAAATTGTAGCACTAATGTATCTTGCTAGTCATACACGACCTGATATATCATTATCTGTCAACTTATTAGCAAGATATAGCTCTTGTCCAACCCGAAGGCATTAGAATGGGATTAAACACATACTTCGTTACCTACAAGGTACAAAGGATATGGGTTTGTATTTTCCTAATCAACCCAAAACAGATTTGATTGGTTTTGCAGATGCAGGGTACCTATCCGATCCTTATAATGCTCGATCGCAAACTGGATATGTATTCACATGTGGTGGAACCGCCATTTCTTGGCATTCGATGAAGCAAACTATAGTAGCTACATCTTCTAACCATGCTGAAATTTTGGCAATACATGAGGCTAGTCGTGAATGTGTATGGTTAAGGTCTGTAATTAAACACATACGAGGAGCTTGCGATTTATCTTCAGGAGAAGAAACACCGTCTGTCTTATATGAGGATAATATAACATGCATTGTCCAACTCAAGGAAGGATATATCAAAGGTGATAGAACAAAACATATTTCACCAAAGTTCTTTTTCACTCATGACCTTCAGAAGAATGGTGATATAAATGTTCAGCAAATCTGTTCAAGTGAAAATTTGGCAGATTTATTAACAAAGGCGCTTCCTTCTTCTACATTTAAGAAGCTAGTCTACAACGTTGGATTACGTCGACTCAGAGATCTCAAGTGATATAATCATGAGGGGGAGTAATTAAAGTTTTTCATAAAGTAATATCTCATAAGTTTTTGAAGAATTATGTAATCTTTTTCCTTCACTAGGTTTTTATCCCACAGGGTTTTTCCTAGTAAGGTTTTAACGAGGCATATTCTTCAGCAATGGACATCCAAGGGGGAGTGTTATAAATAGTTATAATATGGATGTCCATTCATTTTCTATAACCTACATAACCTACATATTAGTGCATTGATGAGCTATTCATTCTCCCTATTTAAGTTTATATTCTATCTTGGTTCATGTATTTGTGTAGCCTATAAATAGAGGCTCACTATCCATGTATTTGATGACTTGAAGAATATTAGAAAATCTCACTTCTTATATATAATCTTCTTATGCTCTCTCTAAAATTATAATAAAATTCAATTTATCATTATCCTTCGTTATCAACTCAACCAATTTTAAAAGTTATAAAGAAAAAAAATAACTAAAACCAATATTTTTAATAAGCTATCGAATATAACATACTTTGTATCTGTGATATTCGTCGACAGAGACTTCTCCTGAAGCGTTATTGGGTTCTCGTCCTGTTTACAATAGACAAAACCAAATAATCAAACTATATCTTAAAGAAATAAAATAAAAACGATATGGTTTATTAATTTATGGTAGATAAAATAAAGCTAATCATTTAATTATTTTCACCAAATATCTATTTAAATGAGACTCATCAGTCATCACCATAAATTTAGTAAATGTTCATATAATATATGAATTGAAGTTATGGCTTAGCGTAAATGCCCACTTGTGCTAGTTGTTCATTGAAAGAGAAATTCTGCTACACTCCACCTTAAATTGAAAAAAATGATGCAATCGTTGATAAAAGCTTGTTTATTTTTGTGCCCAGTAAATACATAATTTTTGACCAATATAGCAGGATTTTATTAACATTTAATCTTTTTAAAATTATTTTGTAAATAATTAAAAAGAAGAGTATCATGATCTAAATGCCTGTCAAAATAACAACTTCTATAGATTGAGATTTTATACATTTTTTATATAAAAAAATACACTTTATTTTCGAATGTCTAAATATATTAGAAATGAACTTTTAATTATTATAAATATTTAGATATAACGACATTTTGTACATAACCTAACACTTTAAGACGTTTCAAAAATATTCTCTCCATTCCAAAATTATATATACATTTTGACTTTTAGAGTCGATTCGCAAAACCCTAAAATCCTAAAATTCAAAACTGATATGAAGTTATTTAGTTCTGATACAAACAAATATAACAATTAAGTGTAAACTAAATGTGAAGTATAACTAAATTGTTTTCAAAATTTGAACGAAATTATATATGCAAGTTTGAATTTTAAGATTTTATAAGTTGACTCTAAAAATCAAAATGTATCTTTAATTTTGAAACGAAGGCCGTATAAAATATATATTTTCTTTAAAATGACATGAGTGGAGTATATTTTTGTCTTAAGTAGTATAGTGATGCAGAATAATTGACTAGCACATAAATAATAGAGTTAAATGCACTTTGTTTTCTTTAGTAACCCTCATTTTGTATTACATAAATAGAGTCCGGATCCAGTCCGGGATCCCGGACTCTATTAAAATACGGACTTTTTTTTTTTTGCTTTTTTTTTGAAACAACTAAAATTTTTTTTTATGGAATTGTAATTTTTACATAATACAGTGCTTTGGGCGTGATTTGGATGCCTATACTAAAACATTTCTGTACAGTCTGGGCAGACTGTACATACATTGGTTGGTATAAATATTAAAAACACACCCAAAATATTGTATTATGAAAAAATTTCAGTTCCATAATTTTTTATTTTTTTTAGTTGTTCTACAAAAAAAAAATTGGGGTCCGTTTTTTGATCAGGTCCGGACTCCCGGACCTGATCTGTTGTGTACATAAATAATACGTGAATCAAGTGTGGGATGCAAAGTGTTTATTTATAAAGTGTGAGATGCAAAGTGAAAAATGAGAATAACCTGAGAGATACAAACTGCATTTAACTCTAAATAATAATCCATCAAAGTTTGCAGGTATTTTAGAAAATTTAAACAATTAAATACTCTTTTGAGATTAGTGATAATTATTCTTATTTACTATTGTCTCAATAATTGTTATTTTGATATTCAAATAATTCAATAAAATTATTTTATAATTTTTTTTATTCCTTCTTCGTCCCCAAATTAAAGGGGAAAAGGGTCAAAAAAGCCCATGATGTTTACTCCGATGTCCCACTTGCACCCTAAACTAATTTTTTTCTTCCAAAAATACCCTTAACGTTACATTTTTGGGTCACCCGTGCTCCTGCCGTTAACAGAATATAAACGGGGTTAAAATGTGATGACGTGACATGCTTAAATATAAAATATATTTAAAATAAAACAATATATATCATTTAATCAAAAAAAAAATACTAAAATTCAAAATAAAAAAAGCATAACATATTTACATCATTTTATCAAAATAATAAAATTCAAATTATTTTATTAACTAATCAAAACAACTAATTAAAAGCAGTTTTTTTTAAAAGAAACAGATTTTTTTAAAAACAGCTTTTTTCAAAAAAACAGAATTTTTTAAAAACAGATTTTTTTAAAAAAATATAATTTTTTTAAAAACAAACTTTTTTAAAAAACCGAAACTTTTTTAAAAGAAGTTTTTTTAAAAAAAATAGAATTTTTTTTAAAAACAGCTTTTAAAAAAAACAGAATTTTTTAAAAACAAATTTGTTTTAAAAAACAGAATTTTTAAAAAAATAGATTTTTTTTAAAAACAAACTTTTTAAAAAAAACGAAAGCAGATTTTTTTAAAAAAATAAGAATTTGCTTAAAAACAAACTTTTTAAAAAAAACGGAACTTTTTTAAAAGCAGTTTTTTTTAAAATAGATTTTTTTTAAAAACAGTTTTTTAAAAAAAAAACAGAATTTTTAAAAAATAGAATTTTTTTTCAAAACAACCTTTTTTTTAGAAAACGAAAGCAGATTTTTTTTACATAAATAGAATTTTTTAAAAAACAAACTTTTTAAAAGCAGTTTTTAAAAAAATAGAATTTTTTAAAAACAGCTTTTAAAAAAAACAGAATTTTTTAAAAACATTTTTTTTTAAAAAAACAGATTTTTTTTAAATAGAATTTTTTTAAAATGATGTAAATATGTTATGTTTTTTTTTATTTTGAATTTTAGCATTTTTTTTGTTTTGATTAAATGATATATATTATTTTATTTAAAATATATTTTATAATTAAATCTGCGACGTCATCAGATTTTAATCCGGTTTGTATTCTGTTAACGGCAGGGGCACAAGCGACCCAAAAATAAAACGTTAAGAGTACTTTTGGAAAAATAAATTAATTTAGGGTGCAAGTAGGATATCGGGTAAACATCATGACATTTTTGACCCTTTTCCCCAAATTAAAGTGACCATTCATATCCACTAAAAAAAGAGGTAAAAGGTTTAACTAATTTACCGGGGGATTTGATGAAAACGTCCCAAATACTAGGCCCTCTGCCCTCCTTGCTGGCCATTCCTTCCACTTGGTACGCCGACGTCGCCGTTCCGTACACAAATCCCTTCGGAAAGCTCTCCCGGCTCAACCCGCCGGTGTCGAAACGGACGGTCTCCGGCGACACCACTTGGTCCTCACCGTAACCATTGATGCACTGAATCACTGCCAAAGTAAGGAGAAGGAATAGCAATGGCAGTTCTCTCATTTTCACTGTCATGCAGAGCGAAAGCTCGAGTGTGTGTTTTGGGGGAGTATATTATCTTTCTATTTATTTACAGATAAATAAATTACTAAGATAATGTGTATGTGAATATTTTTATGGGTATGACGTGGCATCATTATTGGTGGGCCTTTTGTAATTCAATATTTGACTGCATAATAAAGCAGCTCCATCCTGGCATCCTTTCCTTGTTACTTCGATATCTATTCTGTCTGTGCGTCAATATTGTATTAATGATGAATTAATGACACTATTGGTCCCTATGTTGTTTTTGACTATAGGAAGTAATGGTAGCGGAAAAGTATGGTCCATGATTCATAAAGGTAATGTGTAACGAATGGACCAAAAAGTGGTAGCTGATATTCTCCAGTCTCCACCAAGGCATGTTGTTTGTTAAGGGCACGTGAAGTGAACTGTCGCCTAATAACGTCAAATTTACACCCATGCCGCTACAATAAATATTAAATAACGCTAAATTTAATACCGTCGAGTAGCCTAATAACGTCAAATTTAATACTGTAGAATAGCCTAATACTTTATTTATTGCACATATTAGTACTCCCTTCGTCCCTATTTAAATGACATTTTATAGATGAACATAAGAATTAAGATAATATTTGGAAATTATTAAATATAATACTCAATTATCTATAATACCCTTAAATTTTTAATTTATCATAGCACAAGAGTTTAAAGTACCAAAAAATAGATAGAGTAATGAGGGATAATTTTGGAAAAATTATCATTAATTCTCCTAAATTTAAACAAACGTTAATTAATTAGGGACAAATAAAAAAATCTAAAACGTCATTTAAATAGGGACGGAGGGAGTAATGTTATCTGTAATATATAGTATTATTTAATAATGCATATAAATATAATAATAATAAATTATGCAAATATAAATCCGAGTCCTTTGAATTCACAAAGTCTCCTTAAAGCAAATTTATTCCCCCACAGATGCTAAGGGTTAATTGAATAATTGCTTCCCAAGATAAAACGGATTTCAATTCTTAATTAGTAGCATTACAAAATTAAGAATCCATCGAACGCAAATTCTATGTTATGTACTCGAACTTTTACTATTAATAATAATGATGCATGAAGAAAACAGAAGAAAACTTACTGTACAATTTTACTGCAGAAAATAGGATTTTGCAGTGCAGAACGGGACGGAATTACTGCAGAACGGGAGTCTGCCAGAAACGGGAAACGGTAGAACAGAACGGGATTCTATACTGCAGAAACGGGATTGCAGAAGGGAAGGAACGGGACGGGAATTTCTTACTACAGAACGGAAATAATGGAAGGAACGGGACGGGAATTTTCTGACAGAACGGAGAATTTGTTGTATCTTAAATGATTTCCCACACCATTTATTTATAGGAAAATTTGCATGTAACCGCCGTCAAAACGACGTAGTTTCACAAACCCGCCCGTCACGACCACGACCCGACCCGAGTCAATTTTCTCATTCAAATCCCATTTCCAACAATCCCCCACATGAATGTAAAATTGGCTTTACAATATGCAAAATATGTTATGAATATGCAGACACTAGTTCGAGTACATAAGAAAAGATATTTCATCAGGTTAAGTAGCCTAGTGGCTTTGAACTTACCTTCGTAAAATCTATCGGATTTACTCGGCTAATCAGTAGACTTGATGTCTTTGAACCGTCAGCTTTTTGTGTAAACCAAGACAATAGAATTCAAAAAATATCTCTTCAGACATAGTTGGTTCTCACGTTTGTGTTCATTTTGGCCTTGAAACACCTCTTGGTTCCGTAAGTATGTTAGAGAATTCAGCCTTCATAATTCTCACAGAAGTGGCCCCCTTCTTACTCACGTAGGTGACTTCTATCAAGAATATCCTGCAATACCCCACTTGAACGTATTTCAAGATATAAAAGTCATTAAAAGCGTAACTTATCCTGATTCTCGCGGCAGATGTGCACTGTCTCATAATAGGAATGGTTAGGAGTAAATATCTCCTCAGTGCTTTACTGAGTACTACATAGTTCGGTTTGCCCATTGAACCTAGATCTTGGGATCTCCAGTCAGCTAGGTTGGGTTGCCACTATGACGACTCTTATTTAAACAGTAGGCTTTAAACCCATTCCCTTCGATGATTTTTCCACTTGCTCTCTTGTTAAACCTTTCGTAAGCGGATCCGCAATATTATCTTTTAACTTTACATAGTCAATTGAGATAATTCCATTTGAGAGCAACTGTCTAACGGTATTATGTCTTCGTCGTATATGACGTGACTTACCGTTATATAAATGACTCTGTGCTCTTCCAATCGCTAATTTGCTATCACAGTGTATACATATAGCTGGCACAGGTCTTGACCAATTTGGAATATCCTCTAAAAAATTACGAAGCCACTCAGCTTCTTTTCCAGCTTTGTCTAAAGCAATGAATTCTGATTCCATTGTAGACCTTGCAATACACGTTTGTTTTGAGGATTTCCAAGATACTGCTGCACCTCCAAGGGTAAAGACATATCCACTTGTGGATTTCGAGTCTTTATTATCAGATATCCAATTAGCATCACTATATCCTTCTAATACTGCTGGATATCTAGTATAGTGCAGTCCATATTTTTGAGTATGTTTTAAATATCCTAAAACTCTCAAAATTGCTTTCCAGTGATCTTTACCTGGATTACTCGTATACCTACTTAGCTTACTTACCGAATAAGCTATATCTGGTCTAGTACAGTTCATGACATACATTAAACTGCCTATTATACGAGAATATTCTAGTTGAGATATGTTTCACCTTCATTTTTAGCTAGATGAAGATTTATATCAACTGGGGTTTTATTCAGAATTATATTATACTTGTTAAATTTTTCAAGTATTTTCTCAATGTAATGAGATTGAGATAATATAATTCCATCAGAGGTTCTAGAAATCTTGATTCCTAATATTATATCAGCAACCCCCAAGTCTTTCATGTCAAATCTATTTGACAACATACTTTTAGTAGAGTTGATAACTTCATTATTGCTACCCATGATTAACATATCATCCACATAAAGACAAACAATGACATATTCCTTTTGAGTGCTTTTGACATAAACACATTTGTCACACTCATTGATTTTAAACTCATTTGATAACATTACATTATCAAATTTCTCATGCCATTGTTTTGGTGCTTGTTTTAATCCATACAAAGATTTAACAAGTTTACATACTTTCCTCTTTTGTCCAGGAGCAGTGAAACCTTCAGGTTGTTCCATATATATTTCTTCATCTAATTCACCATTTAAGAATGCAGTCTTTACATCCATTTGATGTATTTCAAGTCTATTTAGAGATGCTATTGCTATTAGCATTCGAATAGATGTAATTCTTGTAACAGGTGAATAAGTGTCGAAATAATCTAATCCTTCCTTTTGTCTATAGCCTTTGACAACAAGCCTTGCTTTGTATTTATCAATTGAGCCATCAGCTTTCAACTTCTTTTTGAAGATCCATTTATACCCTAAGGGTTTTGAACCAGGTGGAAGGTCCACCAATTCCCATGTATGATTTTGCATAATGGACTCAATTTCGCTATTTATTGCTTCTTTCCAATGAGAAGCATCTGGAGAGGATACTGCTTCCTTGTAGGTTCGAGGATCGTTTTCTAACAAAAATGTTAGAAAATCCAGACCAAAAGACGTTGAAGTCCTTGCCCTTTTGTTACGTCTAGGTTCATCCATTACAGACTCTTTGTCTATATTTTCAGGATTATCACTAGTATCATCCAAAGGTCTTTTGTTTGAATTTGAATCATTATTTCCATTATATGGAAAAATATTCTCAAAAAATGATGCATCTCTTGATTCAATAAATGTATTAACATGAATATCGTTAATTTCAGATTTATGAACAAGAAAGCGATAAGCACTGCTGTTATTTGCATAACCAATGAAAACACAGTCAATTATTTTTTTATTTTTTTATTTTATTTATTTTTTTTTTTTTGGTCCTATCTTAACCTTTTTAGGTTTAGGAACCATTACCTTTGCTAAACACCCCCACACTCTTAAGTATTTGTAGCAAGGTCTATGACCTTTCCATAATTAATAAAATGTTTTGTGAGTTTTCTTATGAGGCACTTTATTAAGAATATAATTGGCAAAAAACAAAGCTTCCCCCCCACAAATTCTGGGGTGCTCCAGAACTGTTTAACATAGCATTCAACATTTCTTTCAATGTCCGGTTCTTGCGTTCAGCAATACCGTTAGATTGAGGTGAATAAGGAGCAGTTGTTTGGTTAATTTCTAATCTATTTATAGATTAGGTCGTACCCTAATTATTGCAGGCACGTATCTTAATTAATTGGGCGTATCCCAATTATGGGATATGCCGTATCCCAATATTTGGAACGTATCCCAATTCCAACCGATTTTAATTTTTGAAAACTTTTGGCCCAACTCAATTTTGGCTCCCAAATTCCAATACCCGTTAATATTACCGTTGGGAACTAGATATTGCGGTTGATTTTATTACTGATGGCCAAATAAAATTTTATTAAAATATATATATAAAAATGTTGTTAGCAAGACTTGAACCCAAGTCCTTAATATCAACACACCTCTCTTATCCAACTAAACCAATATTAATTATTGGTTACACGGATGACATATAATATATTTATTATATACTTTTAGAAAATGAAAATATCTAACACCAAACTACCATTATGGCAATTGATTCTGCTATTTGAGTATGATAGCCTCTTCTACGTTAACATGCAATTCATGTTAGCATGCAGGTGTTATGCTCATTATCAAGTGTATCTGGAAATTAATTGAATTATTGATCAAGGGTACTCATATGTAGCAACTAAAATAATAAACTGTTATATACAAACAATAACAGAATATTTTAATCAACTCTCATGTAATATATATAATATTTCTGTAATACATATAATAACAGAATACTATATAACATGCTACAATATTTATTAATATACGGTAATAACATGCTACTATAAAATATATATAACATGCTACTTCAGTAAGATATATCATATATGCGCATATATATATATATATATATATATATATATATATATATATATATATATATATATAAAACAGTTTCCCCGAATCAGTGTAATTTGATTTTTAGATTTCCAAGTCTAGCATTAAAACTTGTAAAACCTTGTATATTGTAGATATGCCATTGATTTCCATATATTTGTAGACTACCCATCTTTCTCTAGTTACTGATATTTTACCCCCAAGTGTTGGAGTTTAAAATAGTAAGTACAAATTCTCTTCAGAAAGTCTTTGAAAACGTGATATATTTGGAATACATGAATGTAATATTACGTAATATATTTACATAATACATAAAATTGGATATTTTGTTCACATAAGTAAATAGACCAAATAATACTACAATCACAGAATATTTCAATTTCCATATAATATGAATATTGATTCAAATTCAAATTATGTTATCAAATGAAATCACAATACGTTCGATTTTCATTTTATAACTTAGTGCTCTACAGAAAACCCATTATTTAACTATACTCAAACAAATTAATATGCAAAAAAAAAAAAAAATTAAACGGAATATATATTAACATGTAGTCAATTATTAATATGCAGTCAACATAGGGATCATACTGCAGAAAACGGCTGATTTATGATGAGGAAAAATGCACAAACTTTTATGTCAATTCATGACATAATGCAAGTTATGAATCTATTTTAAATTGTCCCACAGGGAGGACATAACTTGGAAAATATTTTTTTTTACAAGTCAGGCCATCACCAAGTATTATAGAAGACTAATCTGCAGTCTTATAACGAAACATATAAAATATTTAACATGTAATATAAAATAACAGAATAAATTTTCAGAATTACGTGGATAATCATGCATATGATAACAAAATATACATTCTGATTTTATACAAACATGTAAAACCAGTGTATTTGTTTTATAAAACAATTTCTGTTGTACAAAAACAATACTATAATTACAGAAGCATAAATTTGCTTTAAGATTGTTATCTATAATATATAGTATTATTTAATAATGCATATAAATATAATAATAATAAATTATGCAAATATAAATCCGAGTCCTTTGAATTCACAAAGTCTCCTTAAAGCAAATTTATTCCCCCACAGATGCTAAGGGTTAATTGAATAATTGCTTCCCAAGATAAAACGGATTTCAATTCTTAATTAGTAGCATTACAAAATTAAGAATCCATCGAACGCAAACTCTATGTTATGTACTCGAACTTTTACTATTAATAATAATGATGCATGAAGAAAACAGAAGAAAACTTACTGTACAATTTTACTGCAGAAAATAGGATTTTGCAGTGCAGAACGGGACGGAATTACTGCAGAACGGGAGTCTGCCAGAAACGGGAAACGGTAGAACAGAACGGGATTCTATACTGCAGAAACGGGATTGCAGAAGGGAAGGAACGGGACGGGAATTTCTTACTGCAGAACGGAAATAATGGAAGGAACGGGACGGGAATTTTCTGACAGAACGGAGAATTTGTTGTATCTTAAATGATTTCCCACACCATTTATTTATAGGAAAATTTGCATGTAACCGCCGTCAAAACGACGTAGTTTCACAAACCCGCCCGTCACGACCACGACCCGACCCGAGTCAATTTTCTCATTCAAATCCCATTTCCAACAAGTAATATTTAAGACGGTGAGATTTTATAAGGGCAAAGTTGGAATTTAAATTAAATATTAGATATTGATATTAAATATTACTCCCTCTGTAAGACCCCAACTTTTTAATGAATAAAATCGAATTTCCTCTATTTATTATTGTGAATAATAAAGTGTTAAATTGATATAATATTTTGGTTATGGGTGAAATGTGCAAATTTTGCAAAATAAGCAAGTGGTTATAAAATATTCATTGTTGTCATGGAATATTCGTTTGGTCGTGGAATATTCGTACGACGGCGCAACTATTTGTGGGTCCCCATAACGAAAAACGGTCGAATGAAGAAAATGACAAGTTTGAATTATTATAAATAAAGGCGTAGTTGTTACCGTTAACACTGTTGGAATACCCGGTGGTTAAAATACAGTAATACGTGTGGGTGCACAGTAGCATACGGTATTGCACAGTATTTTTGAATTATTGATTCTTACGTAAGAAGACACTACTCAATAATTGTTACAGTAATTAATGTTCAATATTTTATTTTATTGATTCAATAATTGCTACGTTGATATTTTATATCATTCTTGTTTCAATAATTGTCACTGCACAATATCTCCATTATCATATCAATAATTTATATTATTTGAATAATATTATTAGATATCATTATTTGCAATGTCTAAGGAAGTTTTGTCTAAAAAATGGGTTTGGTCACCTAATTGCGCGCCAATAAGGAGAAATCCTTATCGGAAAGCCCATTCTTTCCTGGGAACAACCTAGTTGTAATAATTGTGATTCTGTAATATTATTTGTGAATAATTAATTATTAATTTATATGATAAGGAAATATTTATTTTATGTGGATATAAATGATGGATATATTTATTGTGGTTATATATGAAAGAATTAATGCTGATGTGTTTTATCAGTATTTTGTCCGAATGAAAGTTTTGAAAATCGTCCGTATGTGGATTTCGGTCATTTTTCGTTTGGAATTTGGAAAAACTTAAACTTACAAAGTTGTAGATAATTTAATTTCCTATTGAATAGACATGAGATTCAAATTTTTCTGATAAAAGGGTGATTTTGAAAGTAATATGCACACAAGCCAATCATGTTTGATGATAAAGCATATACTTTTTAACAATCTTATTCATTTATTAATAAGAAGTATTATTTATTAAAGGCTTTGAATTATCTACATGATGCTGTTTTATAATATGTGATAAACCCATAGTTTTAAGCAATGCTTTTAGAATAATGATGATGATCATTCTAATGAGATCTAAATTCTTAGAAAGCTTAAAACTAAAATAGTTCCCAATCGTTGGATTACTAAATTGGGGATTAGTGAATCCGGATAGATTGGTACATACGTTGCTTGCTCATTGGATGAGGATGATTGATCTCATGATCATTTGTGTGGAGACACTAAAGCAAGTATGTAGGTGCTTATTAGAGAATAAGTTCACTGAACGTGACTCGCTAAGGAATACCTAATGGAGTTTTACTTGCATGTCAATAGGAATTCCTGTAGTGATAGTAGTACAAGTGATCCTTGGACTTGAGATCATCATAGTATCTTGTGTATGATGAGTTATACTTTGACTTATTCCTTAAGACCCTTAGGGTATATCAAAGGGTATGCTTGGGTATAATAAGTTGTACATGGAGATAATGTATGATCAATAAAGAATCTACCACTTCTAGTAAAAGAAGAGAAATGTCCTATGTGATTCGATAAATGACAACTCAGTAGTCCTTGGCCAAGGCAGAATGAAATTAGAAAGGAGTTTCTAATTTGTATTATTTGGAGTTGTGCATTTAAGAGTCGAAATACATATAATTAAATAAAATAAGACTTGACAGAAATTCCATGTCTTATATTTAATTGGGACATTGTATGGTGGAAGGATTGAATTGTACGGTAACTATTAACTCAAAGGTTCTTTTATGATTAATGTTGAAATCTATATTATCTGGAAAGTCGTTGATCGCTAGGGAGGCTTATCCCTATTGTAGAATAAATATTATTTATTTAAATAAATTATTAGTTTAATTTATTTATTTAAATAAGATTAGAATTGTTCTAATTGATTTATTCACAACCGGTTTAATATGGAGAACCTAAAGGGTCACACCATAAAAGGAAGAATAATTATTTAAGAAGTTGATGGCATAATCGTAATAATATGTTAAGTATATTTAATTTAATCTATGGTGATAGAATAAATTAAATAGCTTAATATTTATTATTTAATATTTTAGAAATATTAAATATAAATTAATAAGAGGAGTCTTATTAATATTATTACAATTATTATTATTTTAATTTCTAAAAGAGTTTAGGAATTAATTTAATATAAGTACTCTCATTTATCTCTAATAAGATTAGGGAGTTTAATTAATTAAAAGAATTTAATTAATTAAAATAAAACCCAGTTCCTTAATTGTTAAGGAGGGTTGACCACATCTATATATAAGAGGAGTCTTATTATGGGTGAATGTAGGTTGTTGACTTTAATAACATACGTTATTCCAATTGTTGGAGAGTACGCTCCTTTTTCTATAGAGATAGAAAACTAGGGTTTGAGCCAAATACCCATCTTCTTGAATTCTTCTTCTTCCTTGGTGGATCACCTCTAGAGGCCAAACACTTGGGTGGCTAACGTTGATCAAAGGAAGGAACTCAACCCGGTGGATTCAAGTTGAACGCGAAAAGGACTGGAGGTGAACTTGTACCTGAGGAAGCTTGATCTTCAAGGGTATGGTTCTTGTTCTTTCTTTTTCGTTTAATTAATAATTGTGCATAAAGGGTGATCCGGGTTTATGGTTTGTAAAATTTTAAAACTCTGATTTTACACGCTTCCGCTAATTTTGTGCAATTTGATTGCGTTCATGAATATTACAAACCTAACAGTGGCATCAGAGCCAAACCTTTATGTGAATTATTAATTGTTCAGATTTAATATGTATGTTGATATGTGTTTTGAACAAATTTTTTGGGCATAATTTTACTGTATAAAATTTAAAAAAAAAAAAAAAAAAACAATTTGCAAAGTCTGTTATTCGCGAACTGATTTTGTTGTGCCGTATCCGTGATTTGCTGGTGGCCTGATGCTTCGATTAATTATACATATATATGATAATTTGTATAGTTAATTGGATCAACGCTCACGTGGCTCAGGATAATGAATATGATTCATGTAATCATGTTAGTAAACAAATTTAAGATAATATATATATGTATGAATTTTCCTGCAGTTTGTATGTAACTAACATATATATTATATATATATTATGTAACTAAGTGAGTCACGCCCACAAGGCCATCAGCCACGCAAAATAAGTGGTCATTCACGGAAATTAAAGGAATAGGAACAGATAATTCACGCTACTTTATATCATTTGTTTATATTTTGTCCTTCACGGATATTATATATATATATATAATAATAATTTTATAATTAAAATAAATAGTTTATTTTAATCTTAAAATAAAAGGTTTATTTAAATATTAAAATATAAAGATTTATTTTAATTTTAAAATTAGAATTTCATGCTAACTAATTAGAGTTGGAATTGGATTCCATGATAACTAATTGGAGTTGAAATTGGATTTCATGTTTCCTAAAATAAAGGAGTTTATTTGTGAATAGGAAAGTGAATCCATCTTTCCTTAAATAAAGGAGTTTATTTAGATATGAAATAAGATTTCATATTATTCAAAATAAAGAAGTTTATTTGTGAATAGGAAAGAGAATCCTAATTTCCCTAAATAAAGGAGTTTATTTAGATATGAAATAAGATTTCATATTATTCAAAATAAAAGAGTTTATTTTTGAATAGGAAAGAAAATCTGTGTTTCCTTTAATAAAGTTTTTTTTTACATGGAATTGGATTCCATAATTAATTAAAATAAAGGAGTTTATTTTGATTAATGATTTTGATTAAAATAAAATAGTTTATTTTATTCAAAATTGGATAAATTAAAATAAAATAGTTTTATTTTGATTTAAATTTGGATAAAAATAAAGGAGTTTATTTTGATTCAAAAATAGATTTTATACTAACTAAATTTGCCCATTAAATGATATCAATATATATATTAAATGTTTATTATTCATGAGATGAATGTTATTTATTGATACATATGGTGATGTGTATGATAATAAATGGGATTGATTATGGACTATTGACCAATGTGATTGGATTTTATTTTAATTGGATGCTTGAATGTATGGGTTTTATTAAATGGGGTCTGCGTACCTCGTCTTCTCTAATTTTTCTTAATGTAAATTCTAACTCCCTCCTATGTACTTCCACTTGACTGCTGATCAAGGTTTCTATTTATTTTAAATAATTTTGTAATAGGATTAATTAGAATTAATTTTGAAAAATTGGAGATCAAGGAACAAGGAGCGCGTGAAGACCCGTTTGTAATGGAGCCCGAGTTTAAATGTAATAGTTATATTTAAATATTAATTCTTGCACCCCTAGGGTTTGACCTTTTGGTTCACTTTTGGTGGCTCTAGTGAACCAAACTAGAATAAAAGTCCATAATCAATCCGGGTAGAATATAGTATTCTATATGTGCATGCTTATTCTATATATATTATATATTATGCAAACATGCTTCGCATGTTCATTAATATGACGCGTATTTTATATATATATATGTGCATGCGCGTTAAACAAGATGAGACAATTAATAACAAACCCCTCAAATATTTTATATTAAGTTGTAACGTTCAAAGATATTTGGAATATCGAACGTCGCCTTCTAGCATGATAGAAACAATAGAGTATTGAATATTTAATATGAGTTTGTTGTGCACACACAAGGCGAGTATTAAATATTTAAGATGTTGTTTTTATTACATATGATGTTTATAAGGAATTGAACATTACTGCTTTGTTGTGCACACACAAGGGCTGTAGTTTTCTCTTCACTTATATGGAAATGTTGGGTCTGACTTAACTTAAATCATTTTAGTTCGGATGTGCACACACTTGACCATTACGATTTAAGAGGCAAAATACAAGGAGTTACATAGTTGATGTAATTGACAAGAGTTGTCTACCTATTTATTTATATATAGTTTGTTGTGCACACACAAGGCTATATACATTTGAAATGGGATCCTTATTCTCACTAGCAAATCTTTAATTAGATTTTGCCGAACTATATAAGTGAGGGTAATATAGTTTGAAAAAAATAGTGGGAGATACCAATTTAAAACAAGACCTAATTTATTTTGGTAATTAATAAAAGAATGTATGTTAAAATGTTGTTAATTACAAATTCATTTACAGAATTTTACAATGTCTAAAATTACTATCACTGCGTAGCATATTAGATGCTAAATTTAACCGGACCGTATTAAACGGATTGGTTAAGGTAATTGAGAATAGTTCTCACGGCTGAAAAGCTATCTTATGTCCTTAATACGCCTATCCTTGCAATGGTTGCAGATAATGCCTCTGAGGAAGATATTGCTACTTTTAGAAAGTGGCTAGATGATACATAGTTGGCTCAATGCATCATGCTCGCATCCATGAGTAACGAGCTTCAGCGTCAGCATGAAACTATGGATGCTCCTATTATATTCCTGCACATCAAGTAGTTGATGGTGAGGAAAGTAGGACTGATAGATATCAGATATCTAAGGAGCTCTTCCGATCTAGAATGACCGATGACACTATAGTACAGATAAAAGTCCTTAACATAATCAATTTGATTGATCAATTAGGACAACTGGTTTTGTCATGGATGGAGAGTTGAGCTAAGATTTGATCTTGCACTCACTCTCGGACTCCTTTCACAATTGTTGTGAATTTTTCATATGAACGAGCTAGATATCAGCCTCGCTGATTTGCTTAACATGTTGAAAAATGTTGAGAGTCACTTTCCAACCAAGAAAGACCGAGTCTTACTGGTAGGGGCCAAAGGATCTTCTGAAAAGAAGAACGATTCTAAGAAGGTAAATAGAAAGGGCAAAACAAAGGATAATAAGAACAAAACTGATACGGATAGCAACGGAGTTTGCTTCCACTGCAATAAGCCTGGACACTGGAAAGAAACTGCGAGAATCATCTTGCAGAGGTTAACCAAAGAAACTTAGTGAAGTTTCGGTTACAAATACAAATTTGTTCATAATTTGAAATAAATTTTTTCTTTAAGTCAAGGTTCTACTTGGGTATTGGATACCGACTTTGGTTATCATAAATATAGATTTATGAAGGGGCCAAGTATAAGTAGAAAGCTAAACAAATATAAGTAAACATATGTGTGGGAAATGAAGTAAAGGTTGCTGCATTAGCCATATGAACTTATAGTTTAGCAATGCCTACGGGCAAGTCTATTAAGTCAATAAGTTGTTATTATATTTCAGTTCTCGTTGGAAACATTATTTCCATTTTATTGTTAGACAATGAAATCTTTGGTATTATATTTAAGAACAATTGTTGTTCTATTTAAAATAATAATGTTTTGTATAGAACTGAATATTACTTAATGGATTTTGTATACTTGACTTACGTGAAAAATATATTTTGCAAATTGAACACACTAGTATAAGAAAAGGAGATGATCATTCAAAGAGTTCAATGTATGTATTTGTTGAAATACAAGTGTGAATTATTTGAAAGGTTCAAAGAATTCAGAAATGAAACAAATTGACAAAGTATTAAGATTATTTGATTAGATCAAGGAATAAATACTTGTGCAATAAGTTTCTAGATCATCTCAAATGATTTTCTCATAATGGACGCCTACTGATAAGCAATAATTGATTGATGTATCTGAATGGAAAAATCGTATCTTGTTGGACATGGTGCGGTCCATAATGATTTTACCGACATTCCAGTATCCTTCTAAGATAATGTCCTAGAAATGGCTGCATATCTACGGAAAAGGTAACCTCAAAATCCGGCCTCAAGACTCCATAAAAGTTATGGAAAGGGAGGATTCCTAATTTTAAGTATGTTAAGATAAGGGGTTGTCCAACTTATGTGAAACGATTTCAAAGGATAAGCTTGGGACAAAATTTGACAAGTACAGATTTGTGGGACATCCTAAAGTAAGTTTAGGGCATATGTTCTATGATCCTTCTTAGCAAAAGGTGTTTGTTGCGAAACATGTTGCCTTTTAAGATAAAGGTGTTTATCATTGAAAGGGCTAGTGGGAGGATAATACATCTTGAAAAGTTCAAGAACCACAAAACACTACAAGTCAAATAAGAGGAACCTATAGATAGACCTATTGTACCACAACCGAATCGTAAATCTGGAATAGTACCGAAGATACCTAGGAGGTATGGATTCATCATGGAAGATGATGATGAGGTACATATCATAGAAGATGATGATCCAGTTACTTACGATGAGGTAAGAGTTGTAGACTCTCAAAAATGGAACATTCATTTTGATGAAATAATCAAAAGAGTTTGATTTTATCAAAAACAAGAATGAACCTAGTGTGTACAAAAGGGTCAGTGGGAGCACCATCACATTCCTAATATTATATGTTGATATACTATGGATACGGAATGACATGCCAATGCTAGAATCAGTAAAGATAAAGTTGTTTAAACATTCCTCCATGAATAATTTGGGAAGAGCTCGACTTAACCCAATGAACGTATATTCATTTGACGTTAAAGTTGTTTAGCATGGCAAACTCCAAGAGATGTCTCATGTTGATGAGTCATGGAGTGTATCTCTCTTAATAGTCCTCATAGACTCCAAAAGAGAGATCGCATGAGTGACAATCATGTATGCAATGAAATATACGCGACCTGATGTTGATCAGTCATATTCTGGAGAAGTTCACTGTGAGACAGTGAAAAACATCTTAAAGTACTTAACAAGCACTAAGGATGTGATATAATTCATGGCGGGTCTGAATTAAAACTAGAGGGCTTAACAGACTCAAGTTTTTTTTAGACAGACCAAGACGACAGAAAATCCACTTTAAGGTAAAGGGTTACCTTGAACGGTGGTGCAGTGAATTGGAAAGGTTCCAAACAACAAAGAGTTGTTGGTTTAGTGATAAAGACAAAGTATATTGCTATAAATGAAGCTACAAGTTGATTGTTTGGATGAAAAGTTCATTACAGAACTAGGAATAGTTCCTAAGTCTCATCTTGGATCCAAACATATGTTGTGGCACTTTCATTTGATTATAGGAATCATTGAAAAATGGGAAATCACTATAGAGATAGTGGACTCTCAATAACAACATTACATATCCATTAACTAAAGCTTATCCAACAGCAGGATAATCGTCACTTAGAGAAGAAGAGTATGAGATACCATGACGATTGGCTTTAGTGCAAGTGGGAGATTGAAAGTAATATGCACACAAGCCAATCATGTTTGATGATAAAGCATATACTTTTTAACAATCTTATTCATTTATTAATAAGAAATATTATTTATTAAAGGCTTTGAATTATCTACATGATGCTGTTTTATAATATGTGATAAACCCATAGTTTTAAGCAATGCTTTTAGAATAATGATGATGATCATTCTAATGAGATCTAAATTCTTAGAAAGCTTAAAACTAAAATAGTTCCCAATCGTTGGATTACTAAATTGGGGATTAGTGAATCCGGATAGATTGGTACATACGTTGCTTGCTCATTGGATGAGGATGATTGATCTCATGATCATTTGTGTGGAGACACTAAAGCAAGTATGTAGGTGCTTATTAGAGAATAAGTTCACTGAACGTGACTCGCTAAGGAATACCTAATGGAGTTTTACTTGCATGTCAATAGGAATTCCTGTAGTGATAGTAGTACAAGTGATCCTTGGACTTGAGATCATCATAGTATCTTGTGTATGATGAGTTATACTTTGACTTATTCCTTAAGACCCTTAGGGTATATCAAAGGGTATGCTTGGGTATAATAAGTTGTACATGGAGATAATGTATGATCAATAAAGAATCTACCACTTCTAGTAAAAGAAGAGAAATGTCCTATGTGATTCGATAAATGACAACTCAGTAGTCCTTGGCCAAGGCAGAATGAAATTAGAAAGGAGTTTCTAATTTGTATTATTTGGAGTTGTGCATTTAAGAGTCGAAATACATATAATTAAATAAAATAAGACTTGACAGAAATTCCATGTCTTATATTTAATTGGGACATTGTATGGTGGAAGGATTGAATTGTACGGTAACTATTAACTCAAAGGTTCTTTTATGATTAATGTTGAAATCTATATTATCTGGAAAGTCGTTGATCGCTAGGGAGGCTTATCCCTATTGTAGAATAAATATTATTTATTTAAATAAATTATTAGTTTAATTTATTTATTTAAATAAGATTAGAATTGTTCTAATTGATTTATTCACAACCGGTTTAATATGGAGAACCTAAAGGGTCACACCATAAAAGGAAGAATAATTATTTAAGAAGTTGATGGCATAATCGTAATAATATGTTAAGTATATTTAATTTAATCTATGGTGATAGAATAAATTAAATAGCTTAATATTTATTATTTAATATTTTAGAAATATTAAATATAAATTAATAAGAGGAGTCTTATTAATATTATTACAATTATTATTATTTTAATTTCTAAAAGAGTTTAGGAATTAATTTAATATAAGTACTCTCATTTATCTCTAATAAGATTAGGGAGTTTAATTAATTAAAAGAATTTAATTAATTAAAATAAAACCCAGTTCCTTAATTGTTAAGGAGGGTTGACCACATCTATATATAAGAGGAGTCTTATTATGGGTGAATGTAGGTTGTTGACTTTAACAACATACGTTATTCCAATTGTTGGAGAGTACGCTCCTTTTTCTATAGAGATAGAAAACTAGGGTTTGAGCCAAATACCCATCTTCTTGAATTCTTCTTCTTCCTTGGTGGATCACCTCTAGAGGCCAAACACTTGGGTGGCTAACGTTGATCAAAGGAAGGAACTCAACCCGGTGGATTCAAGTTGAACGCGAAAAGGACTGGAGGTGAACTTGTACCTGAGGAAGCTTGATCTTCAAGGGTATGGTTCTTGTTCTTTCTTTTTCGTTTAATTAATAATTGTGCATAAAGGGTGATCCGGGTTTATGGTTTGTAAAATTTTAAAACTCTGATTTTACACGCTTCCGCTAATTTTGTGCAATTTGATTGCGTTCATGAATATTACAAACCTAACAGATTTATTATGAATTATTGAAATTTTTGAAATAAATGTTTTTATTAAAAATATGGTGGGCCCCACTTTTGGTTGGTGAGTAATGAAATGTGCTAGAATTTATTTTCAAAAGTGGTGGGCTTAAATAGTAGCAGGTAAAGCCATCATGTAGCATGTTAGTCTGCTATGACGTTCTAAGCATTTTCCTATAAATATGGTGCTTAGTTAGAATTGAAAATCACACCAGAAACAAGTTTTCTCTCTATTTCTCTATATATTGTCGAGCATATTTTGTGAGTATTTAGATACTTTGTGAGTTGCTATTCATCAGTGCAAGTTTCCTTCAGCCTTATACCGATATTCCGATCAGAAGTACTGATATTTTGAAGTAAGGGGTGTTATTTTCTTCCTAATGATGTTATTCTTTCAATATCATTGTGATGCCCCCAAAATAGGTATACAACACCCATTTTGAGTAGTCAAAATACATGGTACAGAAACAACTACAACTTTATTAATACAACATAAAAACTGTGAGTTTAAATACAAATATTATCATCTAGACAATATCCACACTCAAATAAGTCCTCATTACAATTATTGATACATTATTTTACAAAAATGGTGAGGACTACTAAAACAACTTCTAGAACCATCATTCCATACCCCGACTAGTACTCGTTACATTCTCGCCTCCTGAGAAAAAATAGAACAAAAAGGAAAAGGGTGAGCTCAACTAGTCCAGTAAAGAATATTATGACTAAGATAACATAGAATAAATTATCGTTAGTCCTCAACAGGGAAAAATCTAATAGAATACAATAGACAACCATTTTTAAATCAATATTAGCAGCGGAAATAATAATTCCTTAGAAGAGTTAAGTAGAGAATGAAATCTACTGTCTTCTATATATGAATTTAAAAGTTCATCGTTGATATTTTATCCCTATAACATCAATCAATATATATCTGGAATCAAATATTCATCTTTGCACTACAGGCCAAAGATATTCATCAGTTGATTATGTTCATTTAAACACCTGTTCATCTTTGCACTACGGGCCAAAGATATTCATCAGAAATCATTCATCTTTGCACTACAGGCCAAAGATATTCAGTAATATCATCATTTAGGACTGAGGATGATGAAAAATATTTTAAAGGAAACGAACTTATACTTGAACTACGCCGAGTATTCCAACAGTATTAACGGTAACAACTAGGTCGTTATTTATAAACAACTTATACTTGTCGTTTTCTTCATCCAATCGCTTTCCGTTATAGGGCCCACACAAGGCTGCGCCGTCGTACAAATATTCCCCGACAGCAAGAATATTCCACGACTAAATGAATATTTTCCGATAAAAATGAATATTTTATAACCACTTGCTTATTTAAAATATTTGCGCATTTTACCTATAACTTACCACATTAATCAAATCAACCCTTACTATTTTAAAATGATAAATAGAGGAAATTAAATTCCATTTATTAATAATTTGGGGTCTTACAATCATTATACCGAAATATTGGTATGGATTTTATTGTGGAATTTTTACCTTTTTTTGTCGGGTTTACTATTTACGTATACGGCACTATTCACGTATACGACATTATTCACGAATACGGCAGTATTCACAGAAAAAATATTTTTTTTTCTTTGTCCAAGTTGTCTATTATGGTTACTATCTTTGATTGTATCAATGTTTTGATCTTTATTCTTGAATTTTGCTCCACATTTGATTATTATAAGGTATTTTTGAACTTGGATAAACTAAAGTACGAATCCCTAATCTTTGATCTTTTATCTCATTGGATTCGTTTTCTTTAAGATATTTTTCATCATCCTCAATCCTAAATGATGATATTACTGAATATCTTTTGCCTGTAGTGCAAAGATGAATGATTACCTAATGAATATCTTTGGCCCGTAGTACAAAGATGAACAGGTGTTGAGATGAACATGACCAACTGGTGATACAAATAAATATCTTTGGCCTGTAGTGCAAAGATGAATACTTGATTCAAGATATATATTTATTGATGTTACATGGATAAAATATTGATGATGGACTTTTAAATCTTAGAAGATAGTAGAATTCTTTCTCTACTTGACTCTTCTAATGGATTGCTGTTTTCGCTGCAGTTGTTGATCTAAAACTTGTTGTCTATTATATTTTATCAGATTTTTCCCTGTTGAAGACTAATGATAAATTGGTGTATATTATCTTAATCATAACATTCTTTACTAGGCTAGTTGAGCTCATCCTTTTCTTTTTTGTTCCATTTTTCTTCTGAGGAGGTGAGAACATTGAACTAGCCGGGGTATGGAGTGATGGTTCAGGATAGTTGTATTAGTAGTCCTCACTATTTTATAAAATTGTGTATCAATAATTGTAATGAGGACTCCTTTTGAGTTTGTATACTCTCTATTAGACAATAGTTGTATTCAAACTCATAGTATATGTGTTGTCGTATTTTGCACGATAATTGTATTACTGAAGTTATATTTGTTTCTGTACCATGTATTTGGCGACTCAGAATGGGTGATGTATACCTATTTTGTAGACGTCACACCCTCCTATGTTGGAGCTTTTTAATATATGTTTGTCAAAGAGGGGTCATATATATATATATATATATATATATATATATAGGGTAATCATCCGTAGCAAACGTTTGCTATGGACACTGTTTAGCAAACAAGCTCTCATCCGTTGATCTAGACATTTAACGGCTTAGATTGGTCAAAAAATCCACCTGCCGCTACAGCTTGTTGCGGCAGTCCCTTTTCCATTTTGCCTTTAGCCTTTTTACATTACTGCCCCTACCATTTAATACATGTCTGCCGCTACAGCCTGTAGCGGCAGTGTGGGTCTCAGCCATATGGCTATAATCTAAAGATAAGTTTATATTTATGTATACATAATGTAAAAATAAAAGATAATGTAAAGATAAATAATATAAAAATAAAAGATAATGATAAGATAAGTCTAAATAAAAGATAAATTTATTTTTATAAATACATAATATAAAAATAAGATAAGTTTGAATAAAAGATAAATTTATCTTTTATAATAAAATAAATTTATCTTTTATAATAAAATAAATTATAATACAATAAATTTATCTTTTATTATAAAAACATAAATTTATCTTTTATAATAAAATAAATTTATTTTTATAATAAAATATATTTATCTTTTATAATAAAATAAATTTATCTTTTATTATAAAATAAATTTATAATGTTGTGCATTTATTTTATTATAAAAGATAAATTTATCTTATTATAAAAGATAAATTTATCTTTCATTCAAACTTATCTTATCATTATCTTTTATTTTTATATTATTTATCTTTACATTATCTTTTATTTTTACATTATGTATACATAAATATAAACTTATCTTTACATTATACCCATATGGCTGAGACCCACACTGCCTCTACAGGCTGTAGCGGCAGACATGTATTAAATGGTAGGGGCAGTAATGTAAAAAGGCTAAAGGCAAAATGGAAAAGGGATTGCCGCTACAGTAATGTAAAAAGGCTAAAGGCAAAATGGAAAAGGGACTGCCGCTACAAGCTGTAGCGGCAGGTGAAATTTTTGACCAATCTAAGCCATTAAATGTATAAATCAACGGATGAGAGCTTGTTTGTTGAACAGTGTCCGTAACAAACGTTTGCTACGGATGATTACCCATATATATATATATATACATATATATACAGAGGGTTTCTTAGACGGACTACATTAACGGACTCAGCAATGGACTGGAGCAAACACGCGGGTCATTAGTTCAGATCCGGGTCGTAAAAAGGACTTAAGAAAAAAGGGGTCTTAAAAAGAAAAGGGGCGAATTCTTGATTCTCTCAAACCCTTCAAATCCCCTTCAAATCGCGTCTCTGTCTTCTCAAACCCATCGCGAATTTAGGAGACTCCCAAATTGAATTCGCCGATTCTCTCAAACCTCATCTCTATAGATCTCTCAAACCGAATCTCTACATATTTTAGTCTCTCAAACCTCATCTCAGACTCTGCTTTTGATTGCTGTACTTTTGGGAACTGATGGTGCATTTTTGAAGATGTTTTCATCCTGCAATACCTGAAGTGCACGAGGTAACACTGCTTTCATTTTGTATTCGCGATTCTCCGAACCCTTTCCCTGATTCTCTCTCAAAGCCCCTTTCAATTGACCGTTTGAAGCTAGGTTTGCACCTATAAAGTGTTTATTTTTCAACTGCTATAGAGTGTTTATTTTTCACCTGGGTGTAGATCATGCATTTTTTATTTTTTATATTGTTTTTAGAAACGAATCGTTAATTGCAGCTGTACATGGTGTCGGGTTACTTGGGTATGCGAAAACTTGCATAGAAATGTTATGCGTCTATGTTTCGATGTGATTCATGGTCCAGTTTGCAAATGTGAAATAATTTTTTTTTTCATTTTATTTATTTATTTATTTTGGTGGGTAAGCCCTAGAACTTGCTTCCAATGAGCAGGGAATGTGGATAATTATAACACTCTTAATGTGCAGAGATATAATGTGCAGTTTGTACCTAAACACGTTTTTGTATAGGCATTGTTGTATTATTAAGTAAAAAAGTTGGTTAGTTAGAGATTGAGGTCTGTCATTGTGCTTGTACATGGCAACAATCTTCGCGAGTTGCCTGTGTGTCCGATGCAATTATCAGATGATTCTGGATTATTTTTCGGCTCTATATTTTGTTTTATATTTTGCTATATTGAATTATCTGATGTTAATTTTGTTGAGAATATAATGAGTTATGACTGATCAAGGGATTCCATGTAATTAATATTGCAGTACCGATGAGCACAAATTTCAGGGAGTTCATCACACAGTTGCAAATGTGGAGTTCCTTCACCTGTGAAGGTTTCATGGACCAAAACAAATCCTGGGAGACGATTTGTTGGTTGCACAAATTATAAATCACTACCATGTAGCTCGTTTGAATGGATTGATCCACCAATGTCACCGGGCTCAAGAATTGTTCAGTATTATCGCGAAAACAATGAATTGAATTCTGAAATAGAAATTTTGAATAAAAGGATTAATGAGCTCACTATTGTTATTGTCAATGCCAAAAATAACAAAGCTATTGTAGAAAAGAAAAATCAAGAGCTGGTGGAAAAAATTGAGGAGATGACATTGAAGAATGAAAGACTGAATAAAAAAGTGGTGTACTAGATTTTTATTTTTGCTTTTATGTTTTGGTTTTTGTTGTTTGTAATGTAGTCGAGTTGTAGTTGCCTTGCAATGAAATTATTGTAATGAAAGCTATTGTTGCTTTGTAATGAAATTACAGTGGTTTGCTTATTAGAGATGATTTTGAATTTTTGGCTGGCTTGAAGCAATTAGGTATTGAGTGCATGAAAAGTAGCAGTTCTATCAGTACTAGTGAGAGGAGATCAATTGCTCAATAAAGATTAAATCAATTACAGTAAGTAAAGATAGTTGTGTAAAGTTCAGATATGCTATTTGTGTAACAAGATAGTTGTGTAAAGTTCAGATTTACGAAGTGAAACAAGTTCAGATAGTTGTTTCTATTTTTATTTCATTTTCTATATGCTAGCTCAGTAAGTTCATTGATGAATTCAAAAGTGACAGGAGACAAAACCCAACCAAAGTAGGAGAAAGAGTCCATAATTGGAATATGTGATTTTTCCCCTCAAAAAGAAACATGACATTCTTGAAATCCTGAAGCCCTTAAAATTAAAAAAGAAAGAGTCTTTAGCAAACTTGGAGATGCAAAACTCTAAAATCCTCACTACTCACAACAAATCTTACTGTTAAGCTCCACTGACAATCATGAAAAACAATAACACACTAAGCAATGTCATACAAAAGTACATTCCAAGCAAAGCAAAATATTGGTACATTCCAAGCAAAGCAATGTCATACAAAAGTAACAAAATACATAGTCTAATATCCAAAATAATCAAATTACATTCAAAATCTGAAAAACATCCCCTCGATTGTTTACAATAGGCATTAATTGTTACAATCTGAAAATAGGCATTAATTATGTTCAAAGGCATTAATCGTACGAATAATATGCATGCATCTCCTCGACTGAAGAACATCTCCTCAACTGTTTACAATCTGAAAATATGTTCAAAGTCATTAATTATTTTTCAAACAAGAAGTTTCAGAAAATTAAACAACATGGCAACCATAATGAAATCATATTATTATCACATACTGTTTAAATCACTTGCAGTCTACCATTGTTATGAGATAACAAGCAGTTTACACATCAGCACTTACATTAAAATTTCAAAAAACAATGATCTTACTTACTGTTATCATAATTGCAGTCTACCATAGTCTAATAGACAAGCCCAATATGGCAACCATAACCAAAAAGTTATAGTGATATTCCTGAAATGAAAAACACAATGTTAGTTGAAAAACACAATGAAAAACACAATGAAAATATCCTTTATAAGAGGATTTTTACAATCACCTAGAGATGAATAACTATCATTATCTACACTTGGGTTGGGAGTTGCGCCGTCATGACAAGGTGAATACCTGGAACAAAAATGACATATAATAAGCACAATTAGATACAACTTTGAAACTATGAAAATAAATGCAAAATATACAAATTTGTTACAGAGTTGTAAGCATGGGACAATTTCTTTTGTCGTGTGTTTGGCCAACCAATCCATACCCATTACACCGTCCAGCTTTAGATTTTTTTGGTCCCCCTAATGCTTTCTCTTTCCCTCCCTTGAGCCTTTTACCACAACCCTTTGCACGCACTTGACTTGGTTCGTTGTAGTAGTTGCTACCCCCACTCCCTGAAGCAACTACACTTGGAATTTGACTAATCCCTTCATTATCAACAAAACTTTTACCACAACTAAGCATTTGATTAATTTTATCATGTGCACCACTCAAAGCATCAATATAGACCTTAGTTGCTTCTTTGCTAGTAAGGGCCTTGTCAATCATATCTAAGGCTAGTTGCATTAATTGACTCAACTTCAATAGATATGACCTGTTATCAGTTATCTCAATGCCACTACAATCAATGACTACCCCAGATTTTACTGTTTTTGTCCATCTACTAAAAATGTATTGACTTGGCAATCTATCATAATCATGCATTTTGTGCAAATATCCCAACATATGTCTACAAGGAATTCCCATGGTCTCCATTTTTTTACAAGTACATGAAGCAAAATCCTTAACCTTGTCATAATGAATTTGTCGTAATGGATAATTACCCCCACTTTTTCTTGCAATGTTGTACACACAGTGATCTTCATCCTTATCTATAAGCTCAAATTTAAAAGTCAAGTTCTCCCACATCTCATCCTGAAATTTAAAAAACATTTCATGTGTATAGATATCAACCATATGCACCAAAAACTCGTGAAGCATTTTCATTTTAGGCTTCTCAATCATGTCTTTGTGATCCTCCAATAATTCTTCATTACGTTGACGCTCAAGTCCCCTACCAAATTGAATCATAAAATCCACTAATGAATTATTTTTTGAAACATATTTTTTGAAGAATGAGTGAGAGCTTTCAGCTCGTTGGCTACTTGACATTCCAGCCGAGAAAACATGATTCATATATGCCGGCACCCATTTAGCACGAATTTGATACATTGATTATAGCCACTTGTTGTCATTTAACCCACTCTTCTCAACCAACTCTATCCATTTCAAATCAAACTCTTCCTTAATCTCTGATTTCCATATGCAATTTGAAAACTCCTTATAGTAAGCACTATATTTAACTGAATCTATCTTCTCAGAAAATTTAGTTAAAATGTGCCAACTACAATATCTATGAAATGTTATTGGTAGAGTTTGTGAGATTGCATTTGTCATAGCAGGATCTTGATCAGTAATGATCATCTTAGGGCCATCACTTGACATGGCTTCCAAAAATTGGTTGAAAAGCCAAACAAATGAATCTATAGTCTCATTACTCAAGAATGCACATGCAAATATTATTGTTTGACCATGATTATTAACCCCCATTAGTGGCGCAAAAATTAATCCATACCGATTAGTATTGTACGTAGTATCAAATATCACTACATCACCATAAAAATTGTAAGCCCGTCTAGAGGTTGAATCAGCCCAAAAACAATGAGTAATCATGTTTTCATCATTTAACTCAATTTTGAAATAAAATGATGGATTCTTTGCTTGTTCACCCATTAAAAACTCGTGCAACATATGTCCATCATGTCCTTTCATCTCATTGCGCTTATCTCTTTCAAGATTATACAAATCTCTTTGCGTACAACCAACATTCTCAACCCCCCCGATTGCACTCCAAGCAAATTGAATTGTTGATGCGATGGTATATTTACCATCTGAAGCTGTTGAGTCAGGGCCTTTTGGGCAGTGGATATATTGTGGTGAGATCGCAAAAAATGTGTTTTTTGTGGAGTTGTTAATGGGTGACAATGACCCTCAACAAATATACTAACAACATATATGTCTGAAGGTGTCATCACAATAGCAAGTTTTGCTTTACAACCCTCTTTAATTGATCCCCTGCGCCTTGTTGCCTCAATGTTCGCTACTGTTGTAGCATTCCCCTGTTTCCAACAAACAAACTCTTTCCTTATGATCTCATTACTTCCCCGTCTCTTTTTTTCAGACCAATTTTGAACACTAAAGCCACTCTCTTTTGCATATGCATTGTAGAAACTAAAAGCATCATTTATTGTTTGAAATTCTTGACCTATTTTTGGTTTCAGCTCTTGTGCTACTTGAGGATTATACAAATTATCTGAAAAATTAGTATCTAACTCAACACTAGGTCCCTCATTTAGCCCACTCTCTAACTCAAAGTCTACATTTCCCCCTTCTTCCCGCTCTAAATTTTCTCCCATCCCATACTCTGCTTCCACGTTATCCATGAGAGATTAAAACCTATAATGATCAAATTTGGGTAAACACAAATCACAAAGCAGAAGCACAAAGTAGGGTAAAAGCAGGGTAAGCACATAAGTTTACCTCGTCTGCTTCAGATATTTTTGTTGAAAATTAGTTGGGTGAGAGTTCGCCTGAGTCGCGAGTTATGGTTAGACGGAGAGCAGCGAGAGTTCTGGTGGCTTCAGCGAGAATTGTTGTACAAAAATAGCCCCTTTGCATCACCTCTGAGCGAATCGCCCCTTCGTGAAGGAGTACGAGGGTTCAATCCTCAAGAATCGCGCCCTTTTTGTTCTGGTTAGATGGAGAACAGATAAATTTCTGGTGGATTCAGCTCTGTGGCTTTAGCAAGATGAAGGGTTTGGTCTGGAGAGCAACAAGATGAAGGATTTCGTATGGGTTCAGTCGTTCTGTAGCAATTGGAAGAGAAAGAGGGATTTTGCATCTGCTCAATTTTTACGACCCGGAACTGATGACCCGCGTGTTTGCTCTAGTCAGTTGCTGAGTCCGTTAATGTAGTCCGTCTAAGAACCCCTCTGTGTGTGTGTATATATATATATATAGAGGATATTAATACGTAACAATCGGTTGCTAAGGATAAATTTCGCAACCATGATATACACCTAGACCTAGCAAAAGAGGTCCGTCCGCTACGGACAGAGCTTTGGGCTGCAGTTTTTTAGCTCAGTAAAATTTTGGCCTATTTGGCCCGCCCGTTTTTTGCTCGGCCCGTTTGGGCCAAACAAAAAAAAAATAGCACAAAATTGGTCTCGGCCCGGCCCGCCCGCCGAGGGCCGGACTTTAGGCTGCAGATTTTTGGCCCAGTAAAAACTGGGACTTTTTGGCTCACTCATTTTTGGCCCGGCCCGCCACTCGCCCGACCCGTTTGCCAGGTGTATCTACATCCTTCATTAATAAAATGGATGACATGGATTAAAAAAAATTTCACCCCTAAAGCGACAACACTACAACTTCATATGTTAAAATGATATTTTTACATAATTCATCTCATATGAATAGTGAGTGGGTCCCATTTTGATATGAGAAAGACTCATATAAAAATATTATTTTAACATGTAGAAATATATATAGATCGACTCTCTCAAATGAACCATAGGGAGCGAATTAAAAATGAATTGGTCCGTCGCTATAGCCTAAAAAACCGACTTTCTATGCTATAGCAGCAAAAAAAACCGTCGTTATAGCCGATTTATTTTTAGTTCTCTATATATTCCCCTACTCTTATTTATGATAGTTACAGAACGTATTTCATTGGTAGGCTTTTATATTTTTAAAAAGGGTTAATTGCATATTACTCGACAAAGTATACACTCTTTTACCATTCGTACCCCAATTTTTAAACGCTCCCATCCCACTACCCAAAATACCATTAAATTACCATAACTGACCCTTTTGTAATTTTTGACCAAAAAAGTGGTCGGAACTGCCACGTGTTCCGGTGGTGTATGTATAAGTATGATTTGACCATATTTTTATACATTTGACCATATAAAACCGTTGAAAACCTGATTAATTAGATTAAGTAATACATTTATATTTACAAGTATAATAAATTATAAATTTACAAACCTAATTTTTTTTCTTTTTCCTCTTCTTCCCCATCTTCATCATCTTCCATTACCATCGAACTCACCAAAAATTTCAAAATCCAAAATACCCAAATCATTCATCCTCATCCCTTGTAACCATTCATGAAACTCGAAAATCTCAAACTAAAAACCTAATTTTGTTCAACATCTTCAAAATTTTGCTCAATCTCAAACTCACTTCATTTTCTCTCTCTTTCCCTAAAAAGAAGAACCAAAAACCCAAAATTATTATGAGCAGTGGCGAAGCCGGGATTGGTTCGCAGTGGGGTCAATAATTAGAGTATCAGACAATAAATTATAATCGATAATTATAGTAACAAAAAACGACTCAAATATATAACCACAAAAATATAATATGTCATTGTTGTAGCCATCAAACTTATCCACAAAAAATAACTAGTAGAATTAGAATATAATAATTACAATTGCCCTCTGCGTGTTTTCATTCGTTGAAATCTTTGCATAATACTTTCATTTTCAATGCAATGAAATACATCCGTGGGGTCAAAAATATGTTAAAAATGCTTGACTGTGCTTTGTATCAATCTTTTATTAACTGGGATCAAAAATTGAGTGGGGTTAATTGACCCTACATTTTTAACATAGCTTCGCCTCTGATTATGAGATTGGGGATGGAATCACTCAGAAGCAATTCCTTTCTTTGACAATTAATTCATGGAGGATTTTGTCCAGACAAACTAAGCAGACAATTACTGAGATAATCGTTCCGGAGGCTACTACATATCAACTTAGAGCGAATCCGGTCATATGTCGAATAATATTTAATGCAAGAAACTAAAAATCCCAATTCGTTCAACATCTTTAAAATTTTGTCCAATCTCAAACCCACTTCATTTTCTCTTTGAAAAAGAAAGAACCAAAAACCTAAACTCAAACTTAGAATTTCAAAAATCTCATGAGCAGAGAAAGAAACTATCATGATCAGAGGAAGAACCAAAAACCCAAACCTAAACCTAGAATTTCAGATATCTCAACATCCATAAATTCCAAACCACAATCAAACAAATCAAGCATAAGATCAAACCCATCTATTGTCTCATACACCAAACATAGAAAAATTAAAGAACCTTGATTTAAACATTCATGGTGACAGTACTATACATGCATATTTTTTACATGTATCCAAATGACATCCAAAATACTTTTTTCTGTAAAAATTCCAGTTCCAGTAAATCTTATAAATTATTTGGGAGACAGTTTAAAATAAATAAAAAAATTGGATTGGTCGCCAATTCCGGTCCCCATACACGGTCCCCCTAGACTTTTAACATGGGACTTCCCAAAATAGTAACAAAGACTTTTATCATGGGATGGAGGGTGTGACGCCCCCAAAATAGGTATACATCACTTATTCTGAGTCGCCAAATACATGATACAGAATACAAATACAACTTAATTATATAACTGTCGTGTAAAGTACGACAAAACATAAGCTGTGAGTTTTAAAACAAATATTGTCATCTAGACAATATACAAACTCAAATTCAATAATATTACATTTATTTTTCACTATTTTATTGAATAGTGAGGACTACTAATGCTATCATCCGGTCAGTCACTCCGTTCCCCGACTAGTCCCTGCTACGTTCTCATTTCCTGAAGAGAACAATAAAAGTTAAAGGGTGAGTTCAACTAGCCTAGTAGAAAATATTATGACTAACGTAATGCAGAATATATTATCGTTAGCCTTCAACAGTGTTAAACTGATACAATATAACAACCATCAAGTTTAACTGCAGCGGAACAAACAATCCATTAAAAGAGTCAAGTAAAGAATAAAATCTACAATCGTTTATGATTTAGAAGGTTTTTTTTATCACTTTTATCGCTGGGACTCAGCTTAATAAATAATCCAAATCATCGAATCACCCCTGCACTACGGCCAAGGATATTCTTTAGTATCACGACCATAATTATCCATGAACTACGGCCAAGAATATTTGTGTATTCAATAATGGTCATGATCACGCCAATAAATGTCCATCAATGCATTACGGGCCAATGAAGACTTTTACCACATCATTTATAACATTACGATCACGATTACACCGAATAATCCCTGGTCATAATCATACCAAGTCCATCTATGCACTACAGGCCACAGATGACTTTCAAAAAATATAAACATGAGGATGATGACAATGATATAAGAATTCAATAAAACAAGTTCAAGAATTAATTTATTTAGGAACAAATAACGTCCAAATTGTCAACATGATACTGCTTTGTAAAGTAAAATTCAAGAATGCTCAGAAGAATATTTTCATAAAAAGATACTGGATGAAGCGCAAATATCAAGGATATTCCACTAATTTCATGGAGTATAGAAGTCAAAATTTTAACCAACTGAGTATAATAAGGAATGAAATAACAAAAGAAATCACCAGACATGTTATAGACCGCACAGGCAGGTTATTCCAACAGAATAATAAATAACGGAATCAGGTCCGGCGTAAAACGCACAAACAAGATATTACAACAGAATTATAAAGATGGAATCAGGTCCGGCGTAAAACGCACAGACAAGATATTCCAACAGAATAATAAAGACGGAACCAGGTCCGGCATAAAACGCATAGACAGGATATTCCAACAGAATAATAAAGACGAAACCAGGTCCGGCGTAAAACGCCCAGACAGGATGTTCCAACAAAATGATAAAAAATGGAACTACAGAAGAATTTCACCAAGTATAGGGTAGCCCGCGTATACAGGTTATTCCAACAGAATAATAAAGAATAGAATAACAGAAGTTCTCTTCATGGATAAGAAAGAAATAATACTAAATACCTTAGAAAAACTGGATACTGGAATAGTGAGGTAGCAGACTTCTCTTCTTCTTTCTATAATTTCTCTTTATAATAATCGCTCTAAAGCTTTTGTGAATTGGTGATAAATGAAGGAAGAATGAGCTTCTATTTATAGAAAAATATAGTTTCGATAATTACACGTTTTGGGGCTCGAAAAATTACAGTACAATACCTTCAACTTTTTCTTTATTTTTAATTTAGTCATGAAAGTATTATCAAACTTGCACTACCTCCCCTAATAGTAAATAATGTTATTCAATAGTAAATTATGTGAATCAATAGTTCTAGACATGTCAAAATATAAATTACAGTATAATACCTCCATCTATACCTCTATTTTTAACTTAGTCATGCAAGTATTATCAATCTTGCACCAACTCCCCTAATAGTAACAAGAATGTGAAACAATAGTATACACATGTGAACAAATAGTTATAATCATGTGAAATAATATCAATCAATTGCTCATTTATCTGGTTAAATACCCGATTGGTCAATATAACCTCCAGACATCAATTATTATCAAAATAATTATCAATTTTTACTAACACAATGAAACCATTTTTATCAAAAATATAAAATTTGAAATTTCAAAGTTTGACTTTTCCCGAAAAGTCAACTGTTGACTTTTTGACCAAATAGTGAATTTTAGAAAATTTTGTGTTTATAGACTATTTTTACTAATTTCATCGTTCCGGACTCAAATATCACGTCTGCGTCTCCAAATTTAACTCCGAACACAACTTCAATTTTAATAACATTCATCAATATTAATATTATAACTCACAATATTCATCAACCATGTCGTTCCCAGGAAAGAGGGGCTTTCCAATAAGGATTTCTCCCTATTGGCGCGCAATTAAGTGACCAAACCTCTCCTTGACAGAACTTCTAGACATTGTAAATATTGCAATTTAATAATATGAATAACTTTGTCGTCTCAATTATTGATTTAATAAAATAACATATTATGCAGATGATACTATGACAATAATCAAATCAATAATATGAGAGATATGATGCAACAATTACTGTAGCAATAATTGAGTATAACTGAGTGACTTCTCACGTAAGCATCAATAATCAATACCGTGTGCTACTATGCAACCACGCGTATTACTGTACTTTTACTACCGAGTAGTTCAACAGTTAACGGTAAAACTTCCGCCGTTATTTTCATAAAGTATTTTTGTCGTTTTCTCAATCCGACAATAATTCTGTTGTGGGGGTTACCAATGATTGTGCCGTTGTACGAATATTCCCTATTAAAACGAATATTCCCCGACCAATCGAATATTATATAACAATTTGCACACTTTACAAAATTTATAAATATTACCCACAACTATAACATTATATCAAATCATCCACACCATAATATTCAAAAATATATTTCGAGAAAATTTAATCTTTATTCAAAAAATTGGGGTCTTACAGAGGGAGTATTAAATAAAAAAAATGATAATATTAAACTTTTTCTCTTTATCTTTTTCTCTTTTTCTCTATAATATTAATCTTATCTTAGATTTGAGAAAAGCTTTCTTTTTAGAGACACATTATTCTAAATCTCTTTTATTTTGATTTAATAAATTATTCTCGCTTTCTATGGAGTTTGTTTTTCTTTTTTGTGATACTTGTTTTCTCCATGAGATAATTGATTTTTTTTTTGTGAGAAAATTTTATTATAATTTCTTGGTAAATTTTGTTTTCTCTACTTGGGAGATTTTATTTTGTTTTCTCTGTTTAGAAATATTTTTTGTTCGTGAGATTTTTCCAATGTATGAATTGTTTATATTTGAACGTGACGCTTCTATTGCGAGTTTTTCTTCCATTGTCCGCATTGGCGAAGCTAAGTGGAGGACTGTAGGGTCAATTGACCCCACATAATTTTATTATATATATATATATATATGCAATAGATTTTTTTTATGGTGTAATGTACTATTTTGTCCCCAGTGAGATGAGTAAAGAGTATTGAAGAAGTTTCTCAAAACAAGCCACGACATCAACTTAGCTAAAAGCAAGTCGAAATCTTCTGAAGATGATGAACGGTTTGATCCAGGTCAATACTCTTTGCAGAAGATTTTTGATAAAGTTAGTGATCGTCATAAAGAGCCTACTCTAAAAGAGTTGCAAGATTTAATTACTAATTTGCAGGCTAATAGCGCTGCTAGAGAAGTTGATATTGCTGATCTAAAGAAAGAGATCAAGCAAGTCAAAAAAGATATCCGCTGGCTTAAAGGCAGGGATGATAAGGGAAAAGAAAAATTAGTTTTGTCCCCAGTGAGATGAGTAAAGAGTATTGAAGAAGTTTCTCAAAACAAGCCACGATCGGCACTCGACAGAGAAGGGAAGTATGAAGAAGCTCCCTACTCCCAAAACTAATTTTATTGTTATTCAAATTACGCAGAGTGTTGAGAAGTGCCCAACTAACCACCAAAAGTCTGATCAATGATGATTCAACCAGAGAGCCCCGTAAGTCTAATTTATTTGTATTCTCTTTATAATTTTTTGATATAAAGGTTCAGTTTATTTTCTGATGGGTAATGGGTTTGTCCAAATTGCAACAATCGTGTGATTTTTTAGATCATATCTTGTCCAAATTGATTTTATTAATAGAGAATGCTTCACTACAACAAAAAGGATTATTTCTGACGGAATATTCCGTCGGAATTAAGTATAATCCGTCGAGATTATGCTTAATTCTGACAGAATATTCGGTCGGATATAAGCACGTCAAAATTAAGTTCGTCGATCTTTCAGTCGGAGATAACTATTATCAACCGAACTATTTCATCGAGTGTAACACATATTTCATCGACCTTAATACTACGTTGGCGGGAAAGCTTGGCGCCAAGGTGAGGAATTAATTTTGACGGATGTCCGTCGAGTATATATTGAATAAGGTCGATGGAATTAATATCGACGTAATATTCAGTCGATCTTATATTAAAGTCGACCGAATAAATTCCGTCGGAGATAACATGTTTTCTGCTTAATATATCTTTGTTCTCAATTATTGGACTAATGAAGGAGACAAAAGCAGTGGTATATGAAGTAATCAGCAGTAAGTTTTATGGACTAATCATGAATTTGCAATTAATTAACTGAATTACTAAAATTAATTCTTTTAAATTTTAAAGCATTATTTACAGTACTAACATAAATATTGGACTAATAGTAATAAAATCAATTAATGATTACATAAATTTTTGTCATTTTATTAATTATTGTTCAATATTAGTACAATTTTATGTTTTTCTTCAATCTAAAATATGCAAATAAGGTGTGGCTTTTCTGTGCCTATATGTAGTTGGTTTATATCAATATATTATATGTATTAGTGTTTATATTTCCATGAAATGAAAACCGCAGAAAGATTATCTAAATGAAAACTTCAGATGTTAGTACTTTGTTTTTTGTTGTAATTAAGTTCATAATATCTTTAAACAGGAAATAGTCAATAAGTCAAGGTATCTATGGACAAATTTGTATTCAAAAAAGCTTCTGCATTTGAAGAATCATACTCTAATAAAAATCATACTCTAATAAAAATCAGAAAATGGATGATGATAAAGAAGATTTGGGAAATCTTGAAGCAGACCCCGGGTTGCAAAAGAAAATATCAAAGTATTATCCTAATATTTAAGATGAAGTAAGAAAAGCATTCATGCTAAAGGGTCTTTGTCAACCTCTCAAACATAACTTCCCACATATAAAAATTGGGGGATACTTACGTAGATTTAATCCTTCTTGGTTTAAAAAATATGGAAATTGGTTGGAGTATAGCATAGCTATTGATGCAACATATTGCTTATGTTGCTATTTATTTAGGCTGGACACTGGAAACAAGCGGGTGGTGATTCTTTCAGTACTAATGGCTTCACAACATGGAACAAGAAAGAGAGATTTGATATTCATGTTTGGAGGGCCTAATAGTGCTCATAACCAAGCTTAGATTAATTGTCAAGATTTGATGAAACCAAAGCAAAACACTCATAATGTTTTTATTAAACAATTTGAAGAAACGAGACTTGAATATCGAATTCTGCTTAAATGCATAAGATTTCTTCCGCGTCAAGTAGGGGTGGGCAACCAGTAAAAATCGGCCCGAACCGATACCGAAATTACTCAAATTTTAATACTGATACCAGTTGGACCGGTATACCAAACCGGCGGTACCGATTTTTATCGAAAATTATTATTTTTATTAATATTATTATTTTTTATTATAATCAATATTTTATTATTATTAATAATAAATTATTAGTAATAAAAAAATTAGAAAAACAGTATATACCGATCCGGTTCGGTTTATACCGAATCATAAAAGCGCCGGACCGAAACTGGTACCAAAAAATCGATATATACCTATTTTTTGTACCGAACCGGACCAGACCGATTTATATTTATACCGAACCAGCCGATTCAGACCGGTCCGATTCGTCCAAAAACCAAAAATTAAAACTGGTTTATTTGCCTACCCCTAGCGTCAAGGGTTATACTTTCATGGTCACGATGAAGATGAAGATGAAGATGAGGATTCAAATAATAAAGGAAATTTCTTATAGCTTCTACAATTTCTTGCTGATCACGATGAAAGTATCAACAATGTTGTGTTGCAAAATGCTCCAAAAAATCTAAAATTGGTGTCAAGTGATATTTAGAAAGATATTATAAATTGTACTGCATTAGAAACTACCATTGCTATCATTAGTGATATTGGAGATGATGTGTTTACAATATTAGTTGACGATCTCGTGATATTAACAGATGGTCATAGCTTTACGCTATGTGGATAGAAAGGGATGTGTTGTTGAACGTTTTGTTGGTATAGTTCAGGTTACTAGTACCACTGCTTCATTGCTTAAAGAAGCAATTGAGACATTTTTCTCAAGTCACGAACTAGGTTTATCAAGAGTACGTGGTCAAGGGTACGATGGAGCCAGTAACATGCGAGGTGAATTTAATGGTCTCAAAAGCTTAATTATGAATGAGAATCCTTTTGTATTTTATGTCCATTATTTTTCTCATCAACTCCAATTAACTATTGTAATTGTTTCTAGTAATAATAAACACATTGCTTGGTTTTTTAATAAGGTTTCTGAGTTGTTAAATGTGGTTGGAGCATCATGCAACCGTCGAGATAGTCTTCGAGAGAAAGAAGCGGCTAGAGTCGGGGAAACATTGATAAATAATGAACTTCAAAGTGGGAAAGGCTTACATCAAGAAACTAATCTTAAACGGGCAGATGGCACGTTGGGGATCACATTATGAGACACTTTTGAACTTGATTCTTATGTTCTCCTTAGTGATTAATGTACTTGAGGAGGTTTGAGATGATGGTTTGGCATACCAACAAAAAGGTATTATTTTTGGTTTATTAGAGTCATTGCAATCATTTGGTTTTGTATTTGATCTAATATTGATGAGAAAGATATTGGGAGTTACAAATGAATTATCACAAGCATTGCAAAGAAATGATCAAGACATTGTAAATGCTATGGAATTAGTTAAAGTGTCTAAGCAACTATTGAAGGCTATGAGAAATGAGGGATGGGAGAAGCTACTTGATGAAATTTGTTTATTTTGCCACAAACATAATATTGACATTATAGATATGAATGCTTTATTCCATGGGAGATCAAGAAGAAAATCTCAAGGTATTACAAATTTTCACCATTATTATGTTGAGAAATTATGTACTGTTTTGGATTCACAACTTCAAGAATTAAATGATTGTTTTACGGAAGCAAGTACTGACTTGTTTTTATCAATGACATGCTTAAATCCTAGTGATTGTTTCGCTAGTTTTGATAAGGACAAATTGATTCATCTTGCTAGCTTTCATTCGAATGACTTTTCTCCAATGGATCTTAATTATGTAACTTGATAGTCAACTAGATAATTACATTTTTGATATGCGGACAAAACAAGAGTTTTTGGAAGTTCAAGGGATTAGCGGTTTTGTAAGAAAGTTCGTAGGTACTAAGAAAATATTTTATTTCCTTTGGTATATCGGCTTCTAAAGTTGGCATTAATCTTACCTGTTGCGACTGCTACGTTTTGTTGAAAGAGCTTTTTCTGCGATGAAGATAAGAATTAAGAGTATGTTGCATAATTCCATGAAAGATCAACTGATGAATGATTGCTTGATTACATACATCGAGAAGTATGTATTTGATTGCATTGACAATGAAAGTATTATGAAGCGATTTCAACGAATGAAAACACACAGAGAACAATTGTAATTATTATATTATAGTAGTTATTTTTTGTGGATAAGTTTGATAGCTACAACAATGACATATATTATATTTTTTTTGGTTATATATTTGAGTCGTTTTTGTTACTATAATTATCAATTTTGATTTATTGTTTGATACTCTAATAATTGACCCCATTGACAAAAATTTCTGGCTTCGCCACTAATTACCCGTGATAAAAAATAGTCTGAATCTACATCTTATATTATTATTTTGAAGATATGACTGTATTTTAGGATATTATTTAGTATTCACTAGCATTGTTGTTGTGATTGCCCCTTTTTCTGATTATCGATTATTTACTATTTGAGTTTGTTTTTAATTTGTTATTCTTTTATCTTTTGTAACAGATATTAATTTTAATATATTTAAGTCTTTTGAACTGTTTGATCGAAAAAATGACAAGATTTAGAGCATTAAATAAAAAGATAAATAAATTTAATATAAAAAGAATAAAATAATAACATAATTAAAATTATAAGGGCAAAAAAAAACTTGACACAATTATATCAAATCTCTCATAAAGATTTTATAATCAATCCTTATATATAAATACAGCACAAAACTCAATTTCAAATCAATTGAAAAATTCACCGAGTCAACTCTTAATTAATTAAGAGTTAACTCGGTTATTTCTCCTCAGCAAAGGCAATCTTAATCTGAGTCAATTTAATCAATTAGGAGTAAACTCGCTCAATTGAAAAAAACCTCACGCCAGATCAATCTCTTCTTCAATTGAAAAAACCGTTCGACTCTTCAGATTTACCCATCTAAAATCTTCATCTTCCTCTTCCGCTTCCCCATTCAATAATGGTGTACCAATCACAAGAAGTAGAAGAGAAAACACCCAAAAAAACCCTCCCAAAAGTCTTAATCCTCAAACCACCCAACGTTTTCAAGATCCTCGAGAAGCATTTTTGCCGTTAATTCAAATTCCTCTGGCCATGGGAATCTCCATTAGCCACCGATCAATTCCTTTCAATCCACGCAGCTTCGGTTCAAGCCATGTTCTGCAACTCTGATACTCGCGTCACCGCCGATCTGTTCATCCGCCTCCCGTCGCTTGGCCTCATCGTCACCAACAACGCCGGCGTCGACCACATCGACCTCCCGGAGTGCCACCGCAGTGGAATTGGGTATGTGGTTTGACTTTTTTCTTTATGTATTTATTCAAAAATAAATTGGGTATGTGATTTGGGTTGCTTTTAGTATTATACTGCAGTTTCTTTTGTGTAGCTGTTTAGTTATGTTAATTAGGATGAAAAGGGACCAATGAACGGGGAAGTCATACAAATTGTTGATTGTGGTGAAGACAAGGAAGAGTAAGATCCTACAGGTCAGTGATACATGTGTTAAAATTCGTAATGGCAACAAAATTTCAAACCTGACTGACAACAGTGGAGATCATTTACAAAATTGATCATTGTTATGCCTTGCAATTTTAATGTTGATGTGGTTTTATGAATGATGCCTCTCATTAGACCTAACTTCATTTGAATTTTCTTTCAGTTGGAAATAATCCAAGTGCTTCTGAAGGGATGTCATGAAGTGATTATGAAAAACAGGTTAGAATAATTTCATAACTTCAGTTGAAAATATGCTATGGTTAAACATCTACTATGTTATCATTCAAAGTGCTTAAGCTTCACGGAGTACATAAAAAATTGAGATTCTTGCTTCCCTCATATGTAATAATGCTCATCGTTCATTCATTGCACATTTCATTTTTCTGTTTAAAAATCTTTTTGATTATGCCTTTGCTTTATTTATTTTGACAGTGTAAAAGAATGATTTTCGAATACGGACCTATAATCCTTGCCAATGCGGAGCATTTGCTGGAATCAAATGACGTATGCACCATGATCCATGCCTGCGAGTTACCCAAGTCAAATCCCGATCAAGCATTAACAGGTGAAACAATGGTGCTTGCTACGTCTTAAGGTAGTAGCATAAACCGGATGGATAATTTGCTGATGAGAATTATTAGCATGTAACACCCCAGTCCCACATCGAAAGATAGGGGGAAAATCTGTCTGTATATGAGGAATTAAGTAACTACCAATAGTACCTTCAAGTCATGACCTTTTGGGAGCCTGTGGTGGGCTAGATGACCCAAGAAGATACTATTGGGCCAGTGGTTTGAGCCCTTATTTGGATGGATTTGATTCGATTCGGACTTGGGATTTGACCCAAGTTTTGTTCCGGACTCGGGATTTGACCCGGGTTGTTTCATATGGTATCAGAGCCGACTCTCGAAAGCTCGGGTCGGGTCATCCGATCGAGTTGCCGGAGGTGGGGACACGAAGGTTGGTGGTATTATTCCACAATGGAGAGATGAAGGTCCGGAGGTGGGGACACGAAGCCTGCCGGTATTATCCCACAATGGCTAGAGAGGCAAAGATCTTTGGGCCGTGTGTGTGATCGGTTCTGACGGGGACGTCAGAAATTTAAGTGGGGGAGTTTGTAACACCCCAGTCCCACATCGAAAGATAGGGGGAAAATCTGTCTGTATATGAGGAATTAAGTAACTACCAATAGTACCTTCAAGTCATGATCTTTTGGGAGCCTGTGGTGGGCTAGATGACCCAAGAAGATACTATTGGGCCAGTGGTTTGAGCCCTTATTTGGATGGATTTGATTCGATTCGGACTTGGGATTTGACCCAAGTTTTGTTCCGGACTCGGGATTTGACCCGGGTTGTTTCATAGCATATACTGTTTTTCATTTCCCTCTAGCTGTATGCGTATATAATGCCGGTTTGCACATTGTTGTAAATTAAATTATGCCTGACAAAGTTCAAATTCATGGGTTCATCTTCTTCATTATATGTGGGATAATTTTTCAAAGAGAACTGTCTTTGCCTTTGGTATTTACTTGGGAAACTTTATTCTAATTCAGGTTGATATTTCTGAATATATCCATAACATATTTATGTTGAATATGAAAAAAGCAACTTAACGACTTGACTTGAGGTGAATAATTTTAAATTTGCATCAAGTTTGTCGGTCGGTCAAGTTTTGATTCTTCAATGAAACATATATATATATATATATATATATATATATATATATATATATATATATATATATAATATAATATATATTTATGTTGGTCAGATGTTGGTGAGCAACATGGTATGTTTAGTGACTAAAACTATAAAACTCCAATAAATCTTAGCAGTCGGCTTTTATACAAGTTACTTGAAGTTTTTGAACGAGGTTGACTCCGATGAGGGGATGAACAAGGCGGATTTGTAGCAATGTCAACGAGAGAAGTTTGGTGCTTTCCGTTGAGGTTAGTTTGGTTAGAGTGTATATGTATGTATGTAAGGTTGGTGCTTTCCGTTGAGGTCAGTTTGGTTATGTATGTATGTATGGCATAAGATTAAAAATATTTTTTTGGATACGTGTGCACTATCAATCTATAAATGAATTAATCTTTGTGTGCAATTCATTTTCTCAATATAATTGGACACATTTTTTATAAGCAACCAGTTGGATCGATGTGAAGGTATATGTTTTCCTGTTCTTAATTTTTGGCTTCAATCGGATCATTTCTGATGTTATACTTTTGCGAAATTGTATGTGATGTTTTTTCCTTCCAGCTTATCCTCTTTAGAATGTTGTTTCTTAATGAAATTCATATTACGTTGTAGGTAGTTTTTGGGATTTAATGCACAAAAGGTGTGCCACTGGTGGCAAGAAACAGGTTTGCAGGAAGAAGCGGAAGTAAGCTTCTTTTCTCATAATCAGTTTTAGAGGAATTTTTGGTATATTCTTAGTTATGCCATTTTAAATGTCATTGTTGGGATGGTTTATTATATCTTTTTGAATTTGACATGATCCAATTTAACACGCATTATATTTTTCTGTTATGTATTATACAATATTTATGTCATCAAATGCAAGTTATGGTTTAGAACTTTAGATTGGTAGGCAAATTAACTTTTGAGTACAAGTATAAAAAAAGGAACTTTTATTGGTTTGGTGTCCATGATTAGTACTATCCTTAATGCACTTTATATTAAAATTTATACTGCTCATGATTCCACTAGGTATTTAATTTTTATTTTTTTTGGAGGAAGACTTATTTTGTTGAATATACAATTGATTTTGTCTATAAATTTCGTAAATTTTTAGTTGTGGATATGCATGACCTGTAGAAGTGTAGTTGAAAGATAAGGGATGAGTGGTTTTATTGATTTTTAACATTAGGGTAATTGCATATTTCGTATCATATTGTTATTCTCATTGCTTATTTTAAATTTTTTCAGGGAATTTTTTGTTCCACGTGCACCTATCAGCAGCATGCCTGGCACATCCAGACCAGCTCTTTTTAAAACTTATTTTGTTTTGGATCCAGCATACCCCTCATGCATTTCACCAAAATCAAGGTACATATACAGTATTTTGTTTATTTTCTTTTTGGATAAATGTAGATTTTGTATTGTCAGATTTTTTTTGTTCCGTAGCAATTCTCTAAATTAGGTGCCAGTTAATTAGTCCTTGCATTATTTTGGGTTCCTTTTAGACAGTCGTTAATAGTTCCTACTATTTACTGAAATTTTGATTGGGTTTCCCTAATCAATGTAAAGCATCTTATTCTGGGATGTGTTATTAACTTGCTACTCTTATATTTAGATTGAACTCCGAATTTCATTCCTTATTATTTCAAATGATGTTGCCATATTTGTCTTTCTTTTGAAAGATCCTGTTGGTGAAGTCTTGCCAAATGTTTAATGACATCTTCGCATTCTCGAACCCATTTATCTTACCATTCTACCATTTTGGGCCGTGAAAAGGTCATTGTTATCAATTTAGAGGTACTGGAACTAAAATAAATAGGTTTCTTTTGAATTTTTGTTGTGCAGATATCTGTTATGTTTGATTGAGTTTTGGGTTTGTTACTGATTTTGGTATTGTTTGTTGTTTCTTCGCATTCTTTTGAATTTTAGCAGTTTATTCATTACTTTGTTTCCATTCCTTAATATATTTCTTGAATTGTTATCAGTTTGATTCAATTTTTTTAATATACCCATTTGTATATATTGTGAAGGATTGCTACAAATTGCACCCAACAGGTATTTATAGCTAATTAATGTTCATGTATGACAATTTTTTCAACAATTTATTTAATTAATGTTCTAAATGTGATTTTTTAACTGCATAAAGATTGGCAGTAGATTGAGTTTAAGCAGAAACTATGCGACCAAGGATATTAGATTTTCATATATGCAGATTGGGTTGATGTTTGGCTAATGTTTTTGGGTACTATTGGAGCCATTGGAGATGGCATGTCAACAAACTGTTTATTAGTATATGTTAGCCATCTTTTTAATACATTGGGTTATGGTAAGACTCTACAAAATCATGGTAACTTCATGGCTGAGATTGAAAAGGTGCTTTACTACCTTCATTTCTAGCTATAATCTTTAATTTTTCTTCTTATATATTGCTAGCTAGCTTAAAGATCTCTCTTTTTCTCATTTTTTTTATTTTTATATTACAGTGTAGTTTATACTTTGTATACCTGGGATTAGAAGTAATGGTGGTTGCTTTTATGGGTAAATATATAATGTCTTTCAACTATTTTTCCCCTCAATAAGTGGTATATAGGCCTTTTTGTGGATATATAAGGTCTCATGATAGAAGAAACTAATGCTCACATCAGATCACTGCTTTGGTGTGTCAAAGTCGCAGTTCGTTTCTACTGATGCAATGCTTTGCTTTGATGGTGATTTTATAATAATGCTCATTATAATAGCAAAGTGCTCATTTTTGGTATTTTTAAACAGTGTCAAGGTAGTACTTGATAGAATATACATTCTTGATATTTAAACTATCAAATTTATTTATTTTCAATTGCCTTAAAAGGTTGTAGTTTTTGTTCTATGCTGAAATAATAACTATTATGTTTTGATTGTATATTTGAGTATATCAGGTAGTTGACTTGAACTCATTAATGTTGCTTAATATAGAATGTATTATGTTTTTGTTGTTTTTGTGTTTTTATTCTAACAAATTATATAATCAGCTTTTCCAACTAGCCCGTGCATTGCACGGGCTACCAACTAGTATAGATAAATATATGTAATTAAACATAATTAGTTTAGAAAATTAAGTAAAAATATTATTTAAATCAAAGAGTAAAATATGTAAAATTTTAATTTTACATATTAAAAATCCAAACAAAATAGTTTGATGAAGTCGTTTAAGTAGCCAAGGCAGGTGTCTGGCTCAGGCTTTATATATAGATATATAGTAAAATAATAGTTGAAGCATGTGAAGCGTGATAACTGATACGTCACCAAAAGTCGTACGCTTTATAATATAGTATAGATTCACTTTTCTGCTGCAAATTTACATCTTTAAAGGTAGAAGCAAACTTCTGATACTCAACAGCAACTGATGGAACGATGACAGTTCCAAAAACTTCACTAGGTAGGCTTCCAAGTTCCAACAATAACTTGATGTCTTTCTTGGTAGTGATTTTAAATTTACCTAAACAATATATGTTTAAAATCTTACAATTAGATAATCATATCTGTCCTCTCATTCTATGTCTTCTCTTGTGTATTGTATTCCACAACAATTTCTGATATTTTCACACGCAAAATGTCGCTGTAGATGTCAAAATCGTCGCTATAGGATCTATAACGACACTTTTCATGTGAAAATATCAAAAACTGTTGTGAAAATATCATTTCCCTAATTTTTATTCACTTTCAAAATCGGTTTTTACCGTCGCTATACATCTACGACATTTTTGTTGTTGAAATAACAAAAAGTATTGTGGTAATTAACAGTCATGATATATAGAAGGATTTAAACTCTTATGTTTTGTATCTTCTCCACTCTATCTTTTATGCTTTTTAAAAGACAATCTCAGAATCATTTATTAAAAATTATGAAATAATTATAATAACTGGTATTTTTTAAATAGTTTATAATATTATCATTTTATTGACAAAAATAAAGGAACTCTAAGTCATTTTTGAGTTTGAAAATATATAATTCTATATACATAAAGAAATAAATTATAAAACACTGAACAGTAATTGCAGATCAACCCTTTTATATATACTTTCTGTAAGGATTTCAACTTTGTACAAGTGTCATGTATGTGCATGTTTTCAGCTTCTTAATTATCTTTTAAATGAACTAATTTTATGGAAGATATATAAATAATTATATATATGCTTCATTCATCTCTGTTGAAATCTTGTAGCTTAATTCCCTTTGAATTGTTGGTTAGAAGTTAGATCTTGTGGTTCCTGTCAATATTTGCATTCAAAACGGGATGGAGGTCACGAGACTTGAAATGAATCGGAATGGGAGGGATTGGCAAAAATTTGGGTAATCACTCTTTCTATTATGTGAAAAATATTGTCTCACTTACTTTTCTTTTATTAGTTCAAAAATATGATATGTTTTTTATTTTCTTAAATAAATAGTTATGTATTTATAGTTTTAATGACTAAAACGGATCCGGTTAGCATGAAGTTTATTTTTGGGTAAGTTGGTCAATTGGCCAATAGAATACTGACACACATAGAGCATCGCCTCCGTGTCAGCACTCTATTGGTCAATTGATCAACTTACTCAAAAATGAACTTCATGCTAACCATTTCCGAGCTAAAACGTAAAATAAAGTAATTGCATCATCTTTAGTAATCTATATCTATCTATATTATAAAAAAAATGTTATTTCCACAACAAAAGTGTCGCTATAGATCCTATAGTGATGATTTTCACCGTCGGTATACATCTAAAACGACACTTTTGTTGTGAAAATAACAAAAAGTGTTATGAATTTAACAATTCCCAAAAAGTATCCATGGATGCTTTGGTGGTTTTGTGACGGGCGTGTTTTTTTTTCCTCTTTTGCCCTTATAAATTATTTGTATTACCATTTTACCTTTTTTGTATTAGTTTTTTTTATCTTTTTATTTAGTCATCTAAATTTTATTCTATTCTACATAATTTACACACACAACTCTTGTGCCATCGGTGCTAGCAATATGTAAAGGGAGGTGATAACATGATATGTGTTTCTTAATTGATGGAATGAGCTAATGTATTTAGTCCTTATATTTTCTTACAATTGTTGTACTTGTGAGTTTTTCAAGCATTCTTAGCAGCTATGGAGAACAACCAAGAAAAGAGGAACAGAAACACCCAAGTACAAAACAATCGGATATATATCCATTTTTTCTTCGATTTACCTTCTCACGGCTATTACTGTCATAGTCTCGGAAAACCGGAGATTTCGGAGGTGTTTGATAAAAATTAAATAAATCTGAATCTGAATGAAAAAAGTTGTTTGATAATTGACATGTCTGAAATATCTGAATGACAAAACTTTATTATTTTACCCTTTCTAAAAAAATTCAAAATTGTTGTAAATTTATTTAATATTACTTAATATAATAGTTAATATTTTTTTAAATTTTTTAATTTTTTTTTACTTCATTCAGCTGCTCATTCAGCCATTCAGCTCAAAAAAATCTAATTTAGTCATTCAGCTCGTCTATCTTACCGATTCAGCCATTCAGACCAAAACAATCGCACTGACCGATTCAGCTATTCAGATTCAGCTCCATTCAGCTCTAACCAAACACCCCCTTCGTGCTACATATATAAGGAAGCAGGGTCAACCCATATGTTAAGTCATTTAAGCAATGGCTTGAGGACCTCAAAATTGAGAAGGCCCCCAAATTTTAATAATTCATATATGATAGAGCTCATTAAAAAAGCTCAATTTTTTTTTCCAACAAAGGAGTAGTTACAAGTACAATCATACAAAAATTTTTTTTCTCTCTTTAACGAAAGGCTAAAATTTATTTTTATTTTTTCTCAAGGCTGAAATTTATTTGGCTAAAGGCCCCCAAAAAGTTTGCAACTACCCTCTATATAATATATATATATATATATATATATATATATATATTGATAAGTATCAATATTTAAAAGGTAAATGATGACAATATTAAATTTGATTCCATCCAATTTGACATTCTTAATTCATGTGAAATTAAACTTAAGCAGGATGGAGGGGGTGTAATATCATTTTTGAATGGTAAACAAACAGAAGAAAAGTGAAAATTACTATCTCAATAAGGGTTGGCCAAATACAACCCTTAAGAAAAGTAGCAAAATTCAATCAATAAAAAATAAAAAATGCTTATTCAAGTTAATTATGTAAAACTACTAGTAGGAAGTAAGTAATTTAATTGATCGACAATCTAGAAGTAGATTTTGAAGCAATATTAGGGTTAAATTATGAACCTTCACAGACACCAGAACAATGATTTGGTGCAACTCTACATTACCTGAAATATGGAAGGCATTTTTGCAAGAGACTTGGTGCAACATCCCATATGTATAAGCAGTTCTCACATGTTTGTTTGACGCTTACACCAATGACTATGTCGCACCATTTTTGCATAAAAAACTTAATAATGTAATCATATTTTAATTTTATGTAAAAAAAATATTGGTTCAACAAGTTTACTATATATATAATGATCCGTATTTAAAGTTGAATAGGAGCTCTTATTATCTAACCCGTCTCTAACGGTTTAAAAATAGATTGAATATCTTAAGATTTAATTCGTCTGCACAATCAGGGGCGGATCCAGCTTGAAAGTTCGGTAATGTCAAGTTCGAAAAAAAAAATCATTAAGAATAAAAAGTTAATAAAATGAATTACAAAATTAAATAATCCTCAAATATTGTTTACAATAACATTTTTCGAGGTTTCATTGCTTGAAATTGTTGCATGATAGTCTCATTTTTAATAGTTAAAAAAATATCACGCTCAATGTATGTTACTAAAAAGTCATTAATTCATTCATCAATCATTTAGTTACGGAGTTCATTGTTCACGATATTAATGACTTAAAATGTCCTTTCAACAACAACGAGCAAAAATAGAACCAACTTCAACAAATAAACTTGGGGATACATATCATCCTTTCTTTTTTTTAACCAACATTTGAGCCAATTCACCAATTCCTTTTATACTCGAAAAATTGGGATCGTTTCTTATATCCAAAATATAATTTTGGAGTTGACCATCAAGTGCCAAAAGTTCCATATAATTAAATATTTAAAAAACTAATTCAACATTAAAACAAGATCAATATACAATATGAATAGTCAAGTGTAATTAGCACCAATAATAAATAATTTCAATTAAATCACTAACAAGTAACAAGTAACAAGTATTATTACAAAATAAATTACAAAATTTAAAGAAAGTAAAAATAGAATAGAATACATACTTGAACTTGAAAAACTTTTATTTGATGGAGTTCTCTTCATTGTTGGAGTGTTGTTTTAAGAAGCAAAAATTCCTAATTTTATAAAAGTACAAAAAAAAGAATCTATAAACAATTACAAAATTTTTTAAAGAAATTATTAAATTTATAAAATTAAAAGCTAAAATTAAAATTAAAATTAAAATATACATGTTGCTTTGTTGCTCCCTCCTTCTGTTGAAAAGTGAAGTACACGTCCAATTGATTTAGACAATTAGATATGGTCTTTTATAGTGGAGCAGTGATGTAGTGGAGCTTTGAAGTATAAAAACCTTCTCATTTTTTTTAAGTTAACCCCCTTGACTCTTGAAATTTCAGTGTGGGGGCAGGCGCCCCCTGCCCCTAACCTGCGTCAGCCCCTGTGCACAATAGTTGTACTGCCGTGATATACAATCTGCACAACAATTATGCAGATGAAAATCCAGAAATTATATCACATTCGCACAATAGTTGCTCAAATCCCATTCGTTCAATTATTGTGCATATATGATCTATCATCCGCATAACAGTTATACGGATGAAAATAATTCTAACTTTTGGATCACAAAAATAATTGATTGGTTTCATCCAACTTTAACTATGGATCACTCCCATATATATATATATATATATATATATATATATATATATATATATGATAAATAAACAAAAATAAATAAGTAGTAAAATTGAAACAATAAAAAATTAAAAATGTTTATTCAAGTTAGTTATGTAAGACTACCGGTGGGAAGTAAATAATTTAATTGACAATCTAGAAGTAGATTTTGAAGGGATATTGGGCTTAAATTATGAACCTTTACAAACCAGAATAGTACTACACACACACACACACATATATATATATATATATAGGAACACTAGCTGGTTACTTTCCATACAAGAATAAATGCAATAACGACTTCTGACGCGGTATATTTCATTTTTTTGGCTACAAGAAAATAGGTTAAGCTCGACGGAATATAATATGTTGATATTATGTTATTCTCGATGGAATATTAAGTCGGAATTAATTCCCTCGAAAGTATTCTATTTGTGACGAAATTCCATCGAAAATAAATATCCCTTATGGCGCCAAAGCTTTTTGTCTGCGCCAAAGATAAACTCGATGAAATGTATATATTGCCGACGGAATTTCAGTCGAAAATAACTTATAATCGAGGGACCTAACGCTGGCAGAATTCAGTCGAAAATAATCTAAACCCTATTTTCATTTAGCAGCTGCCGCAAATAAGATTTCATTTCTCATCCTTTCTTTCTTTCTCTGATGTTGCTCTGCACCATCTCTACCGTTGCTCTACACCATCTATGTCGTTCCTTTCCATCCACATCCCCACCTCTGTTCGCCACTCCATTGCCTACCTCCCATTCCACTGCCTACCTCCCATCGACTCCACTGTTACCTTCGGTTGGCGGCGACCACACGACGGTGGTGGACGACCTTCACTGCGGTGTACGATCTTCACGGCGGTGTAAGCCGGTGTCGTTTTGGCCATTCGGTCAATTTTTTGCATTACAGGTTCAAAAGTTTGCGTATTTGCAATATTTTTTCTGAAATGCATAAATATGTATAGTGATTTCATATGTCAATTTTGGGTACTGAAATTGTGCAATTTGTATAATATTGGTTTTATTTTGGCCTAATTGAGCATACATTGAATATATATATATATACACACGGTAAGGATCAAGAGCATTCTCCTTAAATAACATTCCGCCTTAAATAGCATTCTTTTATTAAAAATACGTCGTTTTGGAGGGACGCAGTGGCATTTTTGTAAATACGCGGTGGCATTGTATTTACAAAAATACCATCGCGTCCCTCCAAAACGACGTAGTTTTAATAAAAAATGCTATTTAAGGCGGAATGCTATTTAAGAAAAATACTCTTGATCCTGACCGTATATATATATATATATATATATATATATATATATATATATATATATATATATATATTGAATTAGGGATGAACATTGGTTTTTATTCATGATTGTGGTTTAAGCAGTTATTCATTTTGATTATTGACATATATTGAATTGGGGATGAACATTGGTTTTACTGGTTTGAGCAGTTATAGATTAAATATGTTTTTTATATGAATGATTAGGACTGAGCATAATTTTGTTGTTTTTTGTTTTCTTGATATGAATTATTGTTATATGTTGGATCAATTATAGTCATATGAATTGCAGGAGATTTTGATGATTTATATTTGTAAGGTGTAATTCATTCTGATGATAATGAATTTGAATTTGTTTAGTGGTATTCAGTATATTGTTTATGTTTGTGAGAGATAAATAGTTTGATATGTGTGATATTTCTGACGAAATTCCCGAAGGAATTTTTTTCAGAATTATTCAATTGCAAAATCTGCGGGCCCTACTTTGTACTATTTATGTATTTTAATTCGTTTCTAATATTAAAATGAACTATGTAGCATTTACTTAGTTTCAAACTACTGAAAAAATAATGGGTATATTATAACATAAACTAAATTTAATTAATATTTTGTATTATAAGAAAATATAAAAATCAAATAAAATATTAAATTTATTGTAATTAAATTAAATAATATAATATATAATATATAGTAATATAAAACAATCAAATGACTTTCATCACAATATAAGCATGAGGATGATGACAATGATATAAGAATTCAATTAAATGAGAGAAAGGATAAATTTTAAAGATTTATAATTTAATTTATCCAGAATTCAATAATATCCAAATTGTCAACATGATACTGCTTTGTGGAGTAAAATTCAAGAATAATATTGTATCAAAAATGATTTGGACCGAAAAGAAATCAATTTTGTCATGAATAGTACCCCGGGTGAATAGTTGTAAGACCCCAACTTTTTGAATAAATATGAAATTTTCTCGAAATATATTTTTGAATATTATGGTGTGGATTTGATATAATGTTATAGTTGTGCGTAATATTTACAAATTTTGCAAAGTACGCAAGTTGTTATATAATATTCGATTGGTCGGGGAATATTCGTTTTAACAGGGAATATTCGTACAACGACACAATCATTGGTGGACCCCCCCCCCACAACGGAATTATTGTCGGATTGAGAAAACGACAAAAATACTTTATGAAAATAACGACGGAAGTTTTACCGTTAACTGTTGAACTACCCGGTAGTAAAAGTACAGTAATATGCGTGGTTGCATAGTAGCACACGGTATTGATTATTGATGCTTATGTGAGAAGTCACTCAGTTATACTCAATTATTGCTACAGTAATTGCTGCATCATATCTCTCATATTATTGATTCGATTATTGTCGTAGTATCATCTGCATAATATGTTATTTTATTAAATCAATAATTGAGATGACAAAATTATTCATATTATAAAATTACAATATTTACAATTTCTAGAAGTTCTGTCAAGGAGATGTTTGGTCACCTAATTGCGCGCTAATAGGGAGAAATCCTTATTGGAAAACCCCCTCTTTCCCGGGAACGACCTGATTGATAAATATTGTGAGTTATAATATTAATGATGAATGTTATTAAAATTGAAGTTGTGTTCGGAGTTGAATTTGGAGACGCAGACGTGATATTTGAGTCCGGAAAGATGAAATTAGTAAAAATAGTCTATAAACACAAAAATTTTTGGAATTCACTATTTGGTCAAAAAGTCAACAGTTGACTTTTTCGGAAAAAGTCAAACTTCAAAATTTCAATATTTATATTTTTGATAAAAATGGTTTCATTGTGTTGGAATTATTTGTGTTAGTGAAAATCGACAATTATTTCGATAATAATTAATGTCTGGAGGTTATATTGACCAATCGGGTATTTAACCGGATAAATGAGCAATTGATTGCTATTATTTCACATGATTATAATTATTTGTCCACATGTGTATACTATTATTTCACATTCTTGTTACTATTAGGGGAGTTGGTGCAAGATTGATAATACTTGCATGACTAAGTTAAAAATGGAGGTATAGATGGAGGTACTATACTGTAATTCGTATTTTCACATGTCTAGAACTATTGATTCACATAATTTACTATTGAATCGCGTTATTTACTATTAGGGGAGGTGGTGCAAGTTTGATAATACTTCCATGACTAAATTAAAAATAAAGGAAAAGTTAGAGGTATTGTACTGTAATTTTTCGAGCCCCAAAACGTGCAATTATCGAAACTATATTTTTCTATAAATAGAAGCTCATTCTTCCTTCATTTCTCACCAATTCACAAAAGCTTTAGAGCGATTATTATAGAGAGAAATTATAGAAAGAAGAAGAGAAGTCTGCTACCTCACTATTCCAGTATCCAATTTTTCTAAAGGTAGGGAGTATTATTTCTTTTGTATCCATGAAGAGAACTTCTGTTATTCCATTCTTTATTATTCTGTTGGAATAACCTGTATACGCGGGCTACCCAATTTTTTGTGAAATTCTTCTGTTGTTCCATTCTTTATCATTCTGTTGGAACATCCTGTCTGTGCGTTCTACGCCGGACCTGGTTCCATCTTTATTATTCTGTTGGAACATCATGTTTGTGCGTTCTACGCCGGACCTGGTTCCGTCTTTATTATTCTGTTGGAATATCCTGTCTGTGCGTTTTATGCTGGACCTGGTTCTGTCTTTATTATTCTGTTGGAATATCCTGTCTGTGCGTTTTACGCCGGACCTGATTTCGTCTTTATTATTCTGTTGGAATATTATGTCTATGCGTTTACGCCGGACCTGATTCCGTTATTTATTATTCTGTTGGAATAACCTGCCTGTGCGGTCTATCGCATGCTTGGTGATTTCTTTTGTTATTCCATTCCTTATTATACTCAGTTGGTTAAAGTTTTGACTTCTATACTCCATGAAATTAGTGGAATATCCTTGATATTTGCGTTTCATTCAGTATCTTTTCATAGAAATATTTTTCTGAGCATTCTTGAATTTTACTCTACAAAGCAGTATCATGTTGAGAATTTGGACGTTATTAGTTCCTGAATAAATTAATTCTTGAACTTGTTTTATTGAATTCTTATATCATTGTCATCATCCTCATGTTTTTATTTTGTTGAAAGTCATCTGTGGCCTATAGTGCATAGATGGACTTGGTATGATTATGACCAGGAATTATTCGGTGTAATCATGACCGTAATGTTACAAATGATGTGAAAAAAGTCCTCATTGGCCCGTAGAGCATTGATGAACAATTTTTGGCATGATCATGACCATTATTGAATACACAAATATTATTGGCCCGTAGTGCATGGATAATTGTGGTCGTGATACTAAAGAATATCCTTGGCCATAGTGTAGGGGTGATTCGATGATGTGGATTATTTATTAAACTGAGTCTGAGCGATAAAAGTGATGAAAAACCTTCTAAATCATAAATGATAGTAGATTTTATTCTCTATTTGACTCTTTTAATGGATTACTTGTTCCGCTGCAGTTAAACTTGATGGTTGTTATATTGTATCAGTTTAACACTGTTGAAGGCTAACGATAATATATTCTGCATTATCTTAGTCATAATATTTCCTACTGGGCTAGTTGAGCTCACCCTTTTACTTTCATTATTTTCTTCAGGAAATGAGAACGTAGCAGGGACTAGTCGGGGAACGGAGTGACGGGCCAGATGATAGCATTAGTAGTCCTCACTATTCTGTGAAATAGTGTGATAATAATTGTAATGAGGACTCCTTTTGAGTTTGTATAATCTCTAGTAGACAATATTTGTATTCAAACTCACAGCTTATGTTTTGTCGTATTGTACACGATAGTTGTATTATTAAGTTGTATTTGAATTCTGTACCATGTATCTGGCTACTCAAGATGGGTGATGTATACCTATTTTGGGGGCATCACAATAGTACCACGTGAATAGTACTTCGGGAATATTATCCCGTGAATAGTACCCCTACATGAAAAGATTAAAAATTATCAAGAATGTTCAGAATAATATTTTCGTGAAAAGATGCTAGATGAAGTGCACATTTCAAGGATATTGTACTAATTTCAAAGAGTATAGAATCAATACTTTAACAAAATGAGTGTAGAATTTGAAATTTGAAATTTGAAACAAAATAATATTACTTACATACTACAGAGTATGAAAAAAATATATTATTTCTTACGAATATTGAACAAAAATAATATCACTTACCTTAAAAGAAGAATATATCTGACTAGCAGGGCGGAGATATTCTTGAAGAAAACTTATACTGTTTTCTACGCTCAAAGCTTCCTTAAACTCTAAAGAAATACGCTCAATATTATAGAAGAAGAATTCTCTGATTCTGGTGTTATTATCAATTCTTAACTAAGCATCTTATTTATAGGAGAATGGAAGGATACTATTTAGGAAAATCACGGACGCACAATGGGATTCACGGGTGAAATTCAAATTCGTCTGAATAATTTCATTTTTTTAATATACATACACTATGCATAATAAAATATAATATATTCTATTTTTTACAAAAAATAAAACTTATTATAATATATATATATATATATATATACACTCCCCCGTGAATCCAAATTCTCCCCCATATATATATATATAATACTTATATATATATATATAACAAAACTGAGATAAATTTCTACCGATAATTTTGAAAAATGAGGTAAGTGGGGGTCCATATAATAAGCAAAATTTGCAACAAATATTTCATAAAATACCCCTCTATTTATCTCAATTCACCTGGCTTTTCAAAACATATTTTTAAACAACAATTATTCATCAATAATATAACTTGCAATATTAACAATCAGATCATTCCCAGGAAAGATAGGGCTTTCCGATAAAGATTTTTCAATATTGGCGCGCAATTAGGTGACCAAACCCCTTTCGACATAACTTTCTAGATATCGTCAATAATGTAAATAATAATATTAATAACTTTGTCATCTCAATTATTGATTTACTAATATAAAATATTGTGACAATAATTGAATCAATAACATGAGATACTATGCAGCAATTATTATGACAATAATTAAATAATACTGAGTGACTTTTCACGTAAGCATCAATAATCAAAGATACTATACAATATCGTCTGCTACTATGCAACCACGCGTATTATTGTTCTTTTATCACCATGTATTTCAACTAGTTAACGGTAAAACTTCCGCCGTTATTTTTATAAAAGATATTTCTGTCGTTTTCTAACTCCGACAGTAATTCTGTTGTGGGGTCCATCAATGATTGTTCCGTCGTACGAATATTCCCTGATAAAACGAATATTCCCCGACCAATCGAATATTTTATAACAACTTGCTTACTTTGCAAAATTTATAAATATTACCCACAACTATAACATTATATCAAATCCATACCATAATATTCAAAAATATATTTTGAGAAAAAATCATCTTTATTCATAAAAGATGGGGTCTTATATCATGCATCTAACTAATGGACACTGAATAATTTTTGGTGTTTTGATTATAAATTTTGGATAGTTTGTTTCTTCTATCTCAAGTAAAACTTATTTGAAAATTATAAAAAGATACCAAAACCTGACTAGACGGACTGAAACAAAGAAATTACAATCTACCCTTGCTGATAAAAATTTCTGAATCCACCCTTGACTAGATGGACTAAGTTCGAAATCAAATCTTATACTTGTTTATACCGTTACTCGACTCAATTTTTTTACTTTTTAAACGAGTTCGACCCGAGCGAGCCAAAGCTAGACTGGACTAATTTCTAACCCTACTTTATCACAAGTTATTATAAATTCACACACCCATGCAACTATAGATAATAAAGCTGCCTTCAGCCCAAAGTTTTGATTAGACCAAAATTGATGAAGCCATAGCTAGTTAACATAGTTTGACCAAAACCTATTTGTTAGTGCCTTGTAGGTGTGTAAGCAAATTGTGAGCTCTCCATCTTTCTTCAACAATCAATGTCAGAGCTATTAAAAAATAAATCTAGAACTGTTGAATCTCTTCAAAAGATGCGGAATAATAATTCAAAAGATTGATCACAGAGTGGAGAGTCTTTTAAAGATTGAATCGAGAGTGTTTTACTGATAATTAGTGTCGTGATAGTTGAAGAAAACTGCTCAATTCTTGATAAAATATGACTCTCAATAGAGATAAAAGTCAAGAATGGATAGCCAATATATAATGTCACAATGATTGAGGAAAATAGTATAAATTAGGGAAGAACTCTTGATGTGACGAATTCACTTGTGTAGAGGACACTTGTAAAAATTTACAAATGAATTAAAATCCATTATCAAGAAATTTGAAAGGAATAAATGACTAATACCCATAAATGAATTCAATGTAGGGTCCATCACACACACACATATGTAGATTGACCAAATAAGCATGTTGGACCACATCATTACCTATAAGGTTAATCTATTAGGTTGAGACTCGACCATACGTATTAACTCATTTATATTTTTAAATTTATCTGGGATTTAGGTGAAATATCTCAACATCGAAGACTTAACGTCAAATCGGATTCTAAACATGTACATTAATGTCTTTTATGTAAGGACCCCAACTTTTTATAAATGAAGATTTAATTTTCTCTATTTATTATTTTGAAATAGTAAGGGGTTGATTTGATTAATGTGGTTAGTTATGGGTAAAATGCGCAAATATTTCAAATAAGCAAGTGGTTATAAAATATTCATTCTTGTCGGGAAATATTCGTTTGGTCGTGGAATATTCTTGCTGTCGGGGAATATTCGTACAACGATGCAGTCTTTTGTGGGCCCCATAACGGAAAGCGATTGGATGAAGAAAACGACAAGTATAAGTTGTTTATAAATAACGACGTAGTTGTTACCATTAATACTGTTGGAATATCCGGTGGTTAAAACACATTAATACGCGTTGTTGCACAGTAGCACACGGTATTGCACCAATTATTAACTCTTACGTAAGAAGACACTACTCAATAACTGTTACAGTAGTTACTGTTCAGTATTTTATTTTATTGATTCAATAATTGCTACGTTGATATTTTATATTAATGTTATTTCAATAATTGTCATTACATAGTATTTTCTATTATCGAAGCAATAATTCATATTATCTGAATAATATTATTAGAAAACATTATTGGCAATATCTAGAAAGTTCTGTCTAAGGAGAGGTTTGGTCACCTAATTGCGCGCCAGTAAGAAGAAATTCTTATTGGAAAGCCCCCTCTTTCCTGGGAACTGCCTGATTGTCAATATTGTGATTCTGTAATATTATTTGTGAATAATTAATTATTGATTTATATGATGAGGTAAATATTGATTTTATGTAGATATAGATGGAAAAAATTTTAAAGTGACAATTGTTAAAAATTGATATTTTATCTTTTCTGATAAAATAATATTTTATTATATTATTATAATATAATAATGGTTATATTTTTACAATGAATGTGGGATATATGAGTATATGAGGAGGAAGAGTATTTTTATTGCAAAAGTTGTTTAAAACATGTTAAACATCTTGGTGGACCAATTTCTTGACTGAAATTTGATTATAGCTTGTAAAATCGCCCGTATGTGGATTTCAGTCAATTTCTGTTTAGAATTTGGAAAAACTTTCTTTTGAAAAATTGTAAAGAATTAAATTTCCTATAAAAATTTCTGAGATTCGAATTTTCTGATAAAAGAGCTATTTATTATGAATTATTGAAGTTCTGAAGTTCTGAAATAATTGATTTTTTGGAGTTTAAAATATTTTAAATATAAAAAATGTTTTTTGTATTGTTGGTGGGTTGTCAAACATGCTGAATTGGAATATTTAAAGGTTGGCGTGAAAATTTATAATATATATTATTATTATATTAAATTTTCTGCTTTGGTGTTCTAAGCAATTTACTATAAATAGGGTGCTTAAGTTAGAATTGAAAATCATACCAGAAACTACAGATTTCTCTCTCTTTCTCTCTCTATATATCAAGCGTATTTTTGTGAGTATTTTAGTACTTCGAGTATTGCTATACGGTGCATGTTCTTTTAGCACTATATCCAGTATTTCAGTCAGAAGTACTATTCTTTCTGAGGTAAGGGATGTTATTTTCTTCGTAAATGTTATTATTTCTTCAATATCATTATGCCGAAATATTGGTCTGAATATTTATCAAATTTGGAATTTTTCATGCCGGGGTTACTATTTACGAGTTACTAATCACGAGTACTATTCACGAAGCATGATGATTTTCTTGTAGAATTTATATCTTTTGGTGTCGGAGTTACTATTCACGTATACGACACTATTCACGAATACGACACTATTCACAGAAAAATTAAATTTTTGTTTTTCGTCCGAAATATCTATTATGGATACTAGCTTTAATTGTATCTATGTTTTGATCATTCTTAAATTTTACTCCACTATAATTATTTATGAGGTATTTTTGGACATGGAATAGCTGAAATACGAATCCCTAATAATTATTCTTTTGTTTCACTGGATTCGTTTTCTTTAAAATATTTTTCATCATCATCCGTCCTAAATGATGATATAATTGAATATTTTTGGCCCGTAGTGCAAAGATGAATGATTTTATGATGAATATATTTGGCCCGTAATGCAAAGATGGACAGGTGTTTAGATGAACATGACCAACTGGTGAATATCTTTGGCATGTAGTGCAAAGATGAATATTTGATTTATAATGTATATTGATTGATGTTACATGGTTAAAATATCGATGATGGATTTTTAAATTCATAGATGATAGTAGATTTCATTCTCTATTTAACTTTTCTAATGAATTGTTGTTTCTGCAGCAGTTGTTGATCTAAAACTTGTTGTCTATTGTATTTTATCATATTTTTCCCTGTTGAAGACTAAGGATAATTTGTTGTACATTATCTTAGTCATAATATTCTTTACTAGGCTAGTTGAGCTCACCATTTTCCTTTTTGTTCCATTTTTTTCTCAGGAGACGAGAATATAGCGGGAACTAGTCGGGGTGTGGAGTAATGGTTCAAGACAGTTGTTTTAGTAGTCCTCACTATTTTATAAAATAGTGTATCAATAATTGTAATGAGGACTTATTTGAGTGTGGATATTGTCTAGAAGACAATATTTGTATTTAAACTCACAATTTATGTGTTGTCGTATTTTGCACGACAATTATATTAATGAAGTTGTAGTTATTTCTGTACCATGTATTTGACGACTCAAATAGGTGATGTATACCTATTTTGGGGGCGTCACATTTTACATGTACACATAAAGTGTGAACTCCCCTTAGCCTAATTGGATCAATGCACCCGTGGTGTTGGGAAAAAAAATCATAGCATCGTTTAAGAAATGTGAATCACAAATTTAAGATAAACCCAAAAAATTGAGGCCATATAAATGGGAAAAAAAAGAAAAAAAAAGAAAAAAAAACCATTTTCACTCAAATGGGAACACGTAACTTGCCTATAATTCAAACAAATGCTTTAGGCAGTGCCGCAGTGGTTCACCACAAGTGTAAACAATGCTTTCAGTCAACTCGAATGCCGGCATACTATTGTCCACTAGTATACTTGAGAAACAAAGCTTCCTAAACTACCCCTCCTATCTATTTATTGGATCCGTACATAGAATTTTTTTTATACACCAAAAAAAAACACAAATAAACAATACTCCTTCCGTCCAAAATTAATTGCTCAGTTTTGATTTTTTTAAGTTAAATTGGCTATTTTTAGAATTAATAATTAAGCGTATATAAATATATTTCTAAAATTATAAAAATTGGGATTAGTAATAAATTGTATATACTTTCTTTTGGTTATAATCTCTTCACCTATATTTTAGAAAAAAATAGTAAAAAGATTAGTTTTAAAAATGGTCAATTTAACTTTAAAATGTCAAAACTGAATAATTAATTTGAGACGGAGGGAGTACTTCTTAACTGTATGTACTTTTTATTTGTATTTTTCATTAAAATGAAATCACTTCTTCTTTTTCCCACATCAAATGATAAAGATAAAAAAAAATTGTAAGACCCCAACTTATTATAAATAAATTAAATTTTCCTCTATTCATTATTCTAAATTAATAAGAGTTAATGTAATGATTTGGTTATGAGTGAAATGTGCAAAGTTTATAAAATAAGCAAGTGGTTATGGAATATTCTTTTTGTCGGGAATCTCCGTACGACGGCGCAGTCATTTGTGGACCCCATAACGAAAAATGGTTGGATGAAAGAAAACGACAAAGATTGAGTTTTATAAATAACGACGTAAATTATTACCGTTAACACTGTTGGGTTACCTGGTGATTAAAATACAGTAATATGCGTGGTTGCATAGTAGCACACGGTATTGCACAGTATTGTTGAATTATTGATTCGTACGTAAGAAGGCACTACTCAATAATTGTTACAGTAATTACTGTTCATTATTTTTATTTTATTGATTCAATAATTGTTGTGTTGATATTTATATTATTATTGTTTCAATAATTGTCACTGCACAATATTTTCCATTATCAGATCAATAATTTATATTATTTGAATAATATTATCAGATAACATTATTGGCAATGTCTAGAAAGTTCTGTCTAAGGAGAGGTTTGGTCACCTAATTGCGCGCTAGTAAGGAGAAATCCTTATTGGAAAGCCCCCTCTTTCCTGAGAACGGCTTGGTTGTCAGTATTGTGATTCTGTAATATTATATTTAAATAATTAATTATTGATTATTATGATAAAGAAAATATTCATTTTATGTGAATATAGATGGAGAAAATTTTTAATGTGACAATTGTTGAAAATTAATATTTTATCTTTTTCTGATAAAATAATTTATTTAAATATATTATTTTAATAATATATTAACGGTGATATTTTTACAATGAATGTGGGATATATGAGTATATGAGGAGGAAGAGTATTTTTGTGGTATTAAATGTTTAACACATATTTTGTGTGTCGGTGGACATAATTCTTGACCGAAAATTGATTATAGACTTTAAAATCGTCTGTTTGTGGATTTCGGATTATTTCTGTTTGGAATTTGAAAAAAATTTCTTCTGCAAAGTTGTAGAGAATTGAAATTCCTATAAAAAGTTGCGAGATTTTAATTTTCTGATAAAAGGGCTATTTATTGTGAATTATTAAAGTTCCGGAGTTCCGAAATAATTTATTTTTAAAAGTTTTAATTATTATTTTCAACAAAAACGTTTTCTTGCTTGGTGGGCTGCATGAAACATGTGTTGTGGCTGATTTCTTTGGTCAAAATGGTGGGCTAAGGAAAATTATATAATTATATTAATATTTTATTAATTTAGTCTCCTTTGGCGTTCTAGCATTTTCCTATAAATAGACGTTTAGGTTAGAATTGAAAATCACACCAGAAACAAGTTTTCTCTCTTTCTCTCTCTATATTATCGAGCATATTCTTGTGAGTATACTTTGAGTGTTGCTATACGGTGCGAGTTTCTGTCAGCACTATACCGAAATTCAGTCAGAAGTACGGTTATTTTGAGGTAAGGGATGTTGTTTCTTCTTAAATGATATTATCTTCTTCAATATCATTATGCCGAAATATTGTTCTGAACTTTTTATCAAATTTGAAACTTTTTCATGTCGAGGTTACTATTCATGAGTTACTATTCACGAGTTACTATTCACGAGTTACTATTCATGAGTTACTATTCACGAGTACTATTAACGAAGTGTGATGAGGTTTTTTGTAAAATTTCTATCTTTTGATGTCGGAGTTACTATTCACGTATACGGCACTATTCACGAATACGGCACTATTTATCGAAAAATGAAATTTCTTCTTTTTGTCCAAAATATCTATTTTGGCTACTATCTTTGATTGTATCCATGTTTTGATCGTTATTTTTTAGTTCTGCTTCAAAATCAGTTGTTATGAAGTATTATTGATCTTGGACAAATTGTTGTACGAATCCCTAAAATTTGTCCTTCTATCTCACTGGATTCGTTCTTAAAAATGTTTTTCATCATCCTCAGTCCTTGATGAATATCTTTGGCCTGTAGTGCAAAGATAAATAATTAAACTGATGAATCTCTTTGGCCCGTAGTGCAAAGATGAACAGGTGTTGATATGAACATGACCAACTGGTGATACAAATGAATTTCTTTGGTCTGTAGTGCAAAGATGATTAAAGATGTATATTGATTGTTGTTACAGGGATGAAATATTGATGATGGACTTTTAAATCTTAGAAGACAGTAGAATTCATTCTCTACGTGACTCTTCTAATGGATTGCTGTTTCCGCTGCATTTGTTGATCTAAAACTTGTTGTTTATTATATTTTATCAGATTTTTCCCTGTTGAAGACTAACGATAATTTGTTGAATATTATCTTAGTCATAATATTCTTTACTGGGCTAGTTGAGCTCACCCTTTTCCTTTTTATTCCATTTTCTTCTCAGGAGGTGAGAACATAGCAGGATCGAGTCGGGGTATGGAGTGATGGTTCTAGGAAGATGTTTTAGCAGTCCTCACTATTTCTATAAAATAGTGTTTGAATAATTGTAATGAGGACTTATTTGCGTGTGAATATTGTCTAGAAGACAATATTTGTATTTAAACTCACAGTATGTATTGTCGTATTTCACACGACATTTGTATTATTGAAGTTGTAGTTTGCCTTATGTACCATGTATTTGGCGACTCAGAATGGGTGTTGTATACCTATTTTGGGGGCGTCACAGTTGGTATCAGAACTTAGGGATATGGTCTCTGGTGGAGATCGGGGAATAGAACTAGGAGGGGAGAGATGAGTAAATCCTTCGCTAGTGTGTCCTACTTAAGCTTATTTGTTGGTCGGTCATAATATAGGGATATTATGTGATACGTTAATTTGTTTAATTAACCCTTGTTTTATGGTAGTATTTAAGAATGGCTGCTGAGAACGTTAACAATGGAGTGTACGAGACTATGGAGCAACCTTTAGTCACAAACCAGGAGAACGTGCAACAGGAAGGCAATATTCCTCCTGTAAACAACACTACCGAGCAAACGATGAATGATGGAATGTTTAGGAGCTTTTTGCAGTTCATGCAAAATCAGATGAGGGAGACTCGTGTACAAAATACGGGTGGAAATGATGGCAACGCGCGGTCTGTCACAGCCAAGCAATTTAAGGAGTTGGGACCACCATAATTTAAGGGAAAACCGGATCCGATCAAGGCAGAAACATGGGTCAAGCAAATTACCAAGATATTCGATGTCTTGGGATTCACGGAGGAACAGAAGGTTCCATTCGCTACCTTTATGTTTCGTGGTGAAGCAGATTACTGGTGGGAATCTATGAAGCGCACCCAACCAGATGCACTCAATATGTCTTGGGAAAGATTTCAGAAACTGTTCAATGACAAGTACTTTCTAGAAAGTATTCGCCATATGAAAGAGGTAGAGTTTATTAGACTCGAACAGAATAACATGACGGTGTCTCAGTACGAGGCAAAGTTCGCAGAGTTATCCAGGTTTGCACCTCATTTGGTGGAGAATGAGGAACGTATGACGCAGATGTTTCTGAGAGGTCTAAAACCCGAGATTCGTCAATACCTTATATCTCATAAATTTTATCTGTATTCAGATGGTGTAAATAGGGCTCAATTGTTAGAGCAAGATAGTGAGTATACTCAACCGAGGGACCACAACCAGGGTCATATCGGTGACAGCAGTCATCAGAATGATGATATCCAGCGAGGAGGAAATAATACGGACAAAGGCGATAACCACTCAGGTGGTAATCGTGGACATGATAATAGGAGAGGTGAGTCAAGTGGAAATTTCAGAAAGAGGAAATTCAACAACGACGAGAAGACATCAGCAGCAGCACCAGCACCAACAACAAATTCTAGGGGAGGAGAACGACCGCCAGTTAGATGTTACAAATGCTGGAAGGAGGGACATATCAGCCCAAACTATCCTCAACAATCCAAGGTATGTTATAACTGTGGAAAGGAATGCCACATATCTCGAGATTGTACTATAGCGAAACCAAGTTCAGCGGGAGTGGTGATTCCAAGGGCTGTCCCGGATAAGTCAAAATCAGCGGTTCCTGGAAGAGCGTTTGTCGTGACTGGCCAAAACGTAAGGAACCCAAACGAAGTGATCACGGGTAAGCTAATCTTGAATTCTTGCGAAGTTTATACCTTACTAGATACCGGTTCTACCCATTCTTTTATCTCTCCTGCTTGTTCTCAACGTTTAAACTTGACTCCGGAGAAATTAGATTTTGATTTATCTGTTGAAACTCCGTTAGGTGAAACCTTTGTTACATCTACAGTTTATAAATCTTGCATGATCCAAGTTGGCACTATCACATTACCTGTTGATCTTATCTCTTTAAAGATACTTACTTTTGATGTGATTTTAGGAATTGATTGATTAACCACTCATCCTGCCAAAATTGATTGTTTTGTTAAGGTTGTTAGTTTTTATATTCCTAACCAACCTGTCATACGAATTCAAACCACTAAACCACTAAAATCAGTCACTGTCATATCAAACCACAAAGCTATTTGTTTATTAAAAAACGAATGTCAAGCTTTCTTAGCCATGTTATGGACTTGAACAATAATACGTCAGATTTGAATGATATTTTTGTTGTTAGTGAATTTCCTGACGTATTTCCTGAAGAATTTCTTGGCCTACTCCCAAAGCGTGATATTGAATTTGTATCGAATTTAAATCCAGTACAAAACCCATTTCTAAAATCTCATATCGAATGGCTCCTATTGAACTTCAGGAGTTAAAAACCTAACTATAGAAGTTGATACCCGAGCCTCTATCTTATGACTTCCTTTGGGGAATGCACCGAAGCCAAACTCTCCGTAGGGGATGCCATATTCGTGTGGTAGTAAACTGATAGGTGCTATTATGATGTGCTATCCAAGATTGGGATATGAGTCACAGTTGAGAACAACCTAAGTCAGTAATCGAAATACATAGCTTTTTAGGCTTAGTTGGTTATTATCGAAGATTCGTGGAAAGATTTTCTCAAATCGCTACTCCATTAACTTAGCTGACTCGTAGATATACAAAATTCGAATGAAGCGAAGAATGTGGGAAGAGCTTCGAAGAACTCAAGAGGAGACTCATTTCGGCACATGTTCTGACCATACCATCCTAGAAAAGCGAACGTGGTAGCTAACGTGTTGAGTAGAAGATCGTATACGAGTACAAATACGATATTGTCAAAGTACTCATTTCGTATAACTTACAAATAATAGAGATGGAGATGAAAACTCTAGGTACCCACGTGATGATGGCGAATATACGAGTAGAACCGACTTTAATCGATAAAGTTAAAGCTGCTCAAGCTACGGACCCGGGGCTGATGAGTATGAAGAAGAAAGTACAAGAAGGAGCTATTCCGGAAGCAAGAATCGATGAAGAAGGAATACTTCGATTCAACTCTCGACTTTGCATTCTGAATGATTCTGACTTGAAGCATAGAATCATGATGGAGGCACACAACACCCCGTTTGCAATCCATCCTAGGAGTACCAAAATGTATCATGATATTCGACATACATTTTGGTGGAACAATATGAAGAGAGAGATCACATAGTTTATCTCGAGGTGTTAAACATGTTAACGAGTAAAGGCGGAGAATCAAGTGCCAAAGGGTCCATTGCAACCACTTGAGATTCCGGAATAGAAGTGGGAACACATTACAATGGATTTCATTACAGGTCTTCCCACGGTTTCTCAAGGCATAAATGCTATTTGAGTTATTGTTGATAGATTAACCAAGTCTGCCCATTTCTTGTCGATACGTGAGACTTATTCCCTTGAACGTCTTGCTCGTATGTATGTGAATGAGACTGTGAGATTGTATGGCATGCCTGTATTCATAGTTTCGAATCGTGACCCAAGATTCACTTCACGATTTTGGGTTAGCTTGCAGAAAGCTATGGGCACGGATTTACGATTCAGTTTGGTATACCATCCTCAAACGGACGGATAATCAGAGAGGACTATTCAAACCCTCGAAGATCTATTAAGACTTTGTGTCCTAGATTTTAAAGGAAGTTTGTAAGACCCCAGTTTTTATAAATAAAAATGAATTTTCATAATTATTATTTTTGAATATTATGGAATAAATTTGATATAATGTTATAGTTGTGGGTAATATTTATAAATTTTGCAAAGTACGCAAGTTGTTATAAAATATTCGTTTGGTCGGGGAATATTCTTTTTGTCGGGGAATATTCGTACGACGGCACAATCATTGGTGGACCCCACAACGAAAGTATTGTCGTAGTTAGAAAACGACAAAATTAGTTTTCTATAAATTAAACGGCGGAGGTGTTACCGTTAAAACTGTTGAACTACTTGGTAGTAAAAGTACAGTAATACGCGTTGTTGCATAGTATCACACGGTATTGATTATTGATGCTTACGTGAGAAGTCACTCAGCTATACTCAATTATTGCTACAGTAATTGCTGCATCATATCTCTTATATTATTGATTCAATTATTGTCACAGTATCATCTGTATAATATGTTATATTATTTAAACAATAATTGAGATGATAAGTTATAAATGATTAATAATTGTTGAAAGATTAAATATGTGTTGATTAAAAATAAAATGATTTTTGGTAATTTTATTCAATCCTTGATGTATATAAAGAGTCTATTATTAGACGTTTGTGGTAAGTTTAATTATTTATGGGGGTGCCATATGTCATCATCTAAGAGTCTTTTTCATAAATAGTAATTACCTTCGTAAATAGTAATTACCTTCGTAAATAGTAATTACCTTCGTCAATAATAATTACCTTCGTAAATAGTAATTACCTTCGTAAATAGTAAATACTTTCGTAAATAGTAATAAATCTTCTATAAATAGAGGCCTAGGGCTTCATTATTTTTCACGAATTCGCTCAAGCTATAGAGAGAGAAAGTATAGAGAGAATAAGAGAGAAAGAAGAAGAGTATTCGGTTATTATACTGCTGCAGTATTCAATCTCCTAAATAAAGTAAGGGGTGTTATTCTTTCTTCTTGAAGAGAACTTATGTTATTCCATTCTTTGTTATTCTGCTGGAATAACCTGTAAAAGTGGCATACCCTATACATGACCTGTATACGCGGTATACCCTATACTTGGTGAAATCCTTATGTTATTCAATTCATTATTATTCCGTTGGAATAACCTGTATACGCGGTTTACCCTATACTTGGTGACATTCTTCTATTACTCTGTTGGAACATCCTGTCTGTGTGTTTTACACCGGACCTGGTTCCATTTTTATTATTCTGTTGGAATATCCTGTCTGTGTGTTTTACACCGGACCTGGTTCCAATTTTTATTATTCTGTTGGAATATCATGTCTGTGTGTTTTACACCGGACCTGGTTCCAATCTTTATTATTCTGTTGGAATATCCTGTCTGTGTGTTTTACACCGGACCTGGTTCCATTTTTATTATTCTGTTGGAATATCCTGTCTGTGCGTTTTACGCCGGACCTGGTTCCGTTATTTATTATTCTGTTGGAATAACCTGCCTGTGCGGTCTATCGCATGCATGGTGATTTCTTTTGTTATTCCATTCTTTATTATACTCAGTTGGATAAAACTTTGACTTCTATACTCCATGAAATTAGTGGAATATCCTTGATATTTGCGCTTCATCCAGTATCTTTTCATAGAAATATTCTCCTGAACATTCTTGAATTTTACACCACAAAACAGTATCGTGTTGACAATTTGGACATTAACAATTTCTGGATAAAATAATTCTTGAACTTGTTTTATTGAATTCTTATATCATTGTCATCATCCTCTTATTTATATTTTTGAAAGTCATCTGTGGCCTGTAGTGCATAGATGGACTTGGTGTGATTATGACCAGGGATTATTCGGTGTAATCATGACCGTAATATTACAAATGATATAAAAATTAAAAATCCTCATTGGCCCGTAGTGCATTGATGGACAGTTGTTGGCATGATCATGACCACTAATGAATACACAAATATTCTTGGCCGTAGTGCATGAATAATTGTGGTCGTGATACTAAAGAATATCCTTGGCCGTAGTGCGGGGGTGATTCGATGATGTGGAATATTTATTAAGCTGAGTCTCAGCTATATTGATGATGAAAAACCTTTTAAATCATAAAAGATAGTAGATTTTATTTTCTACTTGACTCTTTTAATGGATTGCTGGTTCCGCTGTAGTTAAACTTGATGTTTATTGTATTTTATCAATTTAACACTGTTGAAGGCTAATGATAATTTATTATGCATTATCTTAGTCATAATATTTCTTACTGGGCTAGTTGAGCTCACCCTTTCTTTCACTGTTCTCTTCAGGAAATGAGAATATAGCTGGGACGAGTCGGGGAACGGAGTGATAGACCAGAGAATAGTATTAGTAGTCCTCACTATTCTGTTAAATAGTGTGACAATAATTGTATTGAGGACGCCTTTTGAGTTTGTATGATCTTTAGTAGACAATAATTGTATTCAAACTCACAGTTATATTTTGTCGTATTGTACACGACAGTTGTATTAGTAAGTTGTATTTGAATTCTGTACCATATATCTGGCGACTCAAGATGGGTGAAGTATACCTAATTTTGGGGGCGTCACAAAGTTGGGATAAGTACTTGCCACTGGTGGAATTCTCCTACAACAACAGTTATCAAGCAAGTATAGGCATGGCTCCATTTGAGGCATTGTATGGACGAAAGTGTCGATCTCCAGTATGCTGGGACGAGGTGGGAGAAGCAATGTTGTTGGGACCAGAATTAGTTCACATGACTACAGAAAAGATCCAAATGATTCGACAACGTATTCAAACTTCACAAGATCGACAAAAGAGTTATGCTGATCTTCATAGAAAGGACATGGAGTTTAATATTGGGGATCATGTACTGTTACGTGTTGCTCCATGGAAGGGAGTTACAAGATTTGGAAAGAGAGGAAAGTTCAATCCAAGATTTGTTGGTCCATTTGAGATTCTTGACCGAATAGGAAACGTAGCCTATAGACTCGCGTTACCTCCAAGTATGTCTCGTGTTCACAATGTATTCCACATATCTATGCTTCGTAAATATGTGAAAGACCCGAACCACATTATTGCGTTAAAACCAGACGAGATAGCTGAAGATTTAACATACAAGGATATACCTGTTGAGATTTTGGATAGGAAAGAGCATGTCTTACGCACGAAGGTTATACCACAAGTTAAGGTTTTGTGGAGAAACCATTCAATTGAGGAAATGACATGGGAGTTTGAATCGGAAATGAAAGCGAGGTACCCTCACCTGTTAGAAACACCAGGTACGTACGTCAATTTCGAGGACGAAATTTTATACGGAGGGGAGGTTGTAAGACCCCAACTTATTATAAATAAATTAAATTTTCCTCTATTCATTATTCTAAATTAATAAGGGTTAATATAATGCTTTGGTTATGGGTGAAATGTGCAAAGTTTATAAAACAAGCAAGTGGTTATGGAATATTCTTTTTGTCGGGAATCTCCGTACGATGGCGCAGTCATTTGTGGGCCCCATAACGAAAAATACTTGGATGAAAGAAAACGACAAAGATTGAGTTTTATAAATAACGGCGTAAATTGTTACAGTTAAAACTGTTGGGTTACCTGGTGGTTAAAATACAGTAATATACGTGGTTGCACAGTAGCACACGGTATTGCAGAGTATTGTTGAATTATTGATTCGTACGTAAGAAGGCACTACTCAATAATTGTTACAGTAATTACTGTTCATTATTTTTATTTTATTGATTCAATAATTGTTGCGTTCATATTCATATTATTATTGTTTCAGTAATTGTTACTGCACAGTATTTTCCATTATCAGATCAATAATTCATATTATTTGAATAATATTATCAGATAACATTATTGGCAATGTCTAGAAAGTTCTGTCTAAGGAGAGGTTTGGTCACCTAATTGCGCGCTAGTAAGGAGAAATCCTTATTGGAAAGCCCCCTCTTTCCTGGGAACGGCCTGATTGTCAGTACTGTGATTCTGTAATATTATTTTTAAATAATTAATTATTAATTATTATGATAAAGAAAATATTCATTTTATGTGAATATAGATGGAGAAAATTTTTAATGTGACAATTGTTGAAAATTAATATTTTATCTTTTTCTAATAAAATAATTCATTTAAATATATTATTTTAATAATATATTAACGGTGATATTTTTACAATGAATGTGGGATATATGAGTATATGAGGAGGAAGAGTATTTTTGTGGCATTAAATGTTTAACACATATTTTGTGTGTCGGTGGACATAATTCTTGACCGAAAATTGATTATAGACTTTAAAATCGTCTGTTTGTGGATTTCGGATTATTTCTGTTTGGAATTTGAAAAAAATTTCTTCTGCAAAGTTGTAGAGAATTGAAATTCCTATAAAAAGTTGCGAGATTTTAATTTTCTGATAAAAGGGCTATTTATTGTGAATTATTAAAGTTCCGGAGTTCCGAAATAATTTATTTTTAAAAGTTTTAATTATTATTTTCAACAAAAACGTTTTCTTGTTTGGTGGGCTGTATGAAACATGTGTTGTGGCTGATTTCTTTGGTCAAAATGGTGGGCTAAGGAAAATTATATAATTATATTAATATTTTATTAATTTAGTCTCCTTTGGCGTTCTAGCATTTTCCTATAAATAGACGCTTATGTTAGAATTAAAAATCACAAGAGAAACAAGTTTTCTCTCTTTCTCTCTCTATATTATCGAGCATATTCTTGTGAATATATTTTGAGTGTTGCTATACGGTGCGAGTTTCTGTCAGCACTATACCGAAATTCAGTCAGAAGTACGATTATTTTGAGGTAAGGGATATTGTTTCTTTTTAAATGATATTATCTTCTTCAATATCATTATGCCGAAATATTGTTCTGAACTTTTTATCAAATTTGAAATTTTTTCATGTCGGAGTTACTATTCATGAGTTACTATTCACGAGTTACTATTCACGAGTACTATTAACGAAGCGTGATGAAGTTTTTTGTGAAATTTTTATCTTTTGGTGTCGGAGTTACTATTCACGTATACGGCACTATTCACGAATACGGCACTATTCATCGAAAAATAAAATTTCTTCTTTTTGTCCAAAATATCTATTTTGGCTACTATCTTTGATTGTATCCATGTTTTGATCGTTATTTTTGAGTTCTGCTTCAAAATCAATTGTTATGAAGTATAATTGATCTTGGACAAACTGTTGTACGAATCCCTAAAATTTGTCCTTCTATCTCACTGGATTCGTTCTTAAAATTTTTTTTCATCATCCTCAGTCCTTAATGGTGATACTTGATGAATATCTTTGGCCTGTAGTGCAAAGATAAATGATTAAACTGATGAATCTCTTTGGCCCGTAGTGCAAAGATGAACAGGTGTTGAGATGAACATGACCAACTGGTGATACAAATAAATATATTTGGCCTGTAGTGCAAAAATGATTAAAGATGTATATTGATTGTTGTTACAGGGATGAAATATTGATGATGGACTTTTAAATCTTAGAAGACAGTAGAATTCATTCTCTACGTGACTCTTCTAATGGATTGTTGTTTCCGCTGCATTTGTTGATCTAAAACTTGTTGTCTATTATATTTTATCAGATTTTTCCCTGTTGAAGACTAACGATAATTTGTTGTATATTATCTTAGTCATAATATTCTTTACTGGGCTAGTTGAGCTCACCCTTTTCCTTTTTGTTCCATTTTTCTTCTTAGGAGGTGAGAACATAACAGGATCGAGTCGGGGTATGGAGTGATGGTTCGAGGAAGATGTTTTAACAGTCCTCACTATTTCTATAAAATAGTGTTTGAATAATTGTAATGAGGACTTATTTGCGTGTGGATATTGTCTAGAAGACAATATTTGTATTTAAACTCACAGTATGTATTGTCGTATTTCACACGACATTTGTATTATTGAAGTTGTAGTTTGTCTTATGTACCATGTATTTGGCGACTCAGAATGGGTGTTGTATACCTGTTTTGGGGGAGTCACAAAAATGATATGACAACAAAAGAATGTTGATTTTTGTGTCCTATATACATAATGGTTAATATATTATCGAGTTATAATAATATATGAATCGTGTTATTGTGTTTGTGTAACAACTCAGTCTCATATTAAAACATGTAAGATAATTTGTTAAAGTCAAATTAAAGGTCAAAATTGAGATTTTGATCATAATCTTTTGAGTGAATTTGTGATGGTTAAAATGGTCTAAACGTACTCTTGCCTTGATACGTGTAATTATATATTCGAGTCTGACGAAGGCGTTGTGGATTAGATTGTCGAAGAAAAGGATACAAAAGTTTTCAAGTCATGTGTGATTATATGATTGGATCATTGAGGTTGGGTTGTTACTGTAATTATTTTTTCATATTGGGCATATCTAATAAGATTATAATATTGAAATATAAACAAAACAACACTAATAATGAATTGGAAATTGATATTTTCACATGTTAAAATGATATTTTTACATGAGTCTCTCTCACATGGATGTGAAACTCATTCACAATTCATGTGAGAAAAATCATGTAGAAATATTATTTTTTTAATGTGGAAATATCAATTCCCAGATGAATATTTTCTATGTAACAAAACCTTAGAAAAAAGAAAACAAACAAACAAAAAGGAATATAAGAAAACAAAAAGGTCTCTTACTTAACACTAATTAATTCTAAAATCAGTCCTCTTACGAGAGCCGATCCTCTGTTCTTAATTTTCCTGTCCTTCTTGTGTCCTTTCACTTAAATTTTGACATCTAATTTTTTACTTAACACTAATTAATTCTAAAATTAAATAAAATGACAGATATCAAAATTTAAGTAGCGGGACACAAAGGGACAGACACAACAAAAGGGTCTTGGTTCAACCCCAACCCCAAATTAGCTATATATAAAAAAAGAAGAAAAAAAAGAAATACAGTGGCAGTACCGTAGATGATCAGAAAAACAGGGCATTATTACTTTAGCCACACGTTTTCCAGACAAAATAAAGATATAAACGTGATGTTAAGCAATTGGTAATCCTCTATATAATTCGCCCACCACAAACGAATACCAAAATCAACTTCCACCAACTCGAACTACCTATATATATACAAATCAAATCAGACCCATTTCATAGTCTTATTGATTTCTTTAGCTTTTATTTTCTGATATTTATAAGAAGGTAATTGATTGTATAAGTTGATTTTGATTTTCAATTTATTGTTACAATTTTAGGGTTTCTGATTACTTTACTGTAATTTCAGTGTTGAGAATGGATGCAGCCACTGCTCTTCGATCTTCGTTCGGAGTTGTTCCGTATTCAGTTCCCCGACCCGGTATCTCGATATCTAGCAGACCTGATTTCGTTCGGATCAGCACCAAATCTTGGATGAAGGTAATCATTCTGTTTCGTTTTAGAATATGCATCTGATAACTGTAGAGTTGTAGGGGGTTCAATTTTATTTGGAAGTGAAATAAGATTTCTTTTAATTAAATCTTATGAAATTACATATTCATTTTATATATTTTTTTGAAAATTCTTCTTAAAAATATTTATCAAAACTGTTTTCTGTGTTTCGTTAGTGTGGTGTAGATGGCCTACTCTGTCTTTAAATTTGAAGGATAAATCTAATATGCTTTAGTTGGCTGTTGTATTTATTTATTGTTATCATTATCAGTTTTATATCATTATGAGATGTTAAGTTGAAATGATTAGATGCATACTAGCAAGGTAATTTTAATATTAGCTAATTGGTAAAAGTTGGATTAAGCTGTGCTTGAGCTTGAAGGCCAGCTTAATCAGCTTGTTAAAGTTCACAAGGACTTAGTTCTTAGCAGGGAAGGATTCGATATTGAGGGCGGCCAAGAATTTTTTTAACATAATATATATTCATCACTAAAAAGTAAAGTTCTACAATTACAAAATATATTTTTACTAAAACAAAGATAATGTAGTAATATAATTTTCTTTGACAAAGACAACAAAATATAGCAAAAAAAAGTCTTTTAGAACATATCAAAGCTTCGTCAGAATTGCACCCGACGTTCTTTCAAATCACGAAATCCATCTATTATACTAAATGGGAAAATATCTACTCTTTAAATTATCTTCAGAATAGTCATTAGTCAATACTATTATACTAAACAACAACCAGTCTGATTAGAACATTAAAATTTTAGACTTAAGTTTAGCTCTTAGTAGTAACCAGTGGTAAACCTACTTGTTAAGGGGAATTAGCTAACTAGCTGTCTTGACCATTGGAAAAAAAACAATCAAAATCACAAAATCAAAATCGAACTTTGTGGTTTTGCAGGGAAGTCCGGAGGAGCCTAACAACCAAAATCACAAAATACCCTCCAATCAAAGGAACTAATAATCAAAAACCCAAGAGAGAGAATCAGAATCATCAAATACCATAAAGAATTAAAGATCAATCAATTCTACAAAACACCCATATGAAATCCCACAAAAATTAGAAGAAAACAATAGTAGATTGAGTTATCCGGATTGGGTATATACCTTAGAATACCATGTGGGCATTACAAAAAACTCAAATCTTGGGGGCTATACTGGCTCCGTCCCTGGTTCTTAGATTTTTCTAGCTAATTTTAATTTATGTTTGTTTTGGGTAATACATATGGGAAATGCAACCCAAGGTGTGCACAAGTCACTACGGCTATGTTTGTTTGCAAGGATTATAATTCGAAGACTATTAATCTAGGATTATAATCCCGGGATTATAATTATAATCTCAAAACTATTAAGTCATTTTATAATCCGAGACTAATAGTGTCTAAATTTAAAAATAAACAAGACACTTGGGAATAATAGTTCTGTTATAATCTTTGCAAACAAACATAGTCAAAGTTCGTCGAATTGACCCTAAGTTGTTGCATAATGTTAAAAATTAGACACAAGTCCTAATACCTGTTGCCATAATTATATAGTCTCTGTTTTGGGTTTCCCATTATTATAGTATCCTTTTGAATATCAAGTTATTGATTTATTATATTCTTGTTTAAAATCTATGTTTTACATTCTGAAACTACATGTATGTGTTCATCGATTTATAGAGATTATTATTCCCCAAAAAATGAAAATTTATAGAGGCTAGATCAGTGTTGTTAAAGGTGCGCCTAGCCTAGGCATGAGGCCCATCCCAGCCCACGTTGGGCTCCTCGCCTGAGGTGAGGCACACTCAATGCGCGGGCATTATCGAAGTTGTGTATATTTTTTTTCCTAACCAATTTAGACCATCAATTGCAGCCTCCTCCTCTAGGTAAGTCTCTCCCTTCTTCTTTTTTTCCTTCTCTTCTCTTGCCCCAAAAAAGGCTATTTTGCAAAATACCAAGGGGTTATGTTGCCCAATTTTTTTCAGAAATTTTGGGTACTTAACTACACTACTATTCCGGTGTTTACCAACTTATTAAATACTCCCTCCGTCCCAGGATAAAAGTCCTTATTACTATTTTGGGTTGTCCCATGTTAAATGTCCACTTTCTTTTAATAACCAAACTTTTACACATGTTTTCCTATTATGCCCGTAGCATTAAATATCTCATACTTTTCTTATTCTAATTCTCTCTCCATATTTAATGACATTATTATGGACAATTTTGTCATTTTATTCCTCTTCTTAATATGCGTGAAAAGTCCACCAGGACTTTTATCCTGGGACGGAGGGAGTAATTAAATGTGTATATAACTTATAAGTATTTTTTAATATTTAAATATGCATTTATATTGTTGTTTAGTCATTAGTGTTTACTACTTAAATGTATATATTTAAGATTGTAAGTATTTAACTATGTACATCAATGTATCACTGTACTACATAGGTATGGTCCTTGAAATTGTTATAAAAACTTTTTGAACATGCTTACGAGTTTGTAAAATCACTTGATGGTTGATAAATTTGATACATAAATGATTAAATGTGTGTATATATATTTTTAATTTTTTAAAAATATGTGTGCCTCACTTCGATGAGGGGCGCCTTGCCTCACGCCTAGGCCCAAGGAGACCTTTGCACCTCGGTGTGCCTCGCAGCCTTAAATAACAATGGGCTAGATTTCTGAATGTATTTTTCCCTAAAGAGGCTGTCTTTCAAATGGGAATTCTCTATTTGGAATGGAACGGTAGATGGGAATGTAGGATACATGGAATGAGTTGTTCTACCTTTTAGATGTGTTATGTTATCATAATGTCCACAATTTTTTATATTAAGGTTTTGGTAAATTCATGAGCTAAAATAGTTTTCTGTATTCCCACTTGATTTTCAGCAGTTCCCATCACATTCAAACTCAAAGTTGCTCCATGGGAGATTGTCTGTTGGCAGCAAGAAGAAATACACTGCAATCAGAGCATCATCGTCTTCTGATTCATCGGGACCGGCTGCTCCAATTGCTCCACTTCAGCTGGAGTCTCCGATTGGACAGTTTCTGACTCAGATCTTGACTAGCCACCCACATTTGGTCCCTGCTGCTGTTGAGCAGCAGCTTGAACTGCTTCAGACTGACCGTGATGCTGAAAAACAGAATGAAGATACTTCTGCTTCTGGCACTGACCTAGTATTGTACAGGTGACCTCTTGTTTAATTGTCTAATAGGGATTCAGTTTAATTTTCGTTCTTACTTTCTTTTTCCAATTCTTATTTGTTTTGCTTATAATTTAGTAATCAAATTTAGGTTGCAAAAGGTTCTATTGATCTGCATGTGTACTCCTACTTGGGGGGAAATCCTTTCATGATTATTCCATTTTTTGCCATGACTTCGATGAGAGTTCTAAATAAAACATTTGTGGTACTTTGACATATTTTATTTAGACTTGTAGTTTGGAAAAGGAACAAAGAAAATGATAACATTAAAGGAAGAACAAGATATAGAAATTCTGTATGGAGAAGAATTCTCTGATTTAGAAGAGAGATTATTTGAAGTTGAAAGTGAAGAAGAATCGTAGGAAGAATATATTTTTATGTTTAAAGAAAACATAACAGACATACCTCAACAAGAACTTGAAGCAATAAAACTTGGCGATGTAATCGGCAAAGAAATGTCTTTAACCGAAGAACAATAAATGGAATTAAATAAATACCAAGAAATACATAAAGAAAATAAATACAAAATATCAAAATTTAAGTTATTTTCAAGGACTGTGTCCTACTGTTAGTTTGACTTGCTGTCATGGTTCCCTGATCTATTCTTTTGTTCCTTGAAACCAAAATCTTCTCTCATTCGAAATAGTAATTTATTTATTTGTGGGACAAAGAAGCAAATTTAAGTTCATATTTGGCTTGTCCTGCAAATTCAATTTTTTAGAAATTAGAAAAACCAAGTCATATCAAATGTCAGGTGAAATCTAATTATTTGATGGGGTTTTGGCATTCAGGAGAATTGCTGAGGTGAAGGACAATGAAAGGAAAAAGGCTCTGGAAGAGATTTTATATGCTTTGGTAGTGCAAAAGTTCATGGACGCCAATGTTTCTTTGATACCAACCATAGCTCCATCATCTTCAGACTCATCTGGGCAAGTTGATACATGGCCCCGCCAAGATGAGAAACTTGAACAACTTCACTCTCTTGAAGCCTATGAGATGATCCAGAATCACTTGACTTTCATTTTAGGAAATCGGTTGGGTGATTCTTCCTCTGTAGCTCAGATAAGCAAACTAAAGGTTGGCCAGGTTTATGCAGCGTCAGTGATTTATGGATATTTTCTTAAGCGGATTGACCAGAGATTTCAGCTCGAGAAGGCAATGAAAATCCTGCCACAGGGCAACGATGATGAAAAGGGTAACATCGAGCAAGTTGTTGGAGATGAGACGAGACCCAATACCAACAGCGTCAATGAATCTTTGAGGAATGAACAACCTCACCCTGAAGTCTCGTCCTGGTCCGGTGGCATGGGTCCGGGAGGCTTTGGTCAGGGAATAAAATCATCGCGATTGAGAACCTATGTGATGTCATTTGACGCTGAGACACTTCAAAGATATGCAACCATAAGATCCAAGGAGGCCATTAGCATCGTAGAGAAACATACTGAAGCTTTGTTTGGTAGACCTGAGGTTGTTATCACCCCTGAAGGAACTGTTGATTCCTCTAAAGACGAAAATATTACGATTAGCTTTGGCGGCCTGAGACGACTTGTTCTGGAGGCTGTGACTTTTGGTTCTTTCCTTTGGGACGTTGAGAGCCATGTTGATTCAAGGTACCATTTTGTTACAAACTAAGCTTTGCCCACCTCCATAAATTGGTAGCAAAGGTGCAATTAACTATCCTATGGAGCCTAATTTTAAGTTGGGTACCAAGCCATTTCAGACTAATTTACCTGTATATAATCTCTAGAAACATTAGCATCTTTTCTTTATTAGACAGAATTTATGTGTGTGAGTTGTATTACTTATAATTGGAATTATTTATATAGCTGGTGGAGTTTACCCATCTTCTTCTTCCCTATTGTATGAACTGCAGCAAATCTGTATTGAAATATCGGATGCATGATTTGAAGTGATATTTTCATCTTCAGTGGTATGGTAGGAGTCTTTCTTTCTTTGGCTTCCCAAGTTAAAATTTGTATACCAAGTTAAATAAATACATTGATACTTGGTTATTATCTCTAAACATAAACATGGTTATTATCTATATAGGCTATAGCTAGCATGTAATAACTTTCTTATAAATTAAATAATTAATATTGAACATTTAACTTGAGAATTAAATGCATTTTGTATTCTCCAAATTTATCCTATTTTGCATATTGCATCATATATTTCAAAACGTTGACTTTGTATCCCGTAATTTTAGCGAATTAGCACATAACACCCTCCCAAAATCCGTTGCTAAAAGCACAAAATATGGATGTTGCCGTCCCAATACCGCCTGTGAAACAACTCGAGTCAAATCCCGAGTCCAGAACAAATCTTGGGTCAAATCCCAAGTCCGAATCGAATCAAATCCATCCAAATAAGGCCTCAAACCACTGGCCCAATAGTATCTTCTTAGGTCATCTAGCCCACCACAGGCTCCCAAAAGGTCATGCCTTGAAGGTACTATTGGTAGTAACGTTATTTCCTTATATGCAGACAAATTTTTCCCCCTATCTTTCGATGTGGGATTGGGGTGTTACAAACTCCCTAACTTAAATTTCTGACGTCCCTATCAGAATCGATCACACACACGGCCCAAAGAACTTTGCCTCTCTAGCCATTGTGGGATAATACCGGCTGGCTTCGTGTCCCCACCTCCGGACCTTCATCTCTCCATTGTGGGATAATACCACCAGTCTTCGTGTCCCCACCTCCGGCAACCCGATCGGATAACCCGACCCGAGCTTTCGAGAGTCGGCTTTGATACCATCTTTGTAACACCCCCTTCCCGAAAAGGAAGAGGAGGTCACGTGCAAAGCACAACAAACCTCAAAATAAATAAACAGAGCACTAACAACCTCAAAATATTAATAGTGGTGATCCATCAATAAAGTAATAAGTACAATTCTCTAAACTGAGTCAAAATAATCAAAACTTAAAATTTGAATCAACCTAACTGGTCAAAGGCAAAACTCTCATCACACTAGCCCTGAATCACCCCTGCAAACCTACCAGAAGAAAAATACAGCATGAGCCAATTGCCCAGTACGGATACAGATATACAAAAGATATACAACTGATATACGAAAACAGTTGAGACAAATTACTGAACAAGCCTCAAGTACAAGTACGAACGAAAATAAAATATCCAAGGATCTGAATGGAATATATATGAATCAACATAATTGACGAAACCAATAAAAGAATAAAGAAATAGCGAACTGAAGTAATTAACTCAATGACTTGAACTGAACAAAAACCAACAAAACTAATCCAATAAAATAATAGGCTGAAACAAACGGCTGGAGCTATTTCATACCGAATGAGCTAAGAAATATACATTGCCACACAGGCAAGTCAAAATAATATCACACAGGCAAATCAAATGACGCCACATAGGCAACCAAAATAATGCCACACAGGCACATCAAAACAATGCCACACAGGCAAATCAAAATAATGCCACACAGGCAAATCACACATTGGACCGTGAATCCGAATGTATGCAAATCGGATAGGTGTGCTTGGCACAACATCACCAATCCGCAGAACAGAAAACTAGGGTTAACCCATACGCCTCCCACAACAAAACACCAAATGGACCCACTTCCTCCGGAGCCCAAAATAGAGACGTTGTGGACTACTAATCACACCGCCACGGAAAGTGTCATGTCTCTCGTGCCAAGACAACATGCCTGTGGTACCTCCACCGGTGGTTATAGCTCAGGTATACCCTACGGTATATTCTAACAAAAATACTATGTCACAACACATGCGATATAATACTAACAAAAGGGTTCTATATGTACATGTTGAACCAAATCAAATTATAGTCACAAGGTTTCAAAAAGAAGATAGCAACATGTATCGCTCTACAATTATCAAAATAAATATTAGACATGATAATCTCATTCAAAGAGTACAAGTACGAGTCCAATGTGTCTACTCCAAAATGAAATAAATATATCAATTTCACAAGAAACAATTATGTGAAATAATAACAGAAATTCGAAACGAGGAACAAAACGAACAAATCAAATTTAACAAAGGTATCGTTGAAAGAGTACGGAATCCGTACCTGATACTTCCAAACCATTTATAGTACACTCCACCAATTCTTATCCTCAAATGCCAACGATATCAAATATGAAACGTCATTCACAACCTAAACATATTCACCTCAATTTAAAATAATCCAAGCTAATAATCCCCAAAATAATTCATAATCTATTTAATATGCCTTTAATAAATTATTAATACTCCAAAATTTATATTTCAAAAAAAATATACTCTTTAAATTCCCTTCATTCAAACTAATTACACAAAATAATAAATAAGTACAATTAGTGAAATATTATTATTATTATATTCATATAGATTTTAAATTTAAATTTTTAAATAGTCCTACATAATTCCATAACAAATATTACAACATTTAATAATAAACTTGGCCTTATTCAAAATCTTGTTGGCAGATTCATTCAATTAAAACATTATATATATATATATATATATATATATATATATATATATATATTATAAACCGTTCCAATCAAAACATCCTCTAATTTTTATGTTCTTTTATTAACAATTATTTATTGAGACTAATTGAAAGATCCCATCAATGCAATAATAATATATACAATCAATTAATGACTAAAGATGATTGTTATAAATTCTAGTTACTATCTCAGTGTGTGTGTGTGGCAAACCACTTTATCCATTATATGCACATGACCATCTTACAATCTACTGACCATAAAGTCAAAGTGGTGAATGAACTATCAGCAAAGCCATAAAATAAAACCAATCCAACGAATAATAATATAAAAGAATTACCTTAAGAATTTATTTGCAATTCCTTATGCAAGACTCAAAAATTTCCTTAGACCTTTCCTTATCTTCTTTAATTGTCTCTCATGCTTCTTTTCTAAATTTTTTTTTCTTCTTTTAGCCGCCGCATGCCCACCTTCGTTTTCCTCAGTTTGCATAGAATAATTAGGTTTTACTTATTTATTATATATCTTATTGTGTATCCTAATTTTAATTGGATTTTAATATTACCCAAATACAAAATAGACCCAATTAGTATAAAAAGCCCAAATTAATGTAATCACATACTTATTATGGTCCACAATAATTAAATACAATTTGACCCAAATAAAAACAAAGTCCAATTAATGTTTAATAATTAAATATATTTTTTTTCGGGTATTACATCACCTACCCCTTAAAAAGGATTCCGTCCCCGGAATCAAAAGAATGGAACGCACTTAATTTTCAAAGAGATGCGGATACTCCGCTCTAATAGACTCCTACATCTCCCAAATAGCTTCCCGCTCTGAATGATTTTAGCACAAGACTTTAACAAAAGAAATTATCTTCCTCAATTTTAATTTAATCAGTTATTTAATTATCTACTAAACGAATTTAATTTTTTTTTAAACAAGACAAGGAAGAAGAGAAGAAAACAAAATCATTTACCTTTTCAATTTAAACACAATTGTATCGGATAAAATTAATTAATATTTAATTATTAAAAATGGATTATTATATTGTTGGAAATGGGTTTGATAAAATATATATATTTATGTGTTCAAATAAAAAATATATTTATGTGTTCAAATTCATTAAGAATTGAATGAGAAAATTGACGGGCCGGGTCGGGTCGGATTCGGGTATCTTTTTGGACAAAGTCTGTTTAATTAATTATCAGATTTTGTATTAAGTTATATATCAATACAACGGTAATAAACCGCCAATTTTTCCTATATATTGGTCTTGGCACGTATTATCACAAAGAAATAAATAGAAGTGTTCTGTGAAATGATTTCCCTCCCTTTTTATATTGCTAAACTCCGTTGCCGTTGCACTGCATAGTAAATATAATCCTGTTGCAGCATATTTCTTTCTGACTTCATTTTCTCGAATTTCCCTTCCTGACTTCCTGACTTCTTGTTCTCTGCAAGTTGTAAGATTTATTTTAATCCTTTTCAACTTTATTTCATGCATGCATTATTATTATTTGCATATATACATGCATTATTATTATTATTTGCATATAAACATGCATAATTATTATAAGTTCGGTACATAACATTGAAATTGGTTTGATGAATTCTTAATTTTGTAATGCTACTAATTAAGAATTGAAAATCCGTTTTATCTTGGGAAACAATTATTCAATTAACCCTTAGCATCTGTGGGGGAATAAATTTGCTTTAAGGAGACTTTGTGAATTCAAAGGACTCGGATTTATATTCATCATTTTACAAGTTATTTATGTTTTGCATAATTTATTATTATTATATTTATATGCATTATTAAATAATACTATATTTTACAGATAACAATCTTAAAGCAAATTTATTTTTCTGTAAATATAGTAGTATTTAATTTATACAGTTTATTTGAACAGAAAATTATTGCATGGAGACAAAAACGTTCTAGAATTCCATTGCATGTTAACTAATTTTCTATAGTTAAAATATTATTTCATGTGAACACATGAATAAATATTTCACACGTCAATAATAAGCATCCAAATATTTGATGTACGTCAAAAATCAATGGGTTTTTTTATATCCTGATTTTGCATGGCTTTAATATGGATATGCATGCTTGGTTTTAGTAATTCACTTTAAATTATATGTCAGAATGTCTAGTCAGTTTTAAGTACATTATTGAATTTTTGTTTGAAAAATTTTGTTATTACAAAAATTCGTTAAAAGGAAAAAAAAACCTGTTTTTCAAATAGATTTTTTTAAATATATGTTGCCTTATATTGCATGTTAATTTTGATATATTCTGTTAATCCTATCTTAATAGTCAGTAATATTCTGTTAATTTGTTTTACTCAAATTAATAACTTCGTTATTATATATGTTAATATATGCAACATTAAAGTACACAAATTAATGTTATTGACTTCGTTATTGACTTCTGCAAATACACTGTTTTTGCATTTGTTTTTACATGTATGTTGAATATATATATATATATATATATATATATATATATATATATATTATATTACCTACTTCAGTTTTCCTCCACACTCTCTAGAATTGTTACTGCATGCGTATTACCTACTTCAGTTTTTTATTGCATGCATGTTACTAGAATTGCATGATTATATGTTTATAAATATTGCATGTTATAATAGATATATATTATTTTGTTTATATATATTCTGTAATTGTATTAGTGTTTTATTTAAACAGAAAATTGTTTGCATATTAATAGATACTATTCTGTTATTATTTTCAAATTCATATAACTGTTTATTTTGATTGCTAAGATATATTATTGTGTTTATATATAAATATTCTGAAAAAAAAAACAAATTTGTAAATAAAATTTATTACATCTTGTACAAACAGAAATTTGTTTCTGTCTATTGACAATAGTCTTTATTTGTATAACAGAAATGGCTTCTACAAGCACCATTCCTGCCGTGAGTATGTATCATGGAGAAAAGCCTGAAAAGTTCAATGGAACTGATTTCAAGCGTTGGCAACAAAAAATGCTATTCTATCTCACAACATTGAATTTGGCTCGGTTTCTACAAGAGGACTGTCTTACTCTTGTTGAAGGGGAAACTGACAAGGTGAAAGTTGTTGCTGTTGATGCATGGAAACATGCAGATTTCCTTTGCAGAAATTATGTAATGAATGGATTAGACAATACACTGTATAATGTGTACTGTACAATTCAAACTGCAAAGGAACTTTGGGAATCTTTAGATAAGAAATATAAAACTGAAGATGCTGGCATGAAAAAATTCATTGTCGGTATATTTCTTGATTATAAAATGGTAGATTCCGAAGCAGTTATCACTCAGGTTCAAGAATTACAAGTAATTTTACATGACATTCATTCTGAAGGAATGTCATTAAGTGAATCATTCCAAGTTGCAGCAATGATTGAGAAGCTTCCACCATCATGGAAAGACTTCAAGAATTATCTGAAGCATAAACGCAAAGAGATGAATCTTGAAGAACTGATTGTGCGACTTAAGATTGAAGAGGACAATCGAGGATCTGAGAAGAAGAGTGGGAAGAATTTCATTGAAGCAAAGACAAATGTTGTAGAACAAAGGCCAAACAACAACAAAAGGAAGCGTGAAGGCAAAGAAGCCTTCAAGGCCAAGAAGAAATTCAAAGGCAAATGCTTCAACTATGGCATTCAAGGACATAAATCAAGTGAATGTCGCAAGCCAAAGAATTTCAAGAAAGAACAGAAGTCTCAAGCAAATGTGACTGAAACGGAAAAGTTGTCTGAAGATGTTTCAGACATTAATCTTTCTGCAGTTGTATCTGAATGCAATTTGGTAGGAAACCCTAAAGAGTGGTACGTGGACACTGGGGCTACTCGCCACATATGTTCCAACAAATGGATGTTTTCTACTTACAAACCAGTAGAAAATGATGATCAACTCTTCATGGGAAACTCCTCAAGTTAAAAGGTTGAAGGACGTGGAAAGATTGTACTGAAAATGACATCTGGCAAAGAACTGACTTTGAATGAAGTGCTTCATGTGTCAGATATTCGGAAGAATCTAGTTTCTGGGTCACTACTTAGCAAGAATGGATTTAAGTTGGTGTATGTGTCTGATAAGTTTGTACTTACAAAGAATGATATGTTTGTAGGAAATGGCTACATGAATGATGGGCTCTTTAATTAATTCTTCTGCTTACTTGTTAGAGTCTTCAAACATATGGCATGCTAGGTTAGATCATGTTAATTATAATACTTTACGTAGATTAATTAATTTAGAGTTCTTGCCTAAATTTGATATTAATCTAAAACATAAATGTGAAATTTGTGTGGAATCAAAAATGACAAGATTACCCTTTCATTCTGTTGAAAGGAAAATTGAACCTCTAGATTTAATTCACACTGATATATATGACTTAAAGTTTGTGCAAACTAGAGGTGGGAAAAAATATTTCATAACTTTTAATGATGATTGCACAAGATATTGTTATGTATATTTGATAAGAAACAAAGATGAGGCTGTAGAAATGTTTCAAATTTATAAAAATGAAGTTGAAAATCAACTTAGCAAAAAGATTAAAGCAATAAGAAGCGATAGAGGTGGTGAATATGAATCACCATTTGAAGAGATATGCTCTACTCATGATATTATTCACCAAACTACTGCTCCTTATTCACCTCAATCTAACGGTATTGCTGAACGCAAGAACCTGAACATTGAAAGAAATGTTGAATGCTATGTTAAACAATTCTGGAGCACCCCAGAATTTGTAGGGGGAAGCTTTGCTTTCTGCCAATTATATTCTTAATAAAGTACCTCATAAGAAAACTCACAAAACACCTTATGAATTATTGAAAGGTCATAGACCTTGCTACAAATACTTAAGAGTGTGGGGGTGTCTAACAAAGGTAATGGTTCCTAAACCTAAAAAGGTTAAGATAGTACCAAAAATAATTGACTGTGTTTTCATTGGTTATGCAAATAACAGCAGTGCTTATCGCTTTCTTGTTCATAAATCTGAAATTAACGATATTCATGTTAATACATTTATTGAATCAAGAGATGCATCATTTTTTGAGAATATTTTTCCATATAATGGAAATAATGATTCAAATTCGAACAAAAGACCTTTGGATGCTACGAGTGATAATCGACAAAGAGTCTGTAGTGGATGAACCTAGACGTAGCAAAAGAGCAAGGACTTCAACGTCTTTTGGTCCAGATTTTCTAACATTTTTGTTAGAAAACGATCCTCGAACCCTACAAGGAAGCAGTATCCTCTCCAGATGCTTCTCATTGGAAAGAAGCAATAAATAGCGAAATTGAGTCCATTATGCAAAATCATACATGGGAACTGGTGGATCTTCCACCTGGTTCAAAACCTTTAGGGTATAAATGGATCTTCAAAAAGAAGTTAAAAGCTGATGGCTCAATTGATAAATACAAAGCAAGGCTTATTGTTAAAGGCTATAGACAAAAGGAAGGATTAGATTATTTTGACACTTATTCACCTGTTAAAAGAATTACATCTATTCGAATGCTAATAGCAATGGCGTCTTTAAATAGACTTGAAATACATCAAATGGATGTAAAAACTGCATTCTTAAATGGTGAATTAGATGAAGAAATATATATGGAACAACCTGAAGGTTTCACTGCTTCTGGACAAGAGAGAAAAGTATGCAAACTTGTTAAATCCTTGTATGGATTAAAACAAGCACCAAAAAAATGGCATGAGAAATTTGATAATGTTATGTTATCAAATTGATTTAAAATCAATGAGTGTGACAAATGTGTTTATGTCAAAAGCACTCAAAAAGAATATGGCATTGTTTGTCTTTATGTGGATGATATGTTAATCATAGGTAGCAACAATGAAGTTATCAACTCAACAAAATTTATGTTGTCAAATAGGTTTGACATGAAAGACTTGGGGGTTGCTGATATAATATTAGGAATCAAGATTTCTAGAACCTCTGATGGAATTATATTATCTCAATCTCATTACATTGAGAAAATACTTCAAAAATTTAGCAAGTATAATATAATTCTAAATAAGACCCCAGTTGATATAAATCTTCATCTAGCTAAAAATAAAGGTGATAGCATATCTCAACTAGAATATTCTCGTATAATAGGCAGTTTAATGTACGACATGAACTGTACTAGACCAGACATAGCTTATTCAGTAAGTAAGCTAAGTAGGTATACGAGTAATCCAGGTAAAGATCACTGGAAAGCAATTTTGAGAGTTTTAGGATACCTAAAACATACTCAAAAATATGGACTGCACTATACAAGATATCCAGCAATATTGGAAGGATATAGTGATGCTAATTGGATATCTGAAAATAAAGACTCGAAATCCACAAGTGGATATGTCTTTACCCTTGGAGGTGCAGCGGTATCTTGGAAATCCCCAAAACAAATGTGTATTGCTAGGTCTACAATGGAATTGGAATTCATTGCGTTAGACAAAGCTGGAGAAGAAGCTGAATGGCTTAGTAATTTTTTAGAGGATATTCCAAATTGGTCAAGACCTGTGCCAGCTATATGTATACACTGTGATAGCCAATCAGCGATTGGAAGAGCACATAGTCATTTGTATAACGGTAAGTCACAGTCATATACGACGAAGACATAATATCGTTAGACAATTGCTCTCAAATGGAATTATCTCAATTGACTATGTAAAGTCAAAATATAATATTGCGGATCCGCTTACGAAAGGTTTAATAAGAGAGAAAGTAGAAAAATCATCGAGGGGAATGGGTTTAAAGCCTACTGTTTAACTAAGAGTCGTCATAGTGGCAACCCAACCTAGCTGACTGGAGATCCCAAGATCTAGGTTCAATGGGCAAACCGAACTATGTAGTACTCAGTAAAGCACTGAGGAGATACTTACTCCTAACCATTCCTAAAATGAGACAGTGTACATCTACCGCGAGAATTAGGATAAGTAATGCTTTTAATGACTTTTATATCTTGAAATATGTTCAAGTGGGGTATTGCAGGATACTCTTGATAGAAGTCACCTACGTGAGTAAGAAGGGGGCAACTTCTGTGAGAATTTTGAAGGCTGAATTCTCTAATATACTTACGGAACCAAGAGGTGTTTCAAGGCCAAAATGAACACAAACGTGAGATCCAACTATGTCTGAAGAGATATTTTATGAATTTTATTGTCTTGGTTTACAAAAAAAGCTGACAGTTCAAAGACATCAAGTCTACTGATTAGCCAAATAATCTGATAGATTTTACTAGGGCAAGTTCAAAGCCACTAGGCTACTTAACCTGATGAAATATCTTTTCTTATGTACTCGAACTAGTGTCTGCATATTCATAACATATTTTGCATATTGTAAAGCTAATTTTACATTCATGTGGGGGATTATTGGAAATGGGTTTGATAAAATATATATATATTTATGTGTTCAAATAAAATATATATTTATGTGTTCAAATCCATTAAGAATTGAATGAGAAAATTGACGGGCCGGGTCGGGTCGGATTCTGGTCGGGTATCTTTTTGGACAAATTCTGTTTAATTAATTATCAGATTTTGTATTAAGTTATATATCAATACAACGGTAATAAACCGCCAATTTTTCCTATATATCGGTCTTGGCACGTATTATCACAGAGAAATAAATAGAAGTGTTCTGTGAAATGATTTCCCTCCCTTTTTATATTGCTAAACTCTGTTGCCGTTTCACTGCATAGTAAATATAATCCCGTTGCAGCATATTTCTTCCTGACTTCATTTTCTCGAATTTCTCTTCCAGACTTCCTGACTTCTTGTTCTCTGCAAGTTGTAAGATTTATTTTAATCCTTTTCAGCTTTATTTCATGCATGCATTATTATTGTTTGCATATATACATGCATTATTATTATTATTTGCATATATACATGCATAATTATTATAAGTTCAGTACATAACATTGAAATTGGTTCGATGAATTCTTAATTTTGTAATGCTACTAATTAAGAATTGAAAATCCGTTTTATCTTGGGAAGCAATTATTCAATTAACCCTTAGCATCTATGGGGGAATAAATTTGCTTTAAGGAGACTTTGTGAATTCAAAGGACTCGGATTTATATTCATCATTTTACAAGTTATTTATGTTCTGCATAATTTATTATTATTATATTTATATGCATTGCAAAGTACAACAAACCTCAAAATAAATAAACAAAGCACTAACAACCTCAAAATATTAATAGTGGTGATCCATCAATAAAGTATTAAGTACAATTCTCTAAACTGAGTCAAAATAATCAAAACTTAAAATTTGAATCAACCTAACTGGTCAAAGGCAAAACTCTCATCACACTAGCCCTGAATCACCCCTGCAAACCTGCCGGAAGAAAAATACAGCATGAGTCAATTGCTCAGTACGGATACAGATATACAAAAGATATACAACTGATATACGAAAACAGTTGAGACAAATTACTGAACAAGCCTCACGTACAAGTACGAACGAAAATATAATATCCAAGGATCTGAATGGAATATATATGAATCAACATAATTGATGAAACCAATAAAAGAATAAAGAAATAGCGAACTGAAGTAACTAACTCAATGACTTGAACTGAACAAAAACTAACAAAACTAATCCAATAAAATAATAGGCTGAAACAAACGGCTAGAGTTATTTCATACCGAATGAGCTAAGAAATATACATTGCCACACATGCAAGTCAAAATAATGCCACACAGGCAAATCAAATGATGCCACATAGGCAACCAAAATAATGCCACACAGGCACATCAAAACAATGCCACACAGGCAAATCAAAATAATGCCACACAGGCAAATCACACATTGGACCGCGAATCCGAATGTATGCAAATCGGATAGGTGTGCTTGGCACAACATCACCAATCCGCAGAACAGAAAACTAGGGTTAACCCATACGCCTCCCACAACAAAACACCAAATGGCCCACTTCCTCCGGAGCCCAAAATGGAGACGCCGTGGACTAATCACACCACTACGGAAAGTGTCATGTCTCTCGTGCCAAGACAACATGCCTGTGGTACCCCCATAGGTGGTTATAGCTCAGGTATACCCTACGGTATATTCTAACAAAAATACTATGTCACAACACATGCGACATAATACTAACAAAAGGGTTCTATATGTACATATTGAACCAAATCAAATTATAGTCACAAGGTTTCAAAAAGAAGATAGCAACATGAACCGCTCTACAATTATCAAAATAAATATTAGACATGATAACCTCATTCAAAGAGTACAAGTACGAGTCCAATGTGTCTACTCCAAAATGAAATAAATATATCAATTTCACAAGAAACAATTATGTGAAATAATAACAGAAATTCGAAACGAGGAACAAAACGAACAAATCAAATTTAACAAAGGTATCGTTGAAAGAGTACGAAATCCGTATCTGATACTTCCAAACCATTTATAGCACACTCCACCAATTCTTATCCTCAAATGCCAACGATATCAAATACGAAACGTCATTCACAACCTAAACATATTCACCTCAATTTAAAATAATCCAAGCTAATAATCCCCAAAATAATTCATAATCTATTTAATATGCCTTTAATCAATTATTAATACTCCAAAATTTATATTTTTTTAAAAAATACTCTTTAAATTCCCTTCATTCGAACTAATTACACAAAATAATAAGTAAGTACAATTAGTGAAATATTATTATTATTATATTCATATAGATTTTAAATTTAAATTTTTAAATAGTCCTACATAATTCCATAACAAATATTACAACATTTAATAATAAACTTGGCCTTATTCAAAATCTTGTTGACAGATTCATTCAATTAAAACATTATATATATATATATATATATATATTATAAACCGTTCCAATCAAAACATCCTATAATTTTTATGTTCTTTTATTAACAATTATTTATTGAGACTAATTGAAAGATCCCATCAATGCAATAATAATATATACAATCAATTAATGACTAAAGATGATTGTTATAAATTCTAGTTACTATCTCAGTGTGTGTGTGGCAAACCACTTTATCCATTATATGCACATGACCATCTTACAATCTACTAACCATAAAGTCAAAGTGGTGAATGAACTATCAGCAAAGCCATAAAATAAAACCAATCCAACGAATAATAATATAAAAGAATTACCTTAAGAATTTATTTGCAATTCCTTATGCAAGACTCAAAAATTTTCTCAGACCTTTCCTTATCTTCTTTAATTGTCTCTCATGTTTCTTTTCTAAATTTTTCTTCTTCTTTTAGCCGCCACATGCCCACCTCGTTTTCCTCAGTTTGCATAGAATAATTAGGTTTTACTTATTTATTATATATCTTATTGTGTATCCTAATTTTAATATTACCCAAATACAAAATAGACCCAATTAGTATAAAAAGCCCAAATTAATGTAATCACATACTTATTATGGTCCACAATAATTAAATACAATTTGACCCAAATAAAAACAAAGTCCAATTAATGTTTAATAATTAAATATATTTTTTTCGGGTATTACATCACCTACCCCTTAAAAAGGATTCCGTCCCCGGAATCAAAAGAATGGAACGCACTTAATTTTCAAAGAGATGCGGATACTCCGCTCTAATAGACTCCTACATCTCCCAAGTAGCTTCCCGCTCCGAATGATTTTAGCACAAGACTTTAACAAAAGAAATTATCTTCCTCAATTTTAATTTAATCAGTTATTTAATTATCTACTAAACGAATTTAATTTTTTTTTAAACAAGACAAAGAAGAAGAGAAGAAAACAAAATCATTTACCTTTTCAATTTAAACACAATTGTATCGGATAAAATTAATAATACTTAATTATTAAAAAATGGGTTATTATATTGTTGGAAATGAGTTTGATAAAATATATATATTTATGTGTTCAAATAAAAAATATATTTATATGTTCAAATTCATTAAGAATTGAATGAGAAAATTGACGGGCCGGGTCGGGTCGGATTCGGGTATCTTTTTGGACAAAATCTGTTTACTTAATTATCAGATTTTGTATTAAGTTATATATCAATACAACGGTAATAAACCGCCAATTTTTCCTATATATTGGTCTTGGCAAGTATTATCACAAAGAAATAAATAGAAGTGTTCTGTGAAATGATTTCCCTCCCTTTTTATATTGCTAAACTCCGTTGCCGTTGCACTGCATAGTAAATATAATCCCGTTGCAGCATATTTCTTCCTGACTTCATTTTCTCGAATTTCCCTTCCTGACTTCCTGATTTCTTGTTCTCTGCAAGTTGTAAGATTTATTTTAATCCTTTTCAACTTTATTTCATGCATGCATTATTATTATTTGCATATATACATGCATTATTATTATTATTTGCATATATACATGCATAATTATTATAAGTTCAGTACATAACATTGAAATTGGTACGATGAATTTTTAATTTTGTAATGCTACTAATTAAGAATTGAAAATCCGTTTTATCTTGAGAAGCAATTATTCAATTAACCCTTAGCATCTGTGGGGGAATAAATTTGCTTTAAGGAGACTTTGTGAATTCAAAGGACTCAGATTTATATTCATCATTTTACAAGTTATTTATGTTCTGCATAATTTATTATTATTATATTTATATGCATTATTAAATAATACTATATTTTACAGATAACAATCTTAAAGCAAATTTATTTTTCTGTAAATATAGTAGTATTTAATTTATACAGTTTATTTGAACAGAAAATTATTGCATGTAGACAAAAACGTTCTAGAATTCCATTGCATGTTAACTAATTTTCTATAGTTAAAATATTATTTCATGTGAACACATGAATAAATATTTCACACGTCAATAATAAGCATCCAAATATTTGATGTACGTCAAAAATCAGTGGGTTTTTTTATATCCTGATTTTGCATGGCTTTAATATGGATATGCATGCTTGGTTATAGTAATTCACTTAAATTCTATGTCAGAATGTCTAGTCAGTTTTAAGTTCATTATTGAATTTTTGTTTGAAAAATTTTGTTATTACAAAAATTCGTTAAAAGGAAAAATAACCCTGTTTATCAAACAGATTTTTTTAATATATGTTGCATTATATTGCATGTTAATTTTGATATATTCTGTTAATCCTATCTTAATAGTCAGTAATATTCTGTTAATTTGTTTTACTCAAATTAATAACTTCGTTATTATATATGTTAATATATGCAACATTAAAGTACACAAATTAATGTTATTGACTTCGTTATTGACTTCTGCAAATACACTGTTTTTGCATTTGTTTTTACATGTATGTTGAATATATATATACATTACCTACTTCAGTTTTCCTCCACGCTCTCCAGAAATGTATTACCTACTTTAATTTTTTATTGCATGCATGTTACTATAATTGCATGATTATATGTTTATAAATATTGCATGTTATAATAGATATATATTATTTTGTTTATATATATTCTGTAATTGTATTAGTGTTTTATGTAAACAGAAAATTATTTGCATATTAATAGATACTATTCTGTTATTATTTTCAAATTCATATAAAAGTTTATTTTGATTGCTAAGATATATTATTGTGTTTATATATAAATATTCTGAAAAAAAAAATTGTAAATAAAATTTGTCACATCTTGTACAAACAGAAATTTATTTCTGTCTATTGACAATAGTCTTTATTTGTATAACAGAAATGGCTTCTACAAGCACCATTCCTGCCGTGAGTATGTCTCATGGAGAAAAGCCTGAAAAGTTCAATGGAACTGATTTCAAGCGTTGGCAACAAAAAATGTTATTCTATCTCACAACATTGAATTTGGCTCGGTTTCTACAAGAGGACTGTCTTACTCTTGTTGAAGGGGAAACTGACAAGGAGAAAGTTGCTGCTGTTGATGCATGGAAACATGCAGATTTCCTTTGCAGAAATTATGTAATGAATGGATTAGACAATACACTGTATAATGTGTACTGTACAATTCAAACTGCAAAGGAACTTTGGGAATCTTTAGATAAGAAATATAAAACTGAAGATGCTGGCATGAAAAAATTCATTGTCGGTAGATTTCTTGATTATAAAATGGTAGATTCCAAAGCAGTTATCACTCAGGTTCAAGAATTACAAGTAATTTTACATGACATTCATTCTGAAGGAATGTCATTAAGTGAATCATTCCAAGTTGCAGCAATGATTGAGAAGCTTCCACCATCATGGAAAGACTTCAAGAATTATCTGAAGCATAAACGCAAAGAGATGAATCTTGAATAACTGATTGTGCGACTTAGGATTGAAGAGGAAAATCGAGGATCTGAGAAGAAGAGTGAGAAGAATTTCATTGAAGCAAAGACAAATGTTGTAGAACAAAGGCCAAACAACAACAAAAGGAAGCGTGAAGGCAAAGAAGCCTTCAAGGCCAAGAAGAAATTCAAAGGCAAATGCTTCAACTGTGGCATTCAAGGACATAAATCAAGTGAATGTCGCAAGCCAAAGAAGTTCAAGAAAGAACAGAAGTCTCAAGCAAATGTGACTGAAACGGAAAAGTTGTCTGAAGATGTTTCAGACATTAATCTTTCAGCAGTTGTATCTGAATGCAATTTGGTAGGAAACCCTAAAGAGTGGTACGTGGACACTGGGGCTACTCGCCACATATGTTCCAATAAATGGATGTTTTCTACTTACAAACCAGTAGAAAATGATGATCAACTCTTCATGGGAAACTCCTCAAGTTAAAAGGTTGAAGGACGTGGAAAGATTGTACTGAAAATGACATCTGGCAAAGAACTGACTTTGAATGAAGTGCTTCATGAGTCAGATATTCGGAAGAATCTAGTTTCTGGGTCACTACCTAACAAGAATGGCTTTAAGTTGGTGTTTGTGTCTGATAAGTTTGTACTTACAAAGAATGATATGTTTGTAGGAAATGGTTACATGAATGATGGGCTCTTTAAGATGAATGTTATGACTGTTGTACCAAAGTCTATTGATAATAATAAAATTAATTCTTCTGCTTACTTGTTAGAGTCTTCAAACATATGGCATGCTAGATTAGGTCATGTTAATTATAATACTTTACGTAGATTAATTAATTTAGAGTTCTTGCCTAAATTTGATATTAATCTAAAACATAAATGTGAAATTTGTGTGGAATCAAAAATGACAAGATTACCCTTTCATTCTGTTGAAAGGAAAACTGAACCTCTAGATTTAATTCACACTGATATATGTGACTTAAAGTTTGTGCAAACTAGAGGTGGGAAAAAATATTTCATAACTTTTATTGATGATTGCACAAGATATTGTTATGTATATTTGATAAGAAGCAAAGATGAGGTTGTAGAAATGTTTCAAATTTATAAAAATGAAGTTGAAAATCAACTTAGCAAAAAGATTAAAGCAATAAGAAGCGATAGAGGTGGTGAATATGAATCACCATTTGAAGAGATATGCTCTACTCATGGTATTATTCACCAAACTACTGCTCCTTATTCACCTCAATCTAACGGTATTGCTGAACGCAAGAACCGAACATTGAAAGAAATGTTGAATGCTATGTTAAACAATTCTGGAGCACCCCAGAATTTGTAGGGGGAAGCTTTGCTTTCTGCCAATTATATTCTTAATAAAGTGCCTCATAAGAAAACTCACAAAACACCTTATGAATTATAGAAAGGTCATAGACCTTGCTACAAATACTTAAGAGTGTGGGGGTGTCTAGCAAAGGTAATGGTTCCTAAACCTAAAAAGGTTAAGATAGGACCAAAAATAATTGACTGTGTTTTCATTGGTTATGCAAATAACAGCAGTGCTTATCGCTTTCTTGTTCATAAATCTGAAATTAACGATATTCATGTTAATACATTTATTGAATCAAGAGATGCATCATTTTTTGAGAATATTTTTCCATATAATGGAAATAATGATTCAAATTCGAACAAAAGACCTTTGGATGCTACTAGTGATAATTCTGGAAATATAGACAAAGAGTCTGTTGTGGATGAACCTAGACGTAACAAAAGAGCAAGGACTTCAACGTCTTTTGGTCCGGAATTTCTAACATTTTTGTTAGAAAGCGATCCTCGAACCTACAAGGAAGTAGTATCCTCTCCAGATGCTTCTCATTGGAAAGAAGCAATAAATAGCGAAATTGAGTCCATTATGCAAAATCATACATGGGAACTAGTGGATCTTCCACCTGGTTTAAAACCTTTAGGGTATAAATGGATCTTCAAAAAGAAGTTAAAAGTTGATGGCTCAATTGATAAATACAAAGCAAGGCTTATTGTTAAAGGCTATAGACAAAAGGAATGATTAGATTATTTCGACACTTATTCACCTGTTATTATAAGAATTACATCTATTCGAATGCTAATAGCAATATCATCTTTAAATAGACTTGAAATACATCAAATGGATGTAAAAACTGCATTCTTAAATGGTGAATTAGATGAAGAAATATATATAGAACAACCTGAAGGTTTCACTGCTCCTGGACAAGAGAGGAAAGTATGCAAACTTGTTAAATCCTTGTATGGATTAAAACAAGCACCAAAATAATGGCATGAGAAATTTGATAATGTTATGTTATCAAATGGATTTAAAATCAATGAGTGTGACAAATGTGTTTATGTCAAAAGCACTCAAAAAGAATATGGCATTGTTTGTCTTTATGTGGATGATATGTTTATCATAGGTAGCAACAATGAAGTTATCAACTCAACAAAACTTATGTTGTCAAATAGGTTTGACATGAAAGACTTGGGGGTTGCTGATATAATATTAGGAATCAAGATTTCTAGAACCTCTGATGGAATTATATTATCTCAATCTCATTACATTGAGAAAATACTTGAAAAATTTAACAAGTATAATATAATTCTAAATAAGACCCCAGTTGATATAAATCTTCATCTAGCTAAAAATGAAGGTGATAGCATATCTCAACTAGAATATTCTCGTATAATAGGCAGTTTAATGTACGTCATGAACTGTACTAGACCAGACATAACTTATTCAGTAAGTAAGCTAAGTAGGTATACGAGTAATCCAGGTAAGGATCACTGGAAAGCAATTTTGAGAGTTTTAGGATACCTAAAACATACTCAAAAATATGGACTGTACTATACAAGATATCCAGCAGTATTGGAAGGATATAGTGAAGCTAATTGGATATCTGACAATAAAGACTCGAAATCCACAAGTGGATATGTCTTTACCCTTGGAGGTGCAGTGGTATCTTGGAAATCCTCAAAACAAACGTGTATTGCTAGGTCTACAATGGAATCGAAATTCATTGCGTTAGACAAAGCTGGAGAAGAAGTTGAATGGCTTTGTAATTTTTTAGAGGATATTCCAAATTGGTTAAGACCTGTGCCAGCTATATGTATATACTGTGATAGCCAATCAGCGATTGGAAGAGCACATAGTCATTTGTATAACGGTAAGTCACGTCATATACGACGAAGACATAATACCGTTAGACAATTACTCTCAAATGGAATTATCTCAATTGACTATGTAAAGTCAAAAGATAATATTGCGGATCCGCTTACGAAAGGTTTAATAAGAGAGCAGGTGGAAAAATCATCGAGGGGAATGGGTTTAAAGCCTACTGTTTAACTAAGAGTCGTCATAGTGGCAACCCAACCTAGCTGACTGGAGATCCCAAAATCTAGGTTCAATGGGCAAACCGAACTATGTAGTACTCAGTAAAGCACTGAGGAGATACTTACTCCTAACCATTCCTAAAATGAGACAGTGTACATCTGCCGCGAGAATTAGGATAAGTTACACTTTTAATGACTTTTATAACTTGAAATATGTTCAAGTGGGGTATTGCAGGATACTCTTGATAGAAGTCACCTACGTGAGTAAGAAGGGGGCCACTACTGTGAGAATTTTGAAGGCTGAATTCTCTAATATACTTACGGAACCAAAAGGTGTTTCAAGGCCAAAATGAACACAAACGTGAGAACCAACTATGTCTGAAGAGATATTTTGTGAATTCTATTGTCTTGGTTTACAAAAAAAGCAGACAGTTCAAAGACATCAAGTCTACTGATTTGCCAAGTAAATCCGATAGATTTTACTAGGGCAAGTTCAAAGCCACTAGGCTACTTAACCTGATGAAATATCTTTTCTTATGTACTCGAACTAGTGTCTGCATATTCATAACATATTTTGCATATTGTAAAGCCAATTTTACATTCATGTGGGGGATTGTTGGAAATGGGTTTGATAAAATATATATTTATGTGTTCAAATAAAATATATATTTATGTGTTCAAATCCATTAAGAATTGAATGAGAAAATTGACGGGTCGAATTCGGGTCGGGTGTCTTTTTGGACAAAATCTGTTTAATTAATTATCAGATTTTGTATTAAGTTATATATCAATACAACGGTAATAAATCGCCAATTTTTCCTATATATTGGTCTTGGCACGTATTATCACAGAGAAATAAATAGAAGTGTTCTGTGAAATGATTTCCCTCCCTTTTTATATTGCTAAACTCCGTTGCTGTTGCACTGTATAGTAAATATAATCCTGTTGCAACATATTTCTTCCTGACTTCATTTTCTCGAATTTCCCTTCCTGACTTCCTGACTTCTTGTTCTCTGCAAGTTGTAAGATTTATTTTAATCCTTTTCAACTTTATTTCATGCATGCATTATTATTGTTTGCATATATACATGCATTATTATTATTTGCATATATACATGCATAATTATTATAAGTTCAGTACATAACATTGAAATTGGTTCGATGAATTCTTAATTTTGTAATGCTACTAATTAAGAATTGAAAATCTGTTTTATCTGTTTTCGGGTATTACATCACCTACCCCTTAAAAAGGATTCCGTCCCCGGAATCAAAAGAATGGAACGCACTTAATTTTCAAAGAGATGCGGATACTCCGCTCTAATAGACTCCTACATCTCCCAAGTAGCTTCCCAGCTCCGAATGATTTTAGCACAAGACTTTAACAAAAGAAATTATTTTCCTCAATTTTAATTTAATCAGTTATTTAATTATCTACTAAACGAATTTAATTTTTTTTTAAAAAGACAAGGAAGAAGAGAAGAAAACAAAATCATTTACCTTTTCAATCTAAACACAATTGTATCGGATAAAATTAATTAATATTTAATTATTAAAAAATGGGTTATTATATTTTTCACCCTTTAAAGATAATTCCGTCCTCGAAATTCAAATAAGGTACAAAAATAATTAAATAAATTTAGTTACGACGTAGCGTCGCCATTTATAACGATTAACGCAGATAAGTCATCGGTCCACGTAATTATCAATGTACTTATAAAAGATTCGTCAGCTACCGTGTCAAGCCTTAGGTAAGGTTTTTTGCGTTGCATCAAATTAGATCACATGCTTCACGATTGGTGCGGGTCGTCGCTAATATCTTTGAGTTTAATTCTTGTAAACGTACTCTTCGGAAAATAATTCAAAATCACAAAAAAATCTCTTCATCTAAATACGATTCGAATACCCAAAATATTTAAAATTATTTTTAATTCGTAAAACGTTTATATTCCACACATGACAAAGATCTAACCAATTGTTTTTATTTTATTTTACATAAATTCATACAAAACTCTAAAGACATCAGATAGACAAAACAATTATGCTAACTATATTGCCAACTCTCCCCAAGTCCTCAAGAGCTTCAAAATATCTCATCCTCAATTTGAACTATTCATCAAATAATATTATACCAAAGAATATACTACTAATATCTCTTTATCACCAACACTCCTAAGTCCTTAAGAGTTTCAAAATATAATAACCTCCAATCAAATTAGTTCTCAAATATTATTACACCAAAAATATACTACTACTAAGATCTTTCCATCACCATACCAAACTCCAAATCATATATCCTACTATCTGAATAAACAAACGATAGCTTTCAAAATCTCTTAAAGATTCATCACTTAATATCTAATCTTTATTAAATCAATCATTCTCTTAGTGCAAACCTTAACCCAACAAATTCCAAAATCTCCTCATACTATCACTCAAAATTTCATATAAGATAACTCCAATATTCTACTAGGAAATAATCGCAAAATTCATTTACTCCAAAAAATTAATCTAATTTCCTCGAATCTTTACAACAACTCAAAATTACAAGAGATCCTTTGTACTTAATAGTTTTCACTTTATCATATTATCCCACCGATTCACATACCTCAAATTATTCACAACTTAACAAAAATCAGAATCTAACCCAAACAAAATCCTCAATTCCAAAATCATAATAATTTGTAATTACCTGAAATAACTCTTAACAAATAATTCTCCTATATCAAAACTTGCTGATACAAATGCTCATATCATAATCGTATAATCATTTCTTAACTGAACAAAATATGATATTATTCTTCTTAATAATCCAATCACAATCCTTAACTAATATTATTGTTCCAACACATAACAATAATAATCTTAACAAATTAACTCGCCTTTCTCAAATCAATTACAATTTAAAGAGCTAAAAACACTTGGTCAAAATCAAGACCAACCAAACAGAGAACAAAATCAAATCAAACTCCTACGTCTACCTAATGATTTACCCACAACTCACAGGTCAAACATAAATAGGTTTTCTACAAGAAAGAACTTAAGCTTTGATACCATATGAAATAACCCGGGTCAAATCCCGAGTTCGGAACAAATCTTGGGTCAAATCCCAAGTTCGAATCGAATCAAATCCATCCAAATAAGGCCTCAAACCACTGGCCCAATAGTATCTTCTTGGGTCATCTATCCCACCACAGGCTCCCAAAAGGTCATGACTTGAAGGTACTATTAGTAGTAACTTTATTTCCTTATATGCAGACAAATTTTTCCCCCTATCTTTCGATGTGGGACTGGGGTGTTACAGCCTGGATATAGATTTCTCCAAATATGTTTTCATCTCTACATATATCTTTGTATATATTTATAAAATATTCAGTAGTACAATAACACTTTTATTAGGCCGAGGGTTAAGTACCGAGAATGGGAAAGACAATGACGAGAAGAAAATACAAATACAAGGTTATCAAGGTTGTACCTTTAATTAGAGAAAATACAAATTACTTGCATTCATTACTAGTCTTGCTCTAAAAATGATATCCAATAACTAAATAACCTAATGTATGACATTATTGTTGATATTGAAAGACTTATGCAAAGCAAGATAATATATTATTGAATGAAAAGTGGCTATTTACAATAACAGAATGTTGAACAGAAAGCTAAAATAGTGCATCTCACTAAGCAAAAGAACATGTCCAACTTCCTAAACAAGTCGAATAGTATCCAGGCGGGCAACAGGAGCAAAAACTTCGGAATAGTCAATTCCATATTGCTGAGTGTATCTCTTTGCGACAAGTCGGGCCTTATACTTTTCGATTTCACCATGTTCGTTGAGTTTCGTCTTGTACACCCATTTAACTCCAATTGCTTTTTCCACCTTTTGGCAAGTCAGTCAATTCTCAGGTATTATTTTTTAGAATTGCGACAATTTAAGAGTTCATAGCCAAAAGTGCCATTTGCTGATGTGTACTGCATCAGAAAAAGTAAGGGATACATAACAAAGTTACCTTGATTTTTAGTGTTAGAGAGCCATTCACCATTCTCATAATCTTGCATCCAGATTGGTGGATGTCGAATGTGTCTTTCTGAAAGATCAGAGGTTTGGGATTGTGCTGGATCATTAGCTTCCTCAAGTGATTTTTTGTCACTGTTCTATTGTGCTACAATATCATCAAAATCAGAAAAGGCTTCAGGAACTTGATCTTCAGCTACTGGAGTTGTAGGCTGATCATTGTGATTGTGATCAAGAGAGTCGGTGTCTTGTTGATCACCCCAATCTAGGAAAATATCAATAGTATCAACATGGGTTGTTGTCCAAGGCCAATTGTCATCTTTATTAAAAATAACATCACAGTTAATCACAATTTTGTTTGACAAAGGATCATATAGGCGATATCCTTGGACTCTTTACTAACTCCCAGTAGTACACACTTCAAGCTCTTATCATCTAATTTTGTGCGTTTGTTGTCATGTATATGAACATAGACGAGGCATCCAAACACCCGGAAATGATCATCTGAAGGTTTAATGCTACTCTAGGCTTCCTCAGGTGTCTTATTGTGCACAACAAGCGTTGGACTTCGATTTAAGATGTGTGTTGCCCAATTAACCTCTTCGGGCCAGAAATTCTTTGGCACTTGTTTGCAAGTCAATATACTACAAACCATGTTCATGATTGTGTGATCCTTCTGCTCCGCCACTCCTTTTTACTAAGGAGTGTAGGCCGCAGTAAGTTGTCATCGAATCCCATTAGTTTGGCAAAACATATGGAATTCTTGGGATGTAAACTCACTGCCCCTATCTGTGCGCAAACCAAAAATGCTAGTACATATTGGTTTTTCTACCTTTACTTTGAAAAGTTTGAAATACTCAAAGGTCTCTGATTCTTTGCCAAGAAAAATACCCAGATTTTGCGACTAAAATCATCGATAAATGTCAGAAGATACCTTTTGTTGTTGTTTGAAATAGAGGATATAGGCCCATAAATATTGGCATGAACAAGCTGTAAAATTTGAGATACTCGACATGTACTTTTTTGAGGAAACGAACTTCTGTGTTGCTTGCCCATCATGCAATCGTCACAAAAAAATTGGACGTCTTCAATTGGGGCAATCCATGTACCATCTTTTTGGTATGAAGATTTTTAAGTCCATCGAGACTAAATTTCCATAACAACAGAGCCAAAGATGATCTGAATTTTGAGAGAGAGTTTGAAAGCAGTGTTGTTCCTTTGGTTTGATAGTGGCTAAGAGAATAAACTATAAACATATAACAAAGATCTGTTATCAGATCTTTATTCAAATTCAAATATTTACTTGTATATAGTAGAGTAGCTAAGTCTTCCTTTAGACTAGGACTTCCTCTTGTATTTAGGAGTGATCTTGATATTCCTCTGTGTATATATACTCTATTTTGTTTAATGAAACTCATAGGAAAAATCATAATTGATTCTCATCTCTACATGGTATCAATACATATATCGATTCCTTCCCATTTAATTTTTTTCCCCTTCCCTTCTTTCCTCTCTTATTTCCCTCTTATTTTCTTGCAGTCAAACACCAAAATGACAACACCAAATTCCACCAACATTATCTCTGTCACTAGTCCCCCAAACACTGAAATTCCTCTTATCACCATCAACATATCGGCTCAAGCACCACTCAAACTCACCTCCACAAATTACCTATCCTGGAAGTTGGAAGCTGTAATTTGAAACTTTATCCATTGGATATGACCTCATTGGGTATATAAATGGATCCAATCCATGTCCTCCCACCACCATCACAGTAAACAACACTACCACAACCAATCTTTCTCATAAACTATGGATTCGTCAAGATAAATTACTGCTAAATACCTTAATTGGCTCTCTTTCCCCTACTATCCTTCCCTTTATTGCACAAGCCAAGACTGCCAAAGAAGCATGGACCATTCTTGCTAACACCTATGCCAAAACCTCACGTGGTCGCATCAAACAAGTCAAAACCAAACTTAAAAATCCAAGAAAAGGCAGCCATAATGTAACTGAGTATCTTTACTCTATCAAAGCTTGTGCTAATGAACTAGCCATCCTAGGTACACCACTAGATCTTGAAGACCTCACCGACAAGATCCTAGATGGCCTAGGTGACAAATACAAGGAACTAGTCCATGCGGTACAAGCTCGTGACACTTCCATCTCATTTGATGAGCTCCACTAGAAGCTACTTTCCTTTGACGCCTCTGCACCAGCAATCACAAGTTCAGAAACTTCACTTCCAATTACTACCAATCCAATAAACAAAATAAACCACCAATAGCGCCCAAACAAAACTAATAATTGGCGTACCCCCTCTCGCTCACCACCTGTTGACAACCAGATTTGGCGTCCACCAGCACCCAATAATGGACGTCCACCGATGAGCTCAGATCAACGATTCTAAAATAGCAGCAACCGTCCTCCATTTAGACCTTATCAAGGCTTCTGTTAGATCTGTGGAATCCAAGGACATACAGCCAAGAGATGTCCCTCCTTTTAAGTGATTCCCATTCGATCCTCTACCACTGCACCCTCATCATCTAACAACTCAACTGCTCCTTGACAGCCACGAGTTAACTTTGTTGCCAACAACACATCACCAAACCGGACCTGGTTACTCGACAGTGGTGCCTCTCATCATGTCACATCTGATCTAAACAATCTGTCCCTTCACTCACCTTACAACGGAATTGATGATGTTATGATCGGGGATGGTATAGGTCTCTCCATCACAAACACAGGCTCCACTACTCTCTCATCTCCCCATTCAACTTTCACTTTATTTGATGTTCTTTGTGTCCCAAAAATGAAAAAAAACTTAATTTCCGTATCTAAGTTTTGCATCACTAACAATGCATCAGTTGAATTCTTACCATCTTCTTTTTTTGTGAAGGATCTTCGCCCGGGGGAAATTCTATTCCAGGGCAGTACTAAGGATGGAGTGTATAAATGGACGGCTCCCAAGAACCTAATTCTAGCATTCTCTACAGCTAAAACAACATCTATCAATTGGCATCAATGTTTTTGGACATCCAGCTATTCCAATTTTACAACATATTCTCTCTAATTCTTGTTTAGAATCGTCTTCCTCTATGCCAAAAGATTTCTCATGTAATGCACGCCTTTACAGTAAGTCATAAATTACCTTTTTCTACTTCATCACTTGTGTCTACACACCCTCTTCAAATTATATTTTTTGATGTTTGGACCTCTACCATTATGTCTTATAATGGCTTTAAATATTATGTCATATTTGTCGATGACTTTACAAAATACATCTGGTTTTATCCCCTCAAACAAAAATCAGATATTCACGAAGTGTTTTAACGCTATAAAAACATTGTTGAAAATTAATTCCACCACAAAATCATCACTTTATATTCTGACAATGGGGGAGAATATCTGGGCCTCAAAGACTACCTTTCTACTGCTGGTATAACCCGTCTAACTAGTCCACCTCATACACTCGATGACCCGAACACAATGGCTACTCTGAAAGAAGACACTGTCATATTGTTGAAACTGACATCACCTTACTCTCACATGCCTCGTTACCTCTCACCTTTTGGACTAATGCATTCAGTATTGTTGTATACTTAATTAATAGAATGCCCACCCCCACTCTCAACCTCTATACTCCATTTGAATTAATTTTCAAAATAAAACCAAACTATTCTAGACTCAAAATTTTTGGATGCTTATGTTATTCATGGCTTCGTCCTTACTCATCCCACAAACTAGCCCCCAAGTCCACACCCTGTATCTTTCTTGGTTACTCTTTGTCTCAAAGTGCCTATCTCTGTTTTGAACCAACCACGTCTAAAACATATGTCTCTCGTTATGTCCAATTTGTTGAATCAATATTTCCTTACACCATACTCAACATTCAACAACCACGTCATACTACCACTACAGTTTCTGATTTGATTCCACCAGTTATCACAATTCCCATTTCTCTTCCAACACAACAGCCTTCTTATACTCCAGAAGTACAATCTTCGAACTTGGCCCTTGCTGCAGATCACCTCTCAACCACGTCTCCAACACACCATCAACCAGAACCTTCACTACAACCACAACCTGCCTCACAACAAGTCTCTACACTAGCTCCTCGCCACTCCATGACTACCCGAGCCAAAAACCATATCACGAAACCTATCCAAAAACTCAATCTCTACACACACTTAGCCTCTTCACCCATTTCAGAACCCACATATGTTACTCAGGCCCTTAAAGACTCAAACTGGCGCAAAGCTATGTCTGAAGAGTATGATGTTCTTGTTCGCAATGGGACTTGGGAACTTGTTTCTTCAACCGGCATCACCAACCTTGTAGGTTGTAAGTGGATATTTTGCATTAAAAGAAACTCTGCTGGTTCTATTGACAGGTTTAAAGCTCACCTTGTATCCAAAGGCTTTCATCAAAGACCAGTTGTGGACTATCTTGTAACATTCAGTCTAGTAATCAAGCCAACTACTGTGAGACTTGTGCTCAGTATTGCCATAAACAATGGCTGGTCTATTCGCCAATTGGATGTAAACAATGCCTTCCTTCAAGGTAATCTATCAGAAACAGTATGTATGGCACAACCTTCTAGTTTCATTGACGCTGATAAACCCACCCATGTATGCAAGCTTCACAAAGCCATTTATGGTCTCAAACAAGCTCCTCAGGTATAGTATCATGAATTGCGCCAATTTCTTGTAGATTCTGGGTTCAAGAACTCTCACTCTAACACTTCTCTATTTATTCTAAACGTTGGAACCAACCTCCTCTATTTGCTAATATATGTTGATGACATTATAATCACTGGGAATAATAACGATCTTGTATCCCAAGTTGTTGTGTGTCTAGCTCAGCTTTTTTCTCTCAAAGATATTGGCCCTCTATCATATTTTCTTGGTGTCGAAGTTGTTCCTCGTCGTCATGGACTACTACTCTCACAAAGGCGATATATAAAGGATTTTCTCACTAGAACTAATATGCAAGCTGCCAAACCAGTTCAAACACCTTTACCAACCAGCTCGTCCTCCATCAAGTTATCATCTGGATCACCTCTCTCTGACCCCACGGAATATAGAACTGTAGTGGGCAGCCTTCAATACTTGTCTCTCACTCGTCCAGAAATTTCATTTGTTGTAAACAAAATGTCTCAATTTATGCATCAACCAACAGATGAATATTGGACTCTGGTTAAAAGAATTTTACGTTACCTTAGTGGCACCTTAAATGATGGCCTTCTTCCTCATCGCAACTCACCACTATCCATTCATTTTTTCTTCGATTCCATACATGCCTTCTCCGATGCTGACTAGGCAGGTAACAAGAATGACTACTCTTTAACTGGTGATTACCTTGTTTACCTAGGTAGCAATCTCATTTCCTAGAGCTCTAAGAAGCAAAAAATTGTGGCTCATAATTCTAATGAGGCTGAATATCGCTCAGTTGATGCTATTGCTGCTGAACTCTGCTAGGTTCGCTTTTTGCTCTTTGAACTTTGCATCAATCTGGCCTGCCCCCCAGTTGTCTACTGCGACAATGTAGGTGCAACACAATTAAGTTCAAATCCCGTCTTCTATTCTCGAATGAAGCATGTGGCAGTTAATTATCACTTCCTCCGTGATCAAGTTCAATTTGGTGCTCTTCGTGTGGCTCATGTTTCTTCTGCAGACCAACTTGCTGATCTTCTAACAAAACCTCTACCTCATTCTCAATTCCAGAAATTCTGAGACAAGATTGGCCTCTCTACACGTGGCCTATCTTGAGGGGGCATACCAACATGTAACAAAGATCCGCTATCATATCTTTATTCAAATTCAAATATTTACTTGTCTATAGTAAAGTAGCTGAGTCTTCTTTTAGACTTGGACTTCCTCTTGTATTTATGAGTGATCTTGTTATTCTTCTGTGTATATATACTATATTTTTTTAATGAAACTCAGAGGAAAAATCATAATTGATTCTCATCTCTATTTGAACATCCTGTTGAGTAACATAGTTGTTTCGATAATAAGCCCTCTACCTGGATGATAAACTTTGAACTTGTTGTTTTGAATTAATATTGCCAAGCCTTTTTTCCTGTAATTAACCAATACTCAAAAGATTATTGCATAAATCAGGCACATAAAATACCTTTGTCATGACTTGGGTAATATTATTGACAATCATTTGAATCTGGCCTTTGCCCATTACACGAAGACTGTAATTGTTACCCAGCTTGACTATCTTTCAAAATATGGGAAAATAACTACCTCCTTCCGCATAAATGATTGTTGCACCCAAAATCCAGGAACCATGTAATCTCATCAACTACTTTGTTGACATCAAAATATGTCATAAGGAGTATCTCTTCTCTCATTTTAACAAAGTGAGCCTTTATCTCCCTCTCATCCTTAGGGTCCCTATTTTTCTTAGGACATTCATACTGAAAATAACCAAGACTATGACAATAATAACATTCAAAAAGTGCTTTATTCATACCTGCTCGACCACGACCCCTGCCACGTCCAAGAGAGGCACCGTGAGTAACCGTCAAAGCTTTTTCTTCAATAACATGCCCAGATATATGTTGTTCATGCACTAGAAGACTACTTTGAAATTCATCAATACTCATGGAATCCAAATCTTTGGACTCCTCAATCGAACAAACCACATATGCAAATTTTGAAGACATCAAACACATAGCGTTTTTAATCATAGTGACATCGCTTATGGATTCACCATGGATGCACATTTTATTCACAATGGTAAGACTACAAGCATAATATTTATTGACAGACCCACCTTCCTTCATATAAAGTATCTCAAAATCCTTTCGTAGAGACTGAAGTTGTGGACGCTTGACTCGAGCATTTCATTGGTATTTGTTCTTCAAGGAATCCTATGTTCCTTTGACAGTATCTTTGTGCAAAATGGTTTCAAGAATAAATCGATCAATGGTCTGAAAAATATAGTTCTTCACACGTAAGTCCTTCGGTAAGAGGACCTTCTTCTACGTCATGAATCCCATTTTCCATAATATGCCAATACTCTTTGGAGCGAAGAAAATTCTCTATCAACATTCTCCAATGATCCAGTGACCATCAAAAAAGGGGATAACAGGCTGAACAAAATTTGTTCTGATGACCATTTTAAGCTGCGGCCGGAAAGTGAGGAGAGTTTGAAAGTAGTATGCACACAAGCCAATTTTATTTGATGATAAAGCATATACTTTGTAATAATCTTATTCATTTATTAATAAAAAGTATTAATTTATTAAAGGCTTTTAATTATCTACATGATGCTGTTTTATAATATGTGATAAACCCATAGTTTTAAACAATGCTTTTAGAATAATGATGATGATCATTCTAATGAGATCTAAATTCTTAGAAAACTTAAAACTAAAATAGTTCCCAATCGTTGGATTACTAAATTGGGGATTAGTGAATCCGGATAGATTGGTACATACGTTGCTTGCTCATTGGATGAGGATGATTGATCTCATGATCATTTGTGTGGAGACACTAAAGTAAGTATGTAGGTGCTTATTAGAGAATAAGTTCACTGAACGTGGCTCGCTAAGGAATTCCTAATGGAGTTTTAATTGTCTGTCAATAGGAATTCCTGTAGTGATAGTAGTACAAGTGATCATTGGACTTGAGATCATCATAGTATCTTTTGTATGATGAGTTATACTTTGACTTATTCCTTAAGACCCTTAGGGTATATCAAAGGGTATGATTGGCTATAATAAGTTGTACATGGAGATAATGTATAATCAATAAAGAATCTACCACTTCTAGTAAAAGAAGAGAAATGTCCCATGTGATTCGATAAATGACTACCCAGTAGTCCTTGGCCAAGGCAAATTGAAATTAGAAAGGAGTTTCTAATTTGCATTATTTGGTGTTGTGCATTTAAGAGTCGAAATACATATAATTAAATAAAATAAGACTTGACAGTAATTCCATGTCTTATATTTAATTGGGACATTGTATGGTGGATGGATTGAATTGTACTGTAACTATTTACTCAAAGGTTCTTTTATGATTAATGTTGAAATCTATATTATCTGGAAAGTCGTTGATCGCTAGGGAGGCTTATCCCTATTGTAGAATAAATATTATTTATTTAAATAAATTAATAATTTAATTTATTTATTTAAATAAGATTAGAATTGTTCTAATTGATTTATTCACAACCGATTTAATATGGAGAACCTAAAGGGTCACACCATAAAAGGAAGAATAATTATTTAAGAAGCAAATGGAATAATCGTAATAATAAGTTAAGTATATTTAATTTAATCTATGGTGATAGAATAAATTAAATAGCTTTATATTTATTATTTAATATTTTAGAAATATTAAATATAAATTAATAAGAGGAGTCTTATTATTATTATTATTACTATTATTATTATTTAATTCCTAAAGAAGTTTGGGAATTAATTAGTAAAAGTACTCTCATTTATTCTTAATATGATTGGGAGCCTAATTAATTAAAGAAATTTAATTAATTAAAATAAAACCCAATTCTTTAATTGTTAAGGAGGGTTGCCCACATCTATAAATAAGAGGAGTTTTATTATAGGTGAGAGGGTTGTTGACTTTTTCACAACATACGTAATTCCAATAGTTGGGAGAATACGCTCCTTTTCTATGAGAGATAGAAAAATTAGGGTTTTGCCAAACACCCATCTTCTTGGATCTTTCTTCTTCATTGGTGGATCACCTCTAGAGGCCAAACACTTGGGTGGCTAACGTTTATCAAAGGAAGGAACCAAAACCGGTGGATTCAAGTTGAACGCGAAAAGAATTAGAGGTGAACTTGTACCTGAGGAAACTCAAATCTTTAAGGGTATGATACTTGTTCTTCATATCTTTTCGTTTAATTGATAATTGTGCATAAAGGGTGATCCGGGAATATGGTTTATAAAATTTTAAACTCTGATTTTCCACGCTTTCGCTTATTTTGTGCAATTTGATTGCGCTCATGTATATAGCAAACCTTACAGTTTTCACTCTGGCTCTCATACCAGATGTTGATACTGAAAGACTTGTGCAAAATATTATTGAATGAAAGGGGCTATAGCCTTACAATAACAAAATGCTGAACATAAAGCTAAAATAGTGCATCCCACTAAGAAAAAGAATAGAGCAAAAGAATAGGTCCAACTTCCTAAACAATATGACTTATTCAACAGGAACAAGACTAAGTCTACCACAACAATTATATTTTGTTCAGTATAATTACAATAATATCAAGGGTGCTATAGAGGCAAATTTATGATGTTACTTGAATTTTTAGTGTAAAAACTCGAGGGTTTGGTATGTGAACAGTTGTTAGAATTTGAATAATTTTTTACTCAAATATCATTAATTATTACAATCATATTATGCTAATTAATCATGACATTAATTATTATTATTATTGTTATCATAAATCACAATTAGTATGTTAACTGTAAGACCCCGAATTTTATGAAATAAAAGTATTAAATTTTTTTCTTATAATTACTATTCAGTAAATGGTTAAATTGATAAAAGGTTAAAGTTAAGGGTGATATATGAATTTTTTTAAAATACCCAAGTGGTTATAAAATATTCATTGTTGTCGGGGAATATTCGTTTGATCGTGGAATATTCTATTTATTGGGGAATATTCGTACGACGACGCAGTCATTTGTGGGCCCCATTACAGAATAACTGTTAGATGAAGAAAATGACAAATTTGAGTTTTTATAAATAACGACGTAGTTGTTACCGTTAACAATGTTAGAATACCTGGTGGTTAAAATACAGTTATACGCGTAGTTGCACAGTAGCACATGGTATTGCACAGTATTTGTAAGACCCCAACTTATTATTAATGAAATTTAATTTTCTCTATTTATTATTTTGAAATAGTAAGAGTTGATTTGATTAATATGGATAGTTATGGGTAAAATACGCAAATATTTCAAAATAAGCAAGTGGTTATAAAATATTCATTGTTGTCGGGAAATATTCGTTTGGTCGTGGAATATTCGTACTGTTGGGGAATATTCGTACGACGGCGCAGCCATGTGTGGGCCCCATAACAGAAAGCGATTGGATGAAGAAAACTGACAAAGATAAGTTGTTTAAAAATAATGACGTAGTTGTTACCGTTAATACTATTAAAATACTCGGTGGTTAAAACACAGTAGCATACGCTATTGCACCAATTATTGATTCTTACGTAAGAAGGCACTACTCAATAATGGTTACAGTAATTACTTTTCAGTATTTTATTTTATTGATTTAATAATTTTTGCATTGATATTTTATATTGTTGTTGTTTCAATAATTGTCATTACACAGTATTTTTCATTATCGAAGCAATAATTCATATTATCTGAATAATATTGTTAGATAACAATATTGGCAATGTCTAGAAATTTCTGTCTAAGGAGAAGTTTGGTCACCTAATTACGCGTCAGTAAGGAGAAATTCTTATTGGAAAACCCTCTCTTTCCTAGGAACGGCCTGGTTGCCAGTACTGTGATTCTGTAATATTATTTATGAATAATTAATTATTGATTTATATGATGAGGAAAATATTGATTTTATGTGGATATAGATGGAGAAAATTTTTAATGAACAATTGTTGAAAATTAATATTTTATCTTTTTTTGATAAAATAATTCATTTAAATATATCATTTTAATAATATATTAACGGTGATATTTTTATAATGAATGTGGGATATTTGAGTATATGAGGAGGAAGAGTATTTTTGTGGTATTAAATGTTTAACACATATTTTGTGTGCTGGTGGACACAATTATTGACCGAAATTTGATTATAGCCTGTAAAATCGTCCGTTTGTGGATTTAGGTCAATTTCTGTTTGGAATTTAGAAAAACTTTCTTCTGCAAAGTTGTAGAGAATTGATTTTCCTATAAAAAATTGCGAGATTCGAATTTTCTGATAAAAGGGCTATTTATTATGAATTATTGAAGTTCCAAAGCTCTGAAATAATTGATTTTTGGAAGTTTAAAATATTTAAAATAGGAAAAATGTTTTTTTTTGTTTTGTGGGCAGCCCTAGCATAGTGCAACATAAGCTGAAATCAGTTGTCAAAATGTGCATAGAGAATTTGTAATATATATAATATTATTATATTAAATTTTCTACTTTGGTGTTCTAAGCATTTTCCTATAAATAGGGTGCTTAGGTTAGAATTGAAAATCACACCAGAAACTGAAGTTTTCTCTCTCTATATTATCGAGCGTATTCTTGTGAGTATTTTGAGTATACTTTGAGTATTGTTGCTATATGGTGCAAGTTCAAGTCATAGCTTATATCCGGTGTTTCAACTAGAAGTACTGTCTTTCGAGGTAAGGGATATTATTATTTTTTAAAATGATATTATTTCTTCTAATATCATTATGCCGGAGTATTGATTTGAACTTTTAATTAAATTTAGAACTTTTTGTGTCGGAGTTACTATTCACATATACGGCACTATTCACGTATACGACACTATTCACGAATACGTCACTATTCATCGAAAAATGAAAATTTTCCTTTTCGTCTAAAATATATATTGTGGATACTAGCTTTGATTGTATCCATGTTTTGATCATTCTTGAATTTTACACCACTATGATTATTTTTGAGGTATTTTTGGACATGGTTAAAACAAAGTACGAATCCTTAATCCTTAATCCTTGTCATTTTGTTTCACTGGATTCGTTTCTTTAAAAATATTTTTCATCATCCTCAATCTTAAATGATGATATTATTGAATATCTTTGGTCTGTAGTGCAAAGATGAATGATTTCTGATGAATATCTTTGGCCCGTAGTGCAAAGATGAACAGGTGTTTAGATGAACATGACCAACTGATGAATATCTTTGGCCTGTAGTGCAAAGATGAATATTTGATTCCAGATATATATTGATTGATGTTACATGGATAAAAGATAGACGATGAACTTTTAAATTCATACATAGAAGATAGTAGTTTGCATTCTCTACTTAACTCTTCTAATGAATTATTATTTCCGCTGCAAATATTGATTTAAAACTTGTTGTCTATTGTATTCTATTAGATTTTTTCCCTGTTGAAGACTAATGATAATTTGTTGTATATTATCTTAGTCATAATATTCTTTACTGGGCTAGTTGAGCTCACCCTTTTCCTTTTTGTTCCATTTTTCTTCTCAGGAGGCGAGAATATAGTGAGTACGAGTCGGGTATGGAATGAAGGTTCTAGAGAGAGTTATTTAGTAGTCCTCACCATTTTGTAAAATAATGTATCAATAAATGTGATGAGGATTTATTTGAGTATAGATATTGTCTAGAAGATAATGTTTTTATTCAAACTCACAATTTTACTGTTGTAATAATAAAGTTGTAGTTATTTCTGTACCATGTATTGATAACTCAGAATGAGTGATGTATACCTATTTTGGGGGCGTCACAGTTGGTATCAGAGCTTAGGGATATGATCTCTGGCGGAGATCGGAGAATAGAACTAGGAGGGGATAGATGAGTAAATCATTCGCTAGTATGTCCTACCTAAGCTTATTTGTTAGTTGGTCAGTATATAGGGATATTATGTGATATATTGATTTCCTTAATTACCCCTTGTTTTATGACAGTATTTGAGAATGTCGACTGAGAATATTAACAGTGGAAATGAGACCGTGGAGACGCCTGTACTTACCAACGAGGAGAACGTGCAACAGGCTGTCAATGTTCTTCATGTGAACAACACCACTGAGCTGATGATGAACGAGAGGATGTTTAGAAGCTTTTTGCAGTTCATGCAAAATCAGACGAGGGAGACTCGTGTTCAAAATACAGGAGGAAATGATAGCAATTCACGGGTTGTCACAGCCACACAGTTCAAAGAGTTGGGACCACCAGAATTTAAGGGAAAACCAGATCCGATCATGGCGGAAACATGGGTCAAGCAAATTATCAAGATATTTGATGTCTTGGGATGCACGGAGGAACAGAAGGTTCCATTCGCCACCTTTATGTTCCGTGGCGAGGCAGACTACTGGTGGGAGTCTGTGAAGCGTACCCATCCAGCCGCACTCAGCATGTCTTGGGAGACGTTTCAGAAACTATTTAATGACAAATACTTTCCTGAAAGTGTTCGTCATATGAAGGAAGTGGAGTTCATCAGATTAGAACAAAACAACATGACGGTGTCTCAGTACGAGGCAAAATTTGCAGAGTTATCCAGGTTTGCACCTCATTTGGTGGAGAATGAGGAACGTATGACGCGGATGTTTCTGAGAGGTTTGAAACCCGGCATACGACAATATCTCATTTCTCATAAATTTTATCTTTATTCAGATGTTGTAAACAGGGCTCAATTATTAGAGCGAGATAACGAGTACGGTCAACCGAGGGACCACAATCAGGATCATACCGGAGATAGCAGTCAACAAAACAATGATAACCAGCGGAGAAAGAAAAAGACGGACAAAAATGGTAACCACTCTGGTGGTAATCATGGACCATGAAAATAGAAGAAGCGAGTCAGGAGGAGATTTTAAAAAAGAGGAGATTTAACAACGACCATGTGAAGATGACAGTGCCGGCAACAACTGGTTCTAAGGGAGGAGAACGACCACCGGTCATATGCTATAAATGCGGGAAAGAGGGACATATCAGTCCAAACTGCCCACAACAATTCAAGGAATGTTATAATTATGGAAAGGAAGGACATATCGCTCGAGATTATATGGTAGCAAAACCTAGTTCAGCGGGGACGGTGACTCAAAAGACTGTCCCAGAAAAGTCAAAGTCAACGGTTCCTGGAAGAGCGTTTGTTGTGACTGGTCAAAATGCGAGGAACCCAAACGAGGTGATCACGGGTAAGCTATTTATAAATTCTTGCGAAGTTTATACCTTACTTGATACCGGTGCTACCCATTCATTTATCTCTCCTGCTTGTGCTCAACGTTTAAACTTGACTCCGGAGAAATTAGACTTTGACCTATCTGTGGAAACTCCGTTAGGAGAAACTTTCATCACATCCACTGTTTATAAATCTTGTTTGATTCAAGTTGGCACCATCACCTTACCTGTTTACCTTATCTCTTTAAAGATACTTGCTTTTGATGTGATTTTAGGGATTGATTGGTTAACTACTCATCATGCCAAAATTGATTGTTTTCGTAAGGTTGTTAGTTTTTATATTCCTAACCAACCTATTGTACGAATTCAAGCAACTAAACCATTAAAATCAATCACTGTCATATCTAATCATAAAGTTATTCGTTTATTAAAAAACGGATGTCAAGCTTTCTTAGCCCATGTTATGGATTTGAATAAAGACACGTCAAATTTGAATAATATTCCTGTTGTTATTGACTTTCCTGACGTATTTCCTGAAGAACTTCCCGGTCTACCCCCAGAACGTGAAGTTGAATTCTTTATTGATCTTGAACTTGGTACAAAGCCCATTTCTAAAACTCCATATCGAATGGCTCCTATTGAACTTCAGGATTTAAAGTCCAACTACAGGAATTGTTGGACATCGGTTTCATTCGTCCTAATACATCTCCTTGGGGTGCTCCTGTTTTATTCGTAAAGAAGAAAGACGGGAGTATGCGACTTTGTATTGACTATAGGGAATTGAACCATGTCACCATCAAGAATAGATATCCTCTACCTCGTATTGATGACCTGTTTGACCAGTTGCAAGGAGCACAATTCTTTTCAAAGATCGATTTTCGTTCTGGATATCATCAGCTGAAGATTAGAACTGAGGATATTCCAAAGACTGCCTTCAGAACTCGATACGGGCATTATGAATTCTTAGTCATGTCTTTCGGATTGACTAATGCTCCTGCGGCTTTCATGGATATGATGAACCGAGTATTCAAGGAATATTTGGATCAGTTCGTTGTTGTTTTTATTGATGACATCCTCATATATTCCAAAAGTCGTGAAGATCATGAGCACCATTTGAAGCTGGTACTCCAAAGGCTTCGTGAAAACAAACTATATGCCATATTGAAGAAATATGAGTTTTGGCTTGAGGAAGTAGCATTCCTTGGGCACGTGGTGTCGAAACATGGAGTATCTGTTGATCCGGCGAAGATTGAAGCAATACAAAGTTGGGAGCAACCGAAGTCGGTGACTGAAGTACGTAGCTTTTTGGGCTTAGCTGGTTATTATTGGAGATTCGTGGAAGGGTTTTCTCGAATCACTACTCCATTAACCCAGCTAACTCGGAAGGATAGAAAATTTGTTTGGAGCGAAGAATGCGAGAAGAGTTTCCAAGAGCTCAAGAGGAGACTCATTTCGGCACCTGTTCTAACAATACCATCTGGTACGGATGGATTTGTTATCTACAACGATGCTTCAGGAAAAGGGTTAGGATGTGTTCTCATGCAACGTGGGAAAGTCATAGCATATGCCTCGCGATAACTTAAAGAGTATGAGAGGAATTATCCTACTCATGATCTAGAGTTGGCAGCAGTCGTTTTCGCGCTAAAGATCTGGAGGCACTATCTATATGGGGAGAAAGTGGCGATATAATCAGACCTATAAAAACCTTAAATATTTCGTCACTCAAAAAGAACGCAACATGCGGCAGTGACGTTGGCTCGAGCTATTGAAAGACTACGACCACACTATTCAATACCATCCTGGAAAAGCGAACGTGGTAGCTGACGCGTTGAGTAGAAGATCATATGCAGGAACGAGTGAGATGATGTCAAGTATACGCATAGAGCCAACTTTAATAGAAAAAGTTAAGGTTTCTCAAGCCACCGACCCGGAGCTGATGCGTATGAAGAAGAAAGTACAAGAAGGAGCTATTTTGGAAGCGAGAATTGATGAAGAAGGAATACTTCGAGTCCACTCTAGACTTTGTGATCCTAACGACTCTGATTTGAAGTACAAGATTATGATGGAGGCACACAATACATCATTTACAATCCATCCTGGAAGTACTAAAATGTATCATGATCTTCGACATACATTTTGGTGAAACAATATGAAGAGAGAGATTGCAAAGTTTATCTCGATGTGTTTAACTTGTCAACGTGTAAAGGCGGAGCATTTAGTACCTAAGGGTCCATTGCAACCACTTGAGATTCCGAAATGGAAGTGGGAACACATTACCATGGATTTTGTTACGGGTCTTCCTACGGTTTCTCAAGGCATCAATGTCATTTGGGTTATTGTTGATAGATTAACCAAGTCTGCTCATTTCTTGCCGATACGGGAGACTTATTCCCTTGAACATCTTGCTACTATATATGTAAATGAGATTGCGAGGTTGCATGGCATGCTAGTATCCATAGTTTCGGATCGTGACCCAAGATTTACTTCAAGATTTTGGGTTAACTTGCAAAAAGCTATGGGCACGGATTTACGATTCAGTTCAGGTATACCATCCTCAAACGGACGGACAATCAGAGAGGACTATTCAAACTCTTAAAGATTTATTAAGACTCTGTGTCCTAGACTTCAAGGTCAGTCGGGATAAGTATTTACCATTGGTGGAATTCTCCTACAACAACAGTTATCAGGCAAGTATAGGTGTGGCTCCATTTGAAGCATTATATGGACGAAAGTGTCGCTCTCCAATATGTTGGGATGAGGTGGGTGAAGCAACATTGTTGGGACCCGAGTTAGTACGTATGACTACCAAAAAGATCCAAATGATTCGACAACGTATACAAACGGCACAAGATCGATAAAAGAGTTATGCGGATCTTCATCGAAAGGACGTGGAATTTAGTATAGGGGATCATGTATTGTTGCGAGTTGCTCCATGGAAGGGAGTTACAAGATTTGGGAAGAGAGAAAAGCTCAATCCATAATTTATTGGTCCATTTCAAATTCTTGACCGAGTAGAAAATGTAGCCTATAGACTCGCGTTACCTCCGAGTATGTCTCGTGTTTATAATGTGTTTCACATATCTGTACTTCGTAAATATGTGAAAGACCCGAACCACGTTATAGAGTTAGAACCGGACGAGATAGCCAAAGACTTAACGTACGAAGAGGTACCTGTCAAGATTTTGGATAGGAAGGAGCATGTCCTACGCACAAAGGTCATACCACAAGTTAAAGTTCTGTGGAGGAATCATGCTATAGAGGAAATGACCTGGGAATTGGAAACGGAAATGAAAGCGAGGTATCCTCACCTTTTCGAAACACCAGGTACGTAAGTCAATTTCGAGGACGAAATTTCATAAGGAGGGGAGGTTGTAAGACCCCAACTTATTATTAATGAAATTAAATTTTCTCTATTTATTATTTTAAAATAGTAAGGGTTGATTTGATTAATATGGATAGTTATGGGTAAAATACGCAAATATTTCAAAATAAGCAAGTGGATTATAAAATATTCATTATTGTCGGGGAATATTCGTTTGGTCGTGGAATATTCGTACTGTCGTAGAATATTTGTACGACGGTGCAGCCATGTGTGGGCCCCATAACGAAAAGAGATTGGATGAAGAAAACGACAAATATAAGTTGTTTAAAAATAACGGCGTAGTTGTTACCGTTAATACTGTTAAAATACTCGGTGGTTAAAACACAGTAGCACACGCTATTGCACCAATTATTGATTCTTACGTAAGAAGGCACTACTCAATAATGGTTACAGTAATTACTGTTCAATATTTTATTTTATTGATTTATAATTGTTGCGTTGATATTTTATATTGTTGTTGTTTCAATAATTGTCATTACATAGTATTTTTTATTATCGAAGCAATAATTCATATTATCTGAATAATATTGTTAGATAACATTATTGGCAATGTCTAGAAAGTTATGTCTAAGGAGAGGTTTGGTCACCTAATTGCGCGCCAGTAAGGAGAAATTCTTATTGGAAAGCCCCCTCTTTCCTGGGAACGGCCTGGTTGCTAGTATTGTGATTCTGTAATATTATTTGGGAATAATTAATTATTGATTTATATGATGAGGAAAATATTGATTTTATGTGGATATAGATGGAGAAAATTTTTAATGTGACAATTGTTGAAAATTAATATTTTATCTTTTTCTGATAAAATAATTCATTTAAATATATTATTTTAATAATATATTAACGGTGATATTTTTATAATGAATGTGGGATATGTGAGTATATGAGTAGGAAGAGTATTTTTGTGGTATTAAATGTTTAACACATATTTTGTGTGTTGGTGGACACAATTATTGACCGAAATTTGATTATAGCTTGTAAAATCGTCCATTTGTGGATTTAGGTCAATTTCTGTTTGGAATTTGGAAAAATTTTCTTCTGTAAAGTTGTAGAGAATTGAATTTCCTATAAAAAGTCGCGAGATTCAAATTTTCTGATAAAATGGCTATTTATTATGAATTATTGAAGTTCTGAAGCTCCGAAATAATTGATTTTTGGAAGTTTAAAATAATTAAAATAGGAAAAATGTTTTTTTTTTGTTTTGTGGGCAGCCCTAGCATGTGCAACTTAAGCTGAAATCAGTTGTCAAAATGTGCGTAGAGAATTTGTAATATATATAATATTATTATATTAAATTTTCTACTTTGGCGTTCTAAACATTTTCCTATAAATAGGGTGCATAGATTAGAATTGAAAATCACACTAGAAACTAAAGTTTTCTCTCTCTATATTATCGATCGTATTCTTGTGAGTATTTTGAGTACTGTTGCTATATGGTACAAGTTCAAGTCATAGCTTATATCTGGTGTTTCAACTAGAAGTACTGTCTTTCGAGGTAAGGGATATTATTTTTTTTAAATGATATTATTTCTTCTAATATCATTATGCTGAAGTATTGATCTGAACTTTTAATCAAATTTGGAACTTTTTGTGTCGGAGTTACTATTCACGTATACGGCACTATTCACGAATACGACACTATTCATCGAAAAATAAAAATTTTCCTTTTCGTCTAAAATATCTATTGTGGATACTAGCTTTGATTGTATCCATGTTTTGATCATTCTTGAATTTTACACCACTATGATTATTTTTGAGGTATTTTTGGACATGGTTAAAACAAAGTACGAATCCTTAATCCTTAATCCTTGTCATTTTGTTTCACTGGATTCGTTTCTTTAAAAATATTTTTCATCATCCTCAATCTTAAATGATGATATTATTGAATATCTTTGGTCTGTAGTGCAAAGATGAATGATTTCTGATGAATATCTTTGGCCCGTAGTGCAAAGATGAACAGGTGTTTAGATGAACATGACCAACTGATGAATATCTTTGGCCTGTAGTGCAAAGATGAATATTTGATTCCAGATATATATTGATTGATGTTACATGGATAAAAGATAGACGATGAACTTTTAAATTCATACATAGAAGATAGTAGTTTGCATTCTCTACTTAACTTTTCTAATGAATTATTATTTCCGCTGCAAATATTGATTTAAAACTTGTTGTCTATTGTATTCTATTAGATTTTTTCCCTGTTGAAGACTAATGATAATTTGTTGTATATTATCTTAGTCATAATATTCTTTACTGAGCTAGTTGAGCTCACCCTTTTCCTTTTTGTTCCATTTTTCTTCTCAGGAGGCGAGAATATAGTGAGTACGAGTCGGGGTATGGAATGAAGGGTTCTAGAGAGAGTTATTTAGTAGTCCTCACCATTTTGTAAAATAATGTATCAATAAATGTGATGAGGATTTATTTGAGTATAGATATTGTCTAGAAGATAATGTTTTTATTCAAACTCACAATTTTACTGTTGTAATAATAAAGTTGTAGTTATTTCTGTACCATGTATGGATAACTCAGAATGAGTGATGTATACCTATTTTGGGGGCGTCACAGTATTTTTTTCAATTATTGATTCTTACGTAAGAAGGCACTACTCAATAATTGTTACAGTAATTACTGTTCAATATTTTATTTTTTATCGATTCAATAATTAATGCGTTGGTATTTTATATTATTGTTGTTTCAATAATTGTCACTGCACAGTATCTCCATTATCAGATCAATAATTCATATTATTTGAATAATAGTTATTAGATAACATTATTGGCAATGTCTAGAAAGTTCTGTCGAGGAGAGGTTTGGTCATCTAATTGCGCGCCAGTAAGGAGAGATCCTTATTGGAAAGCCCCCTCTTTCCTGGGAACGGCCTGGTTGTCATAATTATGATTCTGTAATATTATTTATGAATAATTAATTATTGATTTATATGATAATGAAATATTTATTTGATGTAGATATAAATGATGAATTTATTTATGTGGTTATAAATGAATGAATTAATGTTGAGGTATTTTATCAGTATTTTATCGGATTGGAGGTATTAAAAGATCAAATCAGTGTTCTTACAGCTTTATTGTGTGAGTTATAATTTTTAATCTGACCGTTGGATCATTGTGATTTTTGGATATGTTATACATATATAAATTGAGTATATGTCCATAAATTTTGAACCGTTAAATATGAACGTATAATTTGTTATGAATTTTAAGAGGTGACTGATTCAGAAATTAGGTATATAAATGATTTTGGTGGAAAATTCTAGAATTGAGTGGGCCCCACTTGTGGTTGGTGAAGAAATGTGCTGAATTTTATTTCAAATGTGGTGGGTGGCAATAGTAGCAGGTAAAGCCATCAGGTAGCAGGTCAAGTCTGCTTCGACGTGCTAACATTTTTCTATAAATAGAGGTCTAAGTTAGAATTGAAATCACACCAGAAACATAAGCTTTCTCTCTTTCTCTCTCTATATTATCAAACATATTTTTGTGAGTATTTAGATACTTTGAGAGTTGCTATTCAGTGTAAGGTTCCTTCAGCTTTACATCCGATATTCCAGTCAAAAATACTGCTCTTTTGAGGTAAGGGATTGTAAGGGATGTTATTTTTTTCATAATGATGTTATTCTTTCAATATCATTATACTGAAATATTGGTATTGATTTTATTGTGAAATTTCTATATTTTTGTGTCAGGGTTACTATTCACGTATACGGCACTATTCACGTATACGACACTATTCATGTATATGACATTGTTTACTTATGACATTATTTACGTATACGGTACTATATACGAATACGGAGTACTATTTACGAGTTACTATTCATGAGTTACTATTCACGAGTTACTATTCACAGGTACTATTCACGATAAAATTAGTTTTTTTTTCTGACCAAATTATCGTTGATTTTGAATCTTACTCTTGAGATTAAATCTATATGTTGATTATATTGTTTTTATTATCATATATAACATTTTTATAATCCTGGTGAAGAAATTTCTCTTTGACTTGAGTGTAAAGATGGGTTGATTATTGGTATGATCATGACTATGGGTTCTCTTTGGCTAGTAGTGCAAAGATGAATTGTGACTAGTATGATCATGACCATTGAATTTACAATTGAATATTTTTAGCTTAAGTGCAAAGGTGAATTGATCAACATGGTTATAATTATGGTTTATATAGATTTTGAAATGATTATATATTTGTTTGAGATATGAATATCTTTGGCCTGTAGTGCAAAGATGATCTGTTGTTGAATATCTTTGGCCCGTAGTGCAAAGATGAACTGTTGTTGAATATCTTTGGCCTGTATTGCAAAGATGAACTGTTGACGAATATCTTTGGCCCGTAGTGCAAAGATGAATTTATTAGTATGATTATGAACAGGAACTGTGATTTGGTATAACCATGATCTTTGATGTTTCAGGTAAAGACATGTGATAAAAATTATCTTCGTCCTGGATGCGAATAAGAATTTAGAATTACAATTATGATTATGAGTTATTCATATAATTGTGAAAAGGAATTGTTGATTAATATTACAGGGATAAAATATTATTAGTGGACTTTTAATGTGGAGAAGATAATAGACTTTATGGTCTATTTGACTCTTCTAATAGATTGCTCGTTCCGCTGCAACTATGGTTGAAATTTTTTATCATCTACCATATGTTCTAAATCTCTGATTTATTACTGATGAATGCTATTGATAATTTAATTATCTTTAGTCATGATATTCTTTACTGAGCTAGTTGTGCTCACCCTTTTGCTTCACAATTCCTTTCAGGTAATAAGAGTGTAGTTGGGTCGAGCGGGGGTAACAGGGGAATAAAATGGTGGTCTCTAGCTGTGGAGGTTCTCCATAAGCAGTATAGAAAGGTGTTGTATACATCATTTAGTAATTATATTTGGTGAATCAAATAGGGTGAGGCGAACCCAACGTTGGAAGGGTGTTTTGCCACTATCATACAAGATGTCTAATGACATACAACCTCGTGTTATCATAAGACAGGGTTGTGCTCATCCACTTGCTGAGTATATCTACGAGCACTACCCTACCTATATAATCTTGGTGTTTGGTTGAAGTATAACTCTCAATTAGAGACAGTGGAGATAATGATATGTCAAGAGAAGACTCACCATTGGAAAGAATATGATAGTAATCTTCTCGTTTTTTTTGGGGTCTATTGGGTCAACCAAGGATAATTCTGTGGCCATATGATATCTATCATAACCTAGACGCATGGCCTCCCATGTACGAAGGTTTCCTTGAGCACTTCCCAAAGATTTTAATTTCTAAAATAGTTTTTGACTATATCTTTATGTAAGATGTCATGGTGACGTGCTACCCAAGTTGGTGTCAAGAGTCACAGTTGATATATATATTTGTATCAAAACTCACAACACATGAGTTGTTGTATTTTGTACGATAATTGTTGTAATAAAGTTGTAGTTGATTTCTGTACCATGTATTTGGCGACTTAAAATGGGTTGAATGGAATGGACCTATTTAGGGGTCGTCACATTAACAATCAAAGAAACACACCTAACTACTCCATCAATCCCGTAATATATGACATTTTAGAGTTGCACACAAGAATTAAGAAAATATTTGTATAACATTAAATATAATATCAATTGTCTATAACACACTTAAATTCTCATAATTACCATACTTATCTCATTTTCTCTCATTTGTACTACACCTCTATTCCATAATAATAGTCATTTTAGTTTCATGCACATGAATTAAGAAAGTCATTTAATACTATCATTTAAGAATTAAAATTTGTATGAAATTTCATCACTACCCCTTTATGAGAAGTTGAAAACTATTAATATAAGAGAGAAGTTAAGGGACACACTTTTATGTGAGAAATGAACATGTGAAAATATCCAATTACTTATGAAAATATCATTTTCCTAAACTTTTAGATTTCGTTGTTTCTATACTTTTCCCTTGAGTTTTCCTAGTTAGAAACTCACCCTTATTAACTTCAAAAATTACATCGAGGAATTTGTAAAATTTAAAACATGGGTTAATATACTATGAAGTTCAAACATGAGGGACCAAAATGTATTTGCGTCACTAGTTATCACTTTAAATTCTAGTTGAGCGATGATGACATCGTAGTTAACAGAATCTGGAAAAAGTAATTGCTTAATCACTTACGTCTCTCGGCTAACCCCGTTCCGTTAACTTTCTCTCTCCTCTCTCTCACCAGCTGAACCAGCTAATACTAACTGTTATACAATTCATCTCTCTCTCTCTGAAATTCATCTTTCTCAAACCCTAAATGCTCAATAATGGCATCAGAATCAGAGCCAGAACTGGAAAATGAATCGAACAAATGGGAAGAAATTCTCCGGAAAATGTTACCGGCCGGCGCTCCATTACCGGACGAAGAGCAGCTCGATTACTCCATAGCCGTTGAGTACGACGGCCCACTTCCACTTCCACCCGACGACGTTCCCTCAGTCGATCCCATTATTATTTCGAAGTTCTCTCGTTTTCGAAAAATCCCAAATGGAAACGCAAAATCTATCATTAGCAGAGGATCTACAACTTCAAATCAATTTGAGGTGGATTTATATTCGAATTCGAATTCAAAGTTAAATTCGCATTCAGATTTGTTTGATACTTGTGATACTGAATTTGATGATGATGATAATGATGATAGTGCTGATAATTCAGTAGCTTCTTCGCCTGTTGTTTCGAAATCTCGGAGTGTAAGTAAGGGGAAAAAGTGTAGTAGGTGTGGGAAAGGGAATAGGTTTTTGTTGAGGGAGAGAGAGAATTGCATTGTGTGTGATGCGGGATACTGTAGTAACTGTGTGCTCAAGGCAATGGGGTCAATGCCGGAAGGGCGAAAGTGTGTGAGTTGTATTGGGAAGCCTATTGATGAGCTAAAGAGGCCGAATTTGGGGAAATGCTCGAGGATTTTGTTGAAAGTTTGTAGTGGATTGGAGGTGAGACAAATAATGAAAGCTGAGAAGGAATGTAAGGTGAATCAGCTTCGGCCAGAGCAGCTAGTTGTGAATGGAAAGCAGTTGCAGCCTGAAGAGTTAGCTGAGGTTTTTGGTTGTTTGGCTCCGCCTCAGAAGTTGAAACCTGGTAGATATTGGTATGACAAGGATTCTGGACTTTGGGGGAAGGTAAAAATAGAGACCACTTTTGAAAGCAAAAGCTTGTAAAGACAATTTGAATTTAAAGATCAAAACAAATTTCAATATAACTAACAAGTTTCTGTTGTGTATTATCTAGTTTAATTGCTTCTTCGCTCATCTGCTATATCGTGTGTGTTTTTTCTTTCTTTCAGGAGGGAGAGAAGCCTGATAGGATTATAAGTTCAAAACTGAATGTTGGGGGTAAGCTTAGGTCGGACGCAAGTAATGGTAACACTAAAGTTTTCATAAATGGTCGCGAAATCACGAAAATTGAGCTTAGAGTACTGAAGGTATTGCAAAAGTTCTCTTATCTTTTTGCATAATATATTATCTTTCATAAAACATCCATTGCTTTGCTATATTAAACCATATGTAACACCGAATTGGGTGGTTGCTTATCCAGTGAATCACCAAATTGTTCCAATAAGCTGTTGAGTTATGTTTGTTATTGTAACAATTGGGCCAAATTCCGAGTCCAAATCAAATCACAAACGTACCAAGACTCAACTCACTGTTTCAAACTTTCAATGGTATCTTTTTGGGTCATCTTAGCCCACTACCGACTCACCCAAAAAGTTGTGATTGAAAATACTATTGGTAGTAGCTTGGGTCTTTATATATACATATGAAATTATCTCACATGTTTTGATGTGTGACTGCGGTGTTATAGTCTCTCCCACTTAAAGCCTTGATGCTCCCATCAAGCCCGAATCCATAGCCCAAAATCTTTGTCACTCTAGTCATTGGAGAATAAAACCAGCAAATTGCTTTACACATTTTATATTATTCTTGCTTATGAGATTCTCTTTAGTTAACACAGTTTGTATTATTCTTAAAAAGGATAACCACTTGACAATATTTTAAAAGTTAAAATTCCTAGAATGTGTGTTTAGGACTTTTACCTGTTATATTTTATGTGCCTATTCTTGTTTACTTTGCAACTCTCTGTTTATACATGGCTGTCACGAAGAACCAACTACGTGTGTTTAAATATTTAAAATGTTCAAAATGAATATATGAGCTATACAGGCTGTAAAATTGGTTGTTCACCCACCTTGAGCTAGTTCAGAAATGTTGAGTGAGTAATTTTTGAATTTAGATGTAATAGTAGATATCGTAGCTGAGTAATCAAATATATATGATATAAGTTAGAACCATAGTTGTCAAATCGTGTATCGAAAACCCTCATATCGTATTTCATGTATCGTATGGTACGAACTAAATGAAAAATGTGAAAATATATATTTAAGTATATAAAACACACTATTTATTGAACAATCAAGTATATTAGCTTGATTATATATAAAAGTAGTTAAGTAAATATTATTATAGACTAAGATAAATTTTAAAGTTAAATAGTAGCCAAAATACTCTAAATTGATTTATTAGATATTATTTTAATAATCTTTATAGCATGACAATAGAAAACGAAAATTCAGATTCACCTTTAAACTATAAAACAAAAGAGAAGAAAATAGAGCAACATTCTGAAGAAGAAATAAAACTCTATTTATGATTAAAGTCTTATCAAGTGGTATATAATATGTTTGTGCTAAAAAACTTCTGCTTTTGAAATGGTAGGAGGCTTAAAAATTTTCTTTTACTCTTTTGAATCTACAAAAATAAAATAAAAAATAAAGTCGGTTGCTAACAACAAAAAGTCGTGCATTGTATCTTTTCATAAGAATCGTATGATACAATGTCATTTTTGATTCATTACGTATCGAATTGTCTCCGTATCGCATCGTATCCTATTATGCGTATCACGTAACGTACTATTTATGATAACCATGGTTAGAACCATATAACTGAAAACTATATTGAAAAGATTTCATCTTCTAGACATGCAAGGCATTTTACTTTCCTAACATTTCTTTTGATACGTTTCTTCTTTGATATTTTTTCTGTTATTCCATATTCATGATACTTTGGATAATCACATGTAGTGAATGCTCTTTTTATAAAAGACCGAATTGATCACACTCCACATCTTTACCCGATATGCCTCCCAACTTAGAATTCTGTTTGGGATTTTTAATTTAAACTTTATCAAATTCTGGCTCCAACTGTCTTGAATATGTATGTTACACAATAAACTGTATGTTTAATCTACAATTATTTATCTGTCTTCTCGAATTTCCAGCATCCTTTTGATTCTATCTTTCGCAATTTTATACAAATAATAATAAAACTAACTATCCATTCTGCTCATTCTTGGATGTCAATCCTACAAATGCCTTTTACATGTCTTACTAATGGCTACTCTGGTACCATTGTGGTGTCAACTAATTTCCTCCTTTGAGGTGGCTACTGTTTCCTTTCTTTCTTTCATTTTATTTTATTTTTTGTCGGAACTTGATTTGTCTCATGACTTTCATTTCAGATGGCCAAGGTGCAATGCCCTCGGGATACTCACTTTTGGGTATACGATGATGGTTCGTACGAGGAAGAAGGTCAGAATAACATTAAAGGCAACATATGGGGAAAGGTTCTTTCGTAATCTTTGGATAACAAAATAAATTATTAATGTTAAGCTTGAGATTTTGCTATATAGTGATTAGTTAACAACTAAAAAGCCGCAGTTATGTTTTTCGCTAGGCAGGCGTCCACTCGTTTAGTTTGTGCGTTATTTTCATTGCCTGTACCACCTGAAAATCCTTGCGGGCCAAAAGAAGATTCAACTACTTTTTCAAGAAGGTCTGTACCTGAATATTTGGAGAAGGAAAGAGTTCACAAACTTCTGTTGTTTGGGCTAGAGGGTTCAGGCACAAGCACTATTTTCAAGCAGGTAGCTTCACTTTCTTTCTTTCTTTCTTTCTTTCTTCTTTTCAGCACTGAGTTTGCTTAAAATTAATATCCATTACAAAATATTTCCCAAAATGTGGCTTGTTTATGCTTATGCTTTTAGTGGTCTTTTGGATGTCATCTTTCTACCAAATTGACATTGCACCGGTCTCCGTGAATATGATGTCTTTTCAGAATCCATACCCCTCTTATAATATTAAGTTGAGATGTCATGTGACGTGAAGAATTTTGATTGGGGGGCCCACTAATACAAAAACATGTATATGTTGAAATTAAGGGTAATATTGGCTTCTTCAAAACATGGCAACACATTGATTTCCATAATTTGCATGGAATAACCAAAGTGACGATCTAAATAAAGGGTGTATATTAGATTTTATCCTAATAGATTCCATTTGTTTGCTTCTTTTGATGTAACAGGCCAAGTTTATATATGGAAACAAGTTCACTGCCGAAGAGCTGCAGAACATAAAGCTTATGATTCAAAGTAACCTGTACAGATATCTTAGTGTCTTACTTGAGGGGCGAGAGCGCTTTGAAGAGGAGTTTTTGTTGCAGAAAAATCCTCCTGAAGAGTCTTCCCCAGGTCTCAAATCTTATGCTGACAATTTTTATCTTTGTCATAAAGGCCTCTATTATTGTGCTGCATTCTTGTTATTGTCTTATGCTCCTTTGTGATTTCCATATCAACTTTTCTGGAATTAGCTTTCAGTTTATCCTAGGATATTGTAGCTTTGTCTCTTTGGAGAATTTCCAAAGAAATTTTATAGTCAAGATCATAGTTGTCTTGGTGGCAACGCCTTGGCGTCCAGGTGCAAGAGCAAGCAGCAAGTCGGCACTTGCCTTGGGGAAAGCTGCCAAGGCGCTCGTCTTGGCAGCTAGGCTTCCACAAGTCGTTGCCTAGGCGACGCCTTGGAAGCCTAGCTGCCAAGGCGAGTGCCATGAAGCTTGGTTGAGAACCCTAAAACTAAAAATATTTATCCACTTCAACTTGTCGACTCACACGCAACAACATGCAATGATGCTTGGGATGCACATGCAGCAGCTGCTACGGAAAAAGGAAAGAATCTGTGTGTGGGCTGGCCTTAAATATCTGCTATACAGTGGATTGTTATACTTTCTTGCAAAGCTTGTGAAGGCAGCATAGCCAACTTGATGCTGACCCACGTGGGTATGTATGCTGAAGACAACTAATGTCCTCCATCTACTGAGTGGGATAATGTGGCTGCTTGTAGTTCATAAATTGGTTTGACATATTTGGGTCTCATGTCACATGGGTAATGGGTTGTTTGCCTCCATGAATTATTAGTTGCAACTTAGTTTTATTGCATGTACAATAACCCTTGAAAGTTATAATTTTGACCACATATATCATAAAAGTTGTACTTTTGACCACGTAAATCATAAAAACTCATGTAACTCCAATGTACTTTTGAAGTAAAATAAAAAATGTATACATTGCACACTATGAGCGACTTGTCGTCATATGGACGCCATGGCAGGCTCATTATCTCCTAGGAGTCCTGGCGGTCAACTACCGCCGTGCCTCGACATGGCACTGTGACAAATATGGTCAAGATGAGGAGAACATGGAGAGAATTATGCTGACAATTTTTATCTTTGTCATAAAGGCCTCTATTATTGTGCTGCATTTCTTGTTATTGTCTTATGCTCCTTTGTGATTTCCGTATCAACTTTTCTGGAATTAGCTTTCAGTTTAGCCTAGGATATTGTAACTTTGTTGCTTTGGAGAATTTCCAAAGAAATTTTATAGTCAATATGAGGAGAATTGGAGAGAAGGCCTTTGGTGATACTGCGAGTTTTCTTGGTCTAGTATATTGTAGCTTTGTCTCTTTGGAGAATTTCCAAAGAAATTTTATAGTCTAGTTGAGGAGAATACGGAGAGAAGGCCTTTGTTGATACTGTGAGTTTTCTTGGGCCCTTGACAAAGTCTTTCTACGTCTCTGTGGTAGATAAGGAAGATGATTTGTTTTAAAACATTATTGGTTCCCTTTTCTTTGAAAAATGTAACCAGAAAAGTTCACCTTAAACCAATAAACACTTTTTTAAGTCAATCATCATGTTATTTACTCGCTTGCTCATTTCCTAAACCGATGAACTCTATTGGAGCCTATATTTTGTGCCTTGGAAATGTCTAGTTGGGATTAAAGTAATTAACGGATGAATTTTATTTTCAGGGTACATTGTTGAGTTGAAGGTGTTCTCTATTCCCAAGTTATCTTCCTTCGAGTCCTTTTTCTACAAACGAGCATTCTTTTACTTTTACCTTTTCCACTTGCCGACCTGCACCCTTTTCCTTCATCTCTCGGTGGTTTTGGCATGCCTCGCACTAAATAATATGGAGCCACCTTTGCACATAAAATCTCAGTATACTTATGGAATGGTGTGATAAACATCAAAACAACGGGAATGGAAGCAAATAGAGAAAGAATAGTTGTTATTGATGATGCTGTATTTCAAATTTATCAACAGGAATGAAAACAAATAGAGAAAGATTGGTTGTTATTGATGATGCCGTAATTGAAATCTACATGTATACTCTAAAAGTTAAGACATTAGGCTTTTGAATGGTGATTAAATCTTCTGATTACATATGATGTATACCACCATAATTAGAAATCTGCTGATTTCTCCCTTTGTTCTTCTAAAATGGATGCAACAGAGTGGAATGCTGGGGCATTTAATGTAGAATATTACAAAAAGGTAGTAGGAACATAAAACGTGAATTGGGAACTTCTATAATTTTATTTATTTGTTGTGGTTCCAAGTTCACAGTATCTTGTAGCAATCAGGGTCCATACTTTTATTTGTTATATTTGGAGAATGTTTCCTCTTCCTCCCCCACAGATGGAGTGTTAAAAACTTTATTTGGTTTGGAAATATCCTTTGCTGCATAATGTGGCTGGACATGAATGTTTAGTGACTAATAAGAAAAAAAGTAACTATGCAAATGGAAAAAGGCCACATAGTGTCTTTTGGATATGTACATTTCTGTTATATTTTTGTCTGTCCATCCAAATTATGTACTTTTAAGGGATCAAAATTCTCTTATTAAGAAATAAACGGATCCGCTACTTATAAATAGTATCTCTCCATACGTGTATATCCATGTCTGCAAATGTATTATATTATATATCGCTTCTATTTTCATTTTCACACTTTCAGGGTGATCACAATTTGCAGCATTCAGTCAAAGTAATTACTGAAAGAATTCTATTTGTAGCAAGTATCATCCTTCTGTATGTATCGAACACTTCTACAAGTTTGATGTCTCTGTGTCAAACTCTTTTGGTCACCAGTACGTCAGATATTCTTGGGAATTTACTGCGATTCTCACCTAAAAATTCCTAAACACATAAGAAATAACTTTTGTTAGTACGATGTGGTACTTCAAAAACCTGGGTTAGAAAATTATACAGGATGCTTATCAGATTCTTATAGTTGGTGGGGAATCCCCAATGTAATTGTTATTTTCAAGGTTACTGTTACTGTTTCTTGGCCTGTCTTATGTTACTCTTTCTTAGCCTGCCTTATTTCTATGTTTTTTCCCTTTCTAATTTCTTACAATGTAATGATCTTTTAATTCTATATGAATTTGATTACAGGTGAAATGGTTCTTGATAGAAGTAAGCAATGTATCTATTCAATCAATCACAGGTTCAAGCATTTTTCTGATTGGTTATTGGAAATCATGGCTATGGGAGATGTGGATGCTTTCTTTCCTGCTGCAACACGTGAGTATTCTCCTGTTGTAGATGAGATCTGGAAGGATCCTGCCATCCAAGAAACCTACAAGAGAAAGGAGGAACTGCCTTTTCTTCCAGATGTTGCCAAATATTTCTTAGATAGGGTATGTATCCTGTTTTAAAATTGTTATCCGATGACTTCTACAACCTAAATGTAAGTCTTACTTGTATGCGTTTTTTTAATTTTTATTTTGGATCTTCAGCATATAGTTATATTACATAATTTTTGGTATTGTTTATTTATTTTTGGTATGTGTGTGTGTGTATCTTGCATAACCATTCAGTTGTTTTATCTAGTTAGTTTATATCTGGATAATAAGAAAAAATAGGTTCAGTTCGCTCAATAGGCTTCTTGATATATCCATATCTCCGTGAAGTGTGTATGTGTCTCTGCATGTGTATTTCACTCGTCTGCACACCTAATAAATGTGGTTAAAAACTAATTCCCTAGTCGTGTTAGTGTTTAAATATCAAATTTGAGATGGCAGTACATAAGCCTAATTTTCTCTGACCTTTGTCATTGTGATTTTTTTAGATGCCTGAACAAGGTAAAGCTAAATCTTAAGGTTTTTTTTTGTTTAATCTTGGATAATATGCTTTGATCAGCTATAATCTTGCCGGATCAAGTTAAGACCCATGTTCTTTGGTCTAAATCTAGTTTCTATAAAGTCCGTCATAGCAAAGAATTTCACAAATTCTGTTATGTGAATATCTTATTTGAAGCGCTTAGAGACCATATGCATATAAAATTCTATCATCACACTGCTTTCAGTGTTTTTTTTTTCTTTATGACGTTACAACGTTTGGCACAAAATTTTCTTTTGACAAGGTTTCTTGTGAAGTCGCATGTCCTCAGTAATTATACTTGTCTATCACTGCAACTAAAAGTCTTAGGTTTCATCGAGGCTTTTGACAGTTGCTGATGCATTACTAATTTATGACTGACAGGCTATTGAGGTATCAAGCAATGAGTACGAACCTTCTGAGAAAGACATTTTATATGCCGAAGGAGTAACCCCGAGCAATGGTCTTTCTAGCATTGAGTTCTCATTTGATGATCACAGCCCCACTTCTGAGATTTACTATGAAAACTTTGAATACCAATCTCCTTTGACAAAGTAAAAAGATTCAGTAGTTTTTAATATAATATATTGGCTTTGTTTATCCTAGCTGCTGTTCAATTAATGCTCTTTCGCGTGACCTTTTTTTCTCTCTCTTAGGTACCAGTTGATTCGCTTAAGTTCCAAGGGGCTTCAGGATGGGTGTAAATGGCTGGAAATGTTTGAAGACGCTAGGGTGGGAGTATTTTGCATTGCCTTGAGTGATTATGATCAAGTGTGGTCCCACAGCTCTGGTCCTTCACAAAACAAGATGCTGGCGAGCAGAGATTTGTTTGAGAGCATAGTGAAGAACCCTTGTTTTGGTGACACCCCCTTTGTGCTGCTTTTAAACAAATACGATGCCTTCGAGGACAAAATCAACCAGGTTCCTCTAACAATTTGCGAGTGGTTCAAAGACTTCAATCCTTTGAAGCCTCATCACAACAGTCAATCGCTGGCGAACCAAGCATACTATTACATGGCTGTGAAATTCAAAGAGCTCTATTATTCCATCACCGGCAGGAAGCTTTTTGTATGGCAGACCAAGGCTCACGACCGTATGTCAGTTGATGAGGCAATCAAGTACATTAGGGAGGTCCTCAAGTGGGAAGAAGAAAAGGATGAAGATTTTTATGGAATCAACGGAGATGATTCATTCTATAGTGGAGAAATGATGACTCCTCCTTATGAAATGCAGGAATGAGGCTCTTTCTTCCGGCAGCTGACCAGATGTCATGAAGTAAGAATAATGCTCGAGGTACCAACTTTTTATCCTATTAATTAAACACATCAATACCGATTTATCATGCAAGAAAAAAAAAAGTGAAACTCAAATTTTGGTACCCCTAGCATTACTCTGAAGTAAATAAGAGGTTATAAAGAAATGAAGATTTCAGCCTATGAAGTGCAGATTCTTTGTTGAGATTCAATGGACTTGTCCATAAGCTCAACTTCATTTTGGTGATATTTTTATTGGGGGGTGGGGGGGGGGGGGGGGGGTGGGGGGGGGGGTTGATTTGCTAGCCTGTACATTCTTGGATACCTTGTTAATTTATTTGAAGTTTTCTCCAGAGGTTAATTACAAAATTGTGAGACTAATAAATTTCAACAATTAATGAAGACTTTTTTTTCCCTTTTCTTTTGTTTATTGCAAGGCATGGAACCTTGGATTTGATGATGTAATTGCTAGTTATTAAAAGTTTATAATTCAAATCTTTCTTCTCTCGTAGGAGTATTTCTGTATTCCTAGCTATTGATCTTTTTCTGTTTTTTCTTCAATTATATTTGTTATGATTAATTTTTCGTATATGCGAACATACCAAGTGTTGGGATGTGATTATTTGAGTCTAGCCATGGTGCAACCCAGTCTATTTAATGGTCCGGATCTGGTGATGACTCATATGTATTTATTATGACAGTGGGAGAGTCCTTATTAAAATATGATTGTATTTCCTTATTTGGAGGGATAAGGAGTCCTCCTCCTTGTTGGATACGGGTGGAGGTGACTTCTATATATATGGCTACAAGCTAGGGTTGAAGGGAAGAAAAGAATATCATAGGGCACAAGAGTTACAACACAAATACACAACTTGTACTCCCAATATTGTTATAGTGGATTACTCACTCTCTGTGATTTTTTCCCAATTGGGTTTTCACGTAAATTTTGTGTTCATACTTTATATTTCTTTATTTATGTTTATTGTGAGTGTATTTCGTGAGTTTGATTTCACAACAATTACTCCATCAACCGTTGTCGCTATTTTGGTCTGTCCTTTTGGGTGATTTCGTCAGGCGTATAAAATCAGGCGTTAACATTGGTGTCGTCTGTAAGAAACAAGACACTTGTTTTAGTGTCGATTTAAAATCACCGATTCACCGAAGGAGATAAGTGATTTTTTTTATTAAATTAAATATATATTTATACGTGTGTATATATGTATTATGTCAATAGCAATTGAAACATGATCGTAATTCAGCCAGCGCAGAGATAAAAGTTTAAGTTTTTATATCATTGAAGTGCTTTAAAGGCGGATTCAGTTTCATCATCAACCACAGACTGAAGAAAATTCGGAGGATATAAATTCCGAGGATAAAAATCCCACAGAGACTTTTTGAATACTCTCTTATTTATAAGTTCCTTATAAATAAGAGACTAGGGGGCAAGGGCGGAGCCATGAATTTATTTCGTACCGGGCTACTAAGTACCAACATTAGATGGAAAATGTCCTTCAGTAGTTGATGCACTTTCTCTTGATTTAAAGAGAGAAAAAAATAAAGTTTTTTCTCTCTTGCTCCTTGACTTTCCATTATGACTTATTCAAATTGAAAATTCCAAAACCTAAAAATTTAGAAATTACCTTCAAAGTTCAAATTGAAATTCTCTAAAGTCAAACACTAAATTGGTAGAATCAATTGGCATGAATACGTGCAATAGAATTAATCAATTATATTCATCTTCAACCCTATAAAATATTCTAGCCTAACATGCTTGAAATTGGAACACAAAACATAATTAAATAATGCATACATAAATAAGTAAAATATTTATTTCAATGTACCAATTAATTGAATAAGAAAATAAAATAAATTCTGAATTTCAAAACTCAAAAGTGTTTTGTTCTAAATAAGAAACAATGATATCCTTAACATTCAAAAAATAAAGAACAAATTGAATAAAAGAATGATGCTCATCAATTGCTAAAAGAAATAAAATACCCATAAACTAGTATACGACTAATATTTATTATTAAAACAATACATATTGACCTCATACAGAAATTTCACAGAGTCCCTCTCAACTTAGCCGCCAAAGTCACAGAGCAAAGAAAAAGCCACAACTATCTTCTATTTAACAAAATAGAACTGATTTTGAATTTTTCGCTCACCCTAATAAATCATCTGGGCCGTCCAAAGTTTGGAATAAATCTCACCATCCATATAGTACCGAAGTCACGGGACATAACTAGTTAATCAACAAAACAGAAAAAAAAATCAATTTAGATAAACCCTCTTATCAACTAATACTATAAAAAAAATAAATTAAAAAATAGCCCAGAAATGCCAAACCCAATTTGAATATAGGAAATTGAGAATTACACGAAAATGGAGATGAAATGAACCACCAAAAAACCCACCTACAAATACATACCATTTCCAAATTATAAGCCCCAAGGCTATCTTTTTAACTAGATAGATAGCTTCCAAAAGTATCTACTTTTATTTGTTATCTTCATCTGATATCTTCTCCCTGACTCCTTTCTTTGATGCAGCTCTCTTTTTCTTCATTCATTTAGGAATTAGGGCATCCTATAAATGCCTTTAAATGTACTCTGTCAACAAACTAAGAAATATGTATTTAGTATTCAATGCTGGGTTGAACTGTTGGGCTATTGAAAGTATATAACTTATGGTACTAATACTATAACTAAAAAATTTCACCTAGGGTGGCTCGTCCCCTGCTGGGGGGCAATGTTGGGATCTGATTATTTGGGTCTAGCCATGGTGCAGCCCAATCTATTTAATGGTTCAGATCTGGTGATGACACATATGTATTTATTATGACAGTGAAAGAGTTTTTATTAAAATATGATTGAGTTTCCTTATTTGGAGGGATAAGGAGTCATTCTCCTAGTTGGATGCGGGTGGAGGTGACTTCTATATATACGACTACAAGCTAGGGTTGGAGGAGGAAAGGATAGAAGAGAATATCATATGACACAAGATATATAACACAAATACACAACTTGTACTCTTAATATTATTATAGTGGATTACTCTCTCTCTCTCCGTGGTTTTTTCCGAATTGGGTTTCCACGTAAATTCTTGTATTCATACTTTATATTTCTTTATTTATGTTTATGTGAGTGTATTTCATGAGTTTGATTTCACAACAATTACTCCATCAACTGTTAGCGCGATTTTGGTATGTCCTTTTGGGTGATTTCGTTAGGCGTACAAAATCAGGCGTTAACATTGGCGCCGTCTGTGGGAAACAAGACATTTGTTCTAGTGTCGATTTAAAATCACCGATTCACCGAAGAAGATAAGTGATTCTTTTTTATTAAATTAAATATATACTTGTACGTGTGTATATATATATTATGTCAATAGCAATTGAAACATGATCGTAATTGATTATTGATACAACTTTACATATTCTCTCTCTTATATTATGCATGTAGTGGTGGTATTCATATGATGCATGTGTAAAATCTAAACATTAACACTTTGGTCCAGGTGATGATAAATTGGTGCTGAGTCACCGCACTAGTAACGAATTCAGCCAGCGCAGAGATAAAAATTTAAGTTTTTATATCATTGAGGTGCTTTAAAGGTGAATTCGGTTTCATCATCAACCACAGACTGAAGGAAATTCGGAGGATATAAATCCCGAGGATAAAAATCCCACGGAGACTTTTTGAATACTCTCTTATTTACAAGTTCCTTATAAATAATAGACTGGGGGCAATGTTGGAATGTGATTATTTGGGTCTAGCCATGGTGCAACCCAGTTTATTTAATGGTCCGAATCTGGTGATGACTCATATGTATTTATTATTTGCTACAAGCTAGGGTTGAAGGGGAAGAAAAGAATATCATAGGGCACAAGAGTTACAACACAAATACACAACTTTTACTCCCAATATTGTTATAGTGGATTACTCTCTCTCTCTTCGTGGTTTTTTCCCAATTGGGTTTCCACGTAAATTCTTGTGTTCATACTTTATATTTTTTTATTTATGTTTATGTGAGTGTATTTCGTGAGTTTGATTTCACAATAATTACGCCATCAACCGTTGGCGCTATTTTGACCTGTCCTTTTGGGTGATTTCGTCAGGCGTACAAAATCAGGCGTTAACACCAAGAAATGAAAAAGTATTATATATTTCCCCAAAAAATCAGATATAAAGGTATACATACACTTTTTTCATCTTACCCTTCATTTTTTTCCTTATTTAATTGATTGTCATTTTTGTTTTTCCACATTCGCACTATTTGTTGCTTCCCTTAGAACCATATTATGGTTGTGAAAATATTATTATTAAATAAATTTATTGTGTTCATTTTTAATTTAATCTTATTGTAATTTTAATTGCAAATCTCAAAAAATTCAATAACTCTATTTGTCATTTATGAGTTGCTATATGTGAATAAATTTATGTTAGTATTATGTAAATACCCATGATAAGAGGTAGTAAAAAAGAGATCCACATATTGTAACACCCCAATTTCACATCGAAAAGATATGGGAAAAATTTGTGTGTGTATAAGAAATTAAATTACTACCATAATACCTTCAGTCATAACCTTTTGGGTGAACTTGCCCTATTCGAATGGATTTAATTCGATTCGGACTCGGACTTGAGATTTGACCTGTGATTTGTTCTCAGTTATTTGGTAAGATCACCCAATAAGATACTATTAGTTTAAAATCTTATTTGGATGGATTTGATTCAGATTTAGAATTTGACCTGAGATTTGTTCTAGACTCAAAATTTGACCCAAATTGTTTCAAATATTGTTTTACGTTGGAGGTTCTTTTCAGTTGTGACAAATTCTTATGTTCGAGAAACCAAGAAATGATCAACCAAATCAAAAGCCAGAAAATCGACCAAGTAAAGAAGACCCTATTAGGGCTCGACCTCCTAGCTAGGACTAGGGCTGCAAACGAACCGAACTGTTCGTGGAACAGTTCGGTTCGGTTCGAGTTCGACTTGCTTGCCTAGTCGAATCGAGTACGCACATAGTGTTCTGTTTGATTGCTCGAGCGAACATGTTCGCAAACCATGTGGTTCGGTTCGTTTTTGTTCGCGAACAGATCAAGTTCGGTTCGATAAGTTCGAGTTCGAGTTCGGTTTGATAAGTCCGAGATTGGTTCGAGTAGTTTGATTTCTTAATTACATGTTTAAATTGTTTCTAAAATTCTAAATACAAATAATTGGTTATTTCATATTAAATTCTAAAGTTTGTTATATTAATAATTATTAAATTTGTAGTTATTTTTTTATTACCTAAACATCTTTTTGTCTTTTTAATAAGTTATTATAAGTAAATTTTTTTACTTCTTCACCTCTAAATTCTAATTTAATTAAAATAATTTTAATATTTTCATAAAATTTTGAACAATGATTGTTGGATTATTATAATTTACATCCATAATAATTTAATAAATTATAACTCATGTCATAAAACACATAAATATTGTCATTAATCATCATACAATGACAATTTGATATTAATTAAATAATGATACAATACAGCTGCTTACATGTGTGACAACCCGAAAATTTATAAGATCTTGAATAATTAAAATAAAGGGTAAAAAATAAAACCTAGATGGGAATTAGAGGATTAATTAAATTTTTTAAAGAACCTATATGGTTTGATTTGAATTTTTAAGCAATGTAAAGAAATTAAATGAGAATGATAGAAATTTTGAAAATTAAGAAAGAGATTACGTATAAGGATAAATATATTATGACTCATGAGAAATATGTACGAGACTATATATATATATATATATATATATATATATATATATATATATATATATATATATATATATATTGTAAATATGTATATATATTTATTTGTTTTATAAAGTGAATTATAAAGAAAGCTACATAACATAATTATACATTAGGTATGGAAATTTAATAACCTAAGGGTTATGATATTAAAAAATATTAGTATTTAAAATATATACTAACCCTAAGAGATTTATTTTATACATCTCAATTAATTAATTTTATAACATAATTAAAGCAAGTCTAATTGGGTTATAAAATTAAATGTACATAAGCAGTCATTTAAATTCCAAAATGAGTGAATGAAAATCCTAATTAAATAAAATTAAAAGTATTGGACTATGTTAATTTACACAGCCCAAATAATTATTTAGGAAGCCCCAAAAAAATAAATTTAAAGCCTAAACTAAGCCCAACAAGTAAGGGACTTTTTGGACATTTGATTAAGCAAAATAAGAAAATTAAATTAAATAAAAAATGGGTGTAATGATGTCGCAGTGGCGGGGGCGGGGGCGGGGGCGGCACATTGGTGGGATAATGAGCACGTGAGTAATTTTTTTTCAAAGTTAAAACTTACACTCAAGCACATGTGTCATCCATTTAATTAGCTACATTATTTTACTAAACTTGCAAGCAATCCTTTAACCAAACTTGTAAGCAACCTCATAATGATTAAGGAAAAGAAAGCAAGATGAGTGGGGAGATGTATTAGATATACATTAGGTATATTTAAAAACATCAAATAAAATCTATTTTTTTTCTTTCTTCTCTTTCATCTCACTTTCCTAGAACTAGCAAAACCAAACACACAGAGAGAGAGAGAGAAAGAGAGAGAATAGAGTCCATTTCGGCAGCTACATAAGGAGAGAAGAGAGAGTTTTTGCAAATTTTTCAAGCCCCATAATAAAACTAGGAAGATTTTGAGCAAATGTATAATCCTAAACTAGTTTATGTAATTTATTTTTGATTATTTTCAATCAAAACTTGAATTTACGATTCCAAACTTCAAAACTCTAGATTTACATGTTAATAAGTATTTTATGTTTAGATGTAACCCTTTTGAATATCAAAAGTTAGATCAAAAGAGAGAAAAGAAAACTAGTTTTTTAAGGGTTAGAAAACCTTAACTTTTATATACAGTAAAACCTCTATTTAAGAATAGACTTGGGACCAAACTGTGACGACCCCAAAATTAGGTATACATCACCCATTCTGAGTCGTCAGATACATAGTACAAAATTCAGATACAACTTCATTTACACAACTGTTGAGCTGTCGTATAGAATACGACCACAGTTAACTGTGAGTTTTAATACAAATGTATGTAACTCTCATGATGCCTCGACCACAACCTTACAATGGTACTTTACATAAAAGTATAGTCAAAGACTGTTTTAGAAATTAAAATCTTTGGGAAGAGATCAAGAAAACCTTCGTACATGGGAGGCCACGCGTCTAGGTTATAATATATATCATATGGCCACAGAATTATCCTTGGTTGACCCAATAGATCCCAAAGAAAAACGAGAAGATTACTATCATCTTCTTTCCAATGACGAGTCTTCTCTTGACATATAACTATCTCCACTGTCTCTAAGTGAATATTATATTTCAAATAAACTCCAAGATCATATAGGTAGTGCCCGTAGATATACTCAGCAAGTGAATGCGCACAACCCTATCTTATGATAACACGAGGTTATATGTCATTAGACATCTTGTATGATAGTGGCAACACACCCTTTCAAAGTTGGGTTCGCCTTACCCTATTTGATTCATCAAATATAACTACTAAATGATGTATAGAATATAACACACTTTTCTATACTATTTAGGGAGAACCTCCACAGCTAGAGACCACTGTTCTATTCCCCTGTTATCCCCGCTCGACCCGACAACACTCTTATTACCTGAAAGGAATTGTGAAGCAGAAAGGTTGAGCATAACTAGCCCAGTAAAGAATATCATGACTAAAGATAATTAAATTATCAATAGCTTTCATTAATAATAAATTAAAGATTTAGAACATATGGTAGATGATAAAACTTTTCAACCATAGTTGCAGCGGAACGAACAATTCATTAGAAGAGTCAAATAGACCATCAGGTCTATTATCTTCTCCATGTTAAAAGTCCACCAATAATGTTTTATCCCTGTAACATCAATCAACAATTCATGTCCACAATCATATGAATAACTCATAATCATAATTGTGATTCTGAATTCCCTTTTCGCACCCAGGACGAAGATGATTCTCATCACCTATCTTCACCTGAAATATCACAAATCATGGTTATACCAAATCACAATTCTTGCTCATAATCATACTAATAAATTCATCTTTGCACTACAGGCCAAAGATATATAACTGTAAAACCAATAATGCTGAGACTCAACTTAACAAATAATCCACATCATCGAATCACCCCTGCACTACGGCCAAGGATATTCGTTAATATCACATCCATGAATTATCCATGCACTACGGCCAAGGATATTCATTATTATCACATCCATGAATTAATATTTCATTGCTGAGACTCAGCTCAATAATTAATCAACATCATCAAATCATCCATGCACTACAGGCCAAGGATATTCTTTCGTATCACGACCACGAATTATCCATGCACTACGGGCCAAAGATAATCGTGTTTTCATCAACGGTCCTGATCATGCCATAAAACAATTCATCTTTGCACCCTTGGCCGAAAAGAATCCATAGCCATAATCATACCAAAAACTATCCATCAATGCACTACGGGCCAATGAGGACTTTTTCATTAGTATCACAACCCCAAATTATCCATGCACTACGGGCCAAAGATAATCGTGTTTTTATCAACGGTCCTGATCATGCTATAAAACAATTCATCTTTCCACCCTTGGCCGAAAAGAATCCATAGCCATAATCATACCAAAAGCTGTCCATCAATGCACTACGGGCCAATGAGGACTTTTACCACGTCATTTGTAACATTACGGTCATGATTATACCGAATAATCCCTGGTCATAATCATACCAAGTCCATCTATGCACTACAGGGCACAGATGACTTTCAACAAAATATAAATATGAGGATGATGACAATGATATAAGAATTCAATAAAACAAGTTCAAGAATTAATTTAATCAATAACTAATAACGTCTCATTTATTCGTAACTAGATTATTTTCACAAAAAATATACCAAATCAGTCCCAAAAATTATTCTTTTCTGGGATTAAGCATAATATAGTCCCATATTGAACATATATTTTTCTCGAAATTTTTAAAATTTATTTACTATTTTTCAAAAATTAATTTCTAATTAATTCCTTAAGAAATTAGTTACCTTAAGTTTAACTTCAGAAATTCCCAAATCTTAGCAGGATCTTACATATGTTAACGTGAGCTTTCAGTTTAAATTTCATGGTCATCGGAGTTATAGAACTCTGGTTATAGCATTTTCCGTCAGAAAAACCTAAATATTGAAATGGTCATAACTTGCTCATTTTAAGTCGGAATGAGCTCAGTTTTGGACATGAGGTACTTTATACCATATACTTTCATGTTCCAAAAGGCCAGAATCTTTCTCACAAATTAAGTGGCCGAAACAACCCTTTTAAATTTCTGGGCAGTAGCATTTTTCTCTTTTGCAGCTTTTGACTCCTTTGCTAAAGTCAGTCCACACGAAAATCTACAACACCTTTTACAGTGATTTCACTTGGATAAGTTACAAAACTTATAGATCAAACTCCAGAACTTGACCTCACTCAAAAATTCAAAATATAATAGGAGATATGGTCATTTTATGTTCCGTTTTCACCAAAATCTGATTTTCAACTCTTTGTGATTTCTAAGAAACTTTCATGTTTTCACATAATAACCAACATAACTCATCATAACACTTACTAATACTCAAAACATATGAGGACATCATGTATACAGATCATTTCCATAATTTAATAAGGAATGAATACACAAGATCATTCACCATGCATGTGGTAATCCACATAGACAGGTTATTCCAACAGAATAATAAAGAATGGAATAACAGGAGGATTCACCATGAGTGCGATAGACTGCACAGACATGTTATTCTCAATAGAATAATAAATAATAGAACCAGGTCCGGCGTAAACACACAGACAAGATATTCCGACAGAATAGTAAAGACGGAACCAGGTCCGGCGTAAAACGCAAAGACAGGATATTCCAACAGAATAATAAAAAATGGAATAACAGAAGAATTTCACCAAGTATAGGGTAGCCCGCGTATACAGGTTATTCCAATAGAATAATAAAGAATGGAATAACAGAAGTTCTCTTCATGGATAAGAAAGAAATAACACTCCATACCTTAGAAAAAACTGGATATAGAAGTAGTGAAGTAACATAATACTTTTTTTCTTTCTCTCTATAATTTCTCTCTATAATAATTGCTCTATAGCTTTAGTGAATTGGTGAGAAATGAAGGAAGAATGAGCTTCTATTTATAGGAAAATATAGTTTCGATAATTGCACGTTTTGGGGCTCGAAAAATTACAGTACAATACCTCCAACTTTTCTTTCATTTTTAATTTAGTCCTGCAAGTATTATCAAACTTGCACCACCTTCCCTAATAGTAAATAATGTGAATCAATAGTTCAATCATGTGAATCAATAGTATAATCATGTGAAAAAATTAATTACAGTATAGTACCTTCAACTATACCTCTATTTTTAACTTAGTCATGCAAGTATTATCAATCTTGCACCAACTCCCCTAATAGTACATGAATGTGATTCAATAATACACACATTTGAACAAATAGTTATATAAACATGTGAATTAGTAGCAATTATTTGCTCATTTATTCGATTAATTACCCGATTTATCAATATAACCCCTAGACATCAATTATCATCGGAATAGATGTCGATTTCCACTAACACTAATAATCCCAACACAATAGAACTATCAAAATTCATTTTTAATCAACACAACTTATTCATCATTAATATTATAACTCACAATATTTAACAACCAAGTCGTTCCCAAGAAAGAGGGGGCTTTCTGATAAGGATTTCTCTTTATTGGCGCACAATTAGGTGACCAAACCTCTCTTTGACAGAACTTCTAGACATTGTCAATATTACAAATAATAATATGAATAACTTTGTCGTCTCAATTATTGATTTAATAATATAATATATTATGCAAATGATACTGTGACAATAATTGAATCAATAATATGAGAGGTATAATGCAACAGTTACTATAGCAATAATTGAGTATAACTGAGTGACTTCTCACGTAAGCATCAATAATCAATATCGTGTGCTACTATGCAACCATTCGTATTACTATACTTTTAACACCGGGTGTTTTAACAGTTTTAACGGTAACACTTTCGCCGTTATTTTTATAAAAAGATAATTCTGTCGTTTTTTAACTATGACAATACTTCCGTTGTGGGGTCCACCAATGATTGTGTCGTCGTGCGGATATTCCCCGACAAAAAGAATATTCCCCGACCAAACGAATATTTTATAACAACTTGCATACTTTGCAAAATTTATAAATACTACCCACAACTATAACATTATATCAAATCCACTCCATAATATAAAAAAATAAAAAATTATTTCGAGAAAATTAAATATTTATTCATAAAATCTGGGGTCTCACACAAACTATTTGTATTCTAATTGAGAGGTTATTACTAAATAGAGGTATTGGTACAAAATATTTTTCAAACACCCAAAAATATTCACTTTAACAAAAATATAGATTTTATAACAAAAATTAAAGAAAACATAAATTATTTAGAATTTCAAACTAGGAAAATATAGTCTTTTATAGAAAATGTAGTCTTTTATAGGAAAATGTGGTCTTTTATAGGAAATATAATCTTTTATAGGAAAATGTAGTCCTTTATAGGAAATATAGACTTTTATAAAAAATATAGTCTTTTAAAATTAATATTGTCTCTCTCTCTCTCTCTCATATATATATATATATATATATATATATATATATATATATATATATATATATATATATATATATGAAATTATTACTATATAGAGGTATAATTTCTTAATACGACAATTAAAAAATATATAACATATTACAATTTAGAGGTTATTTTTATTTATAACTGGCCCAAATTGGGACCAATTTTTTTTTAATAATATTGTAGAGGTTATTCTTATATAGAGTATTCTTAAATAGATGTTTTACTGTACTTTGAATGTCTACTGTATAACTTATTTTTACGATCCGTCAAAGATGGGTGCTAGATATTTAAGTTAACTAGTAAACCCATGTGATAGAACTCAAATATGATGATTGTACAAGACATAATGACTGTTTAAGCAAAATTGTCTAGGAAAAGAAAAGGAGGAAAAATACGCTGTTTTTGGGCAGTCCATTGCAAGGGTAATTTTGTCCAATTTTTGTGCTTTAAAAATTCTGAGAAAATTTGGGGTGTTAAAATGATGAGTTAACTGCATCCTGTCCAAAGATGGCGAATTTTGGATGTAGAGAATGAGAGTTATGAATTTTACGGGAAATGACTATTTTAAAAGTAAACTTGAATAACTCTTGGTATGTAACTCCAAAAATTGTGAAATTTTTACTAGAAGTACATATACATAACAAGAGCATACCCTGAAAGTGTCGGAATATTTGGACAAAAACTCAGTTCATGAAAATTGTTACAAAATCCGACTGTGTTGGCCATTCTAAGCATAATAATCGAAACTGAAACATTCCAGAAACATTATATGTTCATTAGGGTAATATTAGCTGATGTTTTCCAAAAAATTAGAATTTTCAGAATTAATTTGGAATTTTTGCATTGAAATAATTGAGTTATGAATAAATTGATAAAATAAGTTAAATGATGTTATAAAGGGTAAAAATATAATGTTTTTGACAAAGGAACCTTAATATGATATAATCAGAATTATGGAGGGTATTTTGGTTATTTTTGATAAAATGTTATATTTATGACATTTTAGGTTTATTAAATAAATGTATTAGTAACGGATAAACAATTAAAATAAATTGTTTATGAGTTTAATAAATGATTAAAATATTATTATTATATTAATAATATTAAATTAAAATATTATTAAGTATTTAGATTAAAATATTATTAAATGACTAATAATATTAGATTAAGAAGTTATTAAAATATTATTAAATAATTAATAATATTAGAAGTTAATTAAAAGATTATTAAGTAATTAATAATATTAGATAGTGAGTTGAATATTATTAAGTGATTAATAATATTAGCAAGTGATAAAAGTATTATTAATTGATTTATAATACTAAGAAGTGAATAAAATATTATTGAGATTAATAATATTAGTAAGTGATTAAAATACTATTAAAGAATTAATAATATTTGGAAATGATTAATATGCTGATAAGTGATTAAAATTATGAATTGGAAAAAGATTTAAAAAGGGAAAACAATTTGCTGAATTAGCATATTCGGTTTGTTGAATTAGTGTATTCGGTTTGCTGGATTAGGTATTTGGGTTTGGATTATAAAAAATAACTTATAAAATGAAAAATTAAGTGTTAAAATGAAAAAATTAGCTTGATCGGCTTTAACTTTATCGATTAAATTCGATTTTACTCGTATATTCGTTATCTTCACTTGGGTTCCTAGAGTCTTTAACTTTATCTTCATCATTTATAAGTCGTACGAAATGGGCCTTTGTGTTAATAACATCGCACTCATAAACGCATACGATCTTCTGCTCAACGCGTCAGCTACCACGTTCGCTTTCCCACGATGATATTGAATGGTACGATCGTAATTTTCAACAGCTCGAGCCAACGTCTTTGGCGCATGTTACGTTCGTTTTAAGTAAAGAAATATTTGAGGGTTTAAGAAATGGGTTTTGTACTGAGGTCAATATAAAATTCGATTTCACGCTCTAGGGGTAGGCTAAGAAGACTTCAAGAATACGTCAGGAAATTTATTAAGAATAGAAATATCATTCAAAATTGTGACTCTCATCCAAGACTTGGATAACACATCACATTGATAACTATCAACTTGTCATCGTCATTCACAACGTTGCCTACAGAAAATCTGGCTTTGGTGCATTCCACACAAAAAAGTCAACAACGAAAGGACCGGGGATCTTTACTTATGGCTTTATATGACAATGATTGACTTTAGTGATTTGGTTGCTTGAATTCACATAACAGGTTGGTTAGGAATATGAAAGCTAACAACCTTACGAAAAACATGATGAGTAGTTAACTAATCGATTTCTAAAAATTGCATCAAAGACAAGTATTTTCAAAGAGATAAGATTGACAGGTAACGTGAAAGTGTCGATTTGAATAAACAAGATTTATAAATAGTGGAGGTAACGAAGGTTTCTACTAACGAAGTTTTAACCAATAAGTCAAAGTCTAACTTCTACGGAGTTAAATTTAAATGTTGAGCACAAGCAAGAGAGAAAAAAGAATAGGTAGAACCGGTATCGAATAAGGTATAGACTTCGCAAAAATTTATAATTAACTAACCCGTGATAACTTCGTTCAATTCGTCGTCACGAAAAACGCTCTCCCTTAAACTACCGAATTTGACTTGTTCGTATCCGCCTTTGGTGCCACCGTTCCAGCTGGACTTGACTTCACTATACGACAAAATCGAGCTAAATGACCTTCTCTTCTTGAAATTTCTATTTCTATTATCTTGGCCATGATTACTACCAAAGTGGTTACCATTCATGGCATGATAATTTCCACCGATGGTTATCATTGTTTCGATGGCCGTTGCCACCAGTATGATTATTATCGTTTGGTCGTTACCTTTTGGTTGAACTAACTCTTTATCGCGCTCCAATAATTGAGCCCTATTCACAATATCTGAATATAAACAAAGTTTATGAGAAATGAGGTATTGGCGTATTTCGGGTTTCAAACCTCGTAGAAACATTCGCGTCATTCTCTCCTCATTATCGACCAAATGGGATGCAAACCGGGATAACTCCGCAAACTTAGCCTCGTAATACGACACGTTCATATTGTTTTGCTCCATTGCACATCTCAAAATTTTTAGATGTCATTCTCAAATACTGTCACAAAACAAAGGATAATTAAATAAATTAACATATAACATATTATCCCTATATTCTGACCGACCAATTAAATACCAATTAAACTTAGGTAGGTCATACTAGCAAAGGAATTCCCCATATCTCCCCTCCTAGTTCTTGTCTCACATCTCAGCCAGGGATCATATCCCTAAACTTTGATATCAACTGTGACGCCCCCAAAACAGGTATACATCACCCATCTTGAGTCGCCAGATACATGGTACAGAATTCAAATACAACTTAATAATACAACTGTCGTGTACAATACAACAAAACATAAACTGTGAGTTTGAATACAAATATTGTCTACTAAAGAGTATACAAACTCAAAAGGAGTCCTCATTACAATTATTATCACACTATTTCACAGAATAGTGACGACTATTAATGCACCATCTAGGACCATCACTCTGTTCCCCGACTAGTCCCAGCTACGTTCTCATTTCCTGAAGAGAACAGTGAAAGAAAGGGTGAGCTCAACTAGCCCAGTAAGAAATATTATGACTAAGATAATGCAGAATAATTTATCGTTAGCCTTCAACAGTGTTAAACTGATAAAATATAATAACTATCAAGTTTAACTGCGGCGGAACAAGCAATCCATTAGAAGAGTCAAGTAGGGAATAAAATCTAAGTGTAATATTGAATTTTGTATCGACTTTGAACTCGGTACAAAATCCATTTTTAAAATCTCATGGCTCCTATTGAACTTCAGGAGTTAAAAAATTCAACTGTAGAAGTTTGTACCCGAGCCTTTATCTGGTGACTTCTTTTGTGGAATACACCGAAGCCAGACTCTCCGTAGGGGATGCCATATTCGTGCGATAGTAAACTGATAGGTGTCATTGTGACGTGTTATCCAAGGTTGGGATATGAGTCACAGTTGAGAGCAACTTAAGTCAGTAATCGAAATATGTAGCTTTCTAGGCTTAGTTGGTTATTATCGGAGATTCGTTGAAGGATATTCTCAAATCGCTATTCCATTAACTCAGCTGACTTGTAGAGATACAAAATTCGAATGAAGCGAGGAATGTGGGAAAAGCTTTGAAGAACTCAAGAGGAGATTCATTTCAGCACATGTTCTGACCATGCCATCCTGGAAAAGCGAACGCGGTAGCTGACGTGTTGAGTAGAAGATCGTATACGAGTACGAGTACGATATTGTCAAAGACTAATTTCGTATAACTTACAAATATTAGAGATGGAGATGAAAACTCTAATTACTCACGTGATGATATACAAGTATAATCGACTATTATCGATAAAGTTAAAATCGCTCAGGCTACACACCGGAGCTGATGAATATGAAGAAGGAGGTGCAAGAAGTTGTTATTCCAAAAATGAGAATTGGCGATGTGAGGAGAGATCAAACCTTCGATTTATTGATTTATTTGAAATCCTCGATCGAGTAGGAACTGTGGCCTATAGACTCGTTTTACCGCCAAGTATGACGCATGTTCATAACATTTTTCACGTATCGATGTTACGTAAATATGTGGACGACCCGAACCACATTATTGAGTTAGAACCAGACGAGATAGCCGAAGACTTAATATACGAGGAGGTACCTGTCAAGATTTTGGATAGGAAGAAGCATGTGCTACATACGAAGGTCATACCACAAGTTAAAGTTTTGTGGAGAAATCATGCTATAGAGGAAATGACCTTGGAGTTGGAAACGGAAATAAAAGCGAGGTATCTTCATCTTTTCGATACACCAGGTACGTATGTCAATTTCGAGGACGAAATTTCATAAGGAGGGGAGGTTGTAAGACCCCAAATAATTAATAAATGAAATTTAATTTTCTTTAATTATTATTTTGAATAGTAAGGGTTGATTTGATTAATGTGGATAGTTATGGGTAAAATACGTAAATATTTCAAAATAAGCAAGTGGTTATAAAATATTCATTGTTGTCGGGGAATATTCGTTTGGTCGTGGAATATTCGTACTGTCGGGAAATATTCGTACGACGGCACAGCCATGTGTGGGCCCCATAACGAAAAGCGATTGGAGGAAGAAAACGACAAATATAAGTTGTTTAAAAATAACGGCGTAGTTGTTACCGTTTACACTGTTGGAATACCCGGTGGTTAAAATACAGTAATACGCGTTGTTGCACAGTAGCACACGGTATTGCACAGTATTTTGAATTATTGATCCTTACGTAAGAAGGCACTACTCAATAATTGCTACAGGAGTTACTGTTCATTACTTTATTGATTCAATAATTGCTGCGTTGATATTTATAATATTATTGTTTCAATAATTGTCATTTCACAGTATTTTCCATTATCAGATCAATAATTCATATTATTTGAATAATATTATCAGATAGCATTATTGGCAATGTCTAGAAAATTCTGTCAAGGAGAGGTTTGGTCATCTAATTGCGCGCCAGTAAGGAGAAATCCTTATTGGAAAGCCCCCTCTATCCTGTGAACGGCCTGGTTGTCAGTACTGTGATTCTGTAATATTATTTTTAATAATTAATTATTGATTATTATGATAAAGAAAATATTTATTTTATGTGGATATAGATGAAGAAATTTTTTAATGTGACAATTGTTGAAAATTAATATTTTATCTTTTTCTGATAAAATAATTCATTTAAATATATTATTTTAATAATATATTAACGGTGATATTTTACAATGAGGGACATATGAGTATATGAGGAGGAAGAGTATTTTTGTGGCATTAAATGTTTAACATATGTTTTGTGTGTCGGTGGACACAATTCTTGACCGAAAATTGATTATAGATTGTAAAATCACTCGTTTGTGGATTTCGGATAATTTCTGTTTGGAATTTGAAAAAATTTTCTTCTGCAAAGTTGTAGAGAATGGAATTTCCCATGGCAAGTCGCGAGATTCGAATTTTCTGACAAAAGGGCTATTTATCATGAATTATTGAAGTTTCGGAGTTCCGAAATAATTGATTTTTGGAAGTTTTAATTATTTTATATAAGAAAAACGTTTTGTGGTTGTTGGCACATGGGTGGCTGATGTTTTTGACCAAAGAAGGCATGCTAGAGTTTTCAAAATATGTGGGTAAGAATTTTGAATAAATAATAATATATTTTATTAATTTAGTCTCCTTTGGCGTTCTAACATTTTCCTATAAATAGAGGGCTAAGTTAGAATTGAAAATCACACCAGAAACAAAGTTTTCTCTCTTTCTCTCTCTATATTATCGAGCGTATTCTTGTGAGTATACTTTGAGTGTTGCTATACGGTGCAAGTTTCTGTCAGCACTATACCGAAATACAGTCAGAAGTATGGTTATTTTGAGGTAAGGGATGTTATTTTCTTCTTAAATGATATTATTTCTTCAATATCATTATGCTGAAATGTTGGTTGGAAATTTTTATCAAATTTGAAACTTTTTCATGTCGGGGTTACTATTCACGAGTTACTATTCATGAGTTACTATTCACGAGTTATTATTCACGAGTACTATTCACAAAGCGTGAAGATGTTTTTTGTGAAATTTCTATCTTTTGGTGTCGGAGTTACTATTCACGTATACGTCATTATTCACGTATACGGCACTATTCATAAATACGGCACTATTCACCGAAAAATGAAATTTCTTCTTTTTGTCCAAAATATCTATTCTGGATACTAGCTTTGATTGTATCCATGTTTTGATCATTCTTGAATTTTACTTCAGTATGATTATTTATGAAGTATTTTTGAACTCGGATTGTTTAGAGTACGAATCCTTAATACTTGTTATTTTGTTTCACTGGATTCGTTTCCTTTAAAATATTTTTCATCATACTCAGTCCTAAATGATGGTGTTACTGAATATCTTTGGCCTGCAGTGCAAAGATGGTTGATTTTATTATGAATATCTTTGGCTCGTAGTGCAAAGATGAACAGGTGTTGAGATGAACATGACCAACTGGTGATACAAATGAATATCTTTGGCCTGTAGTGCAAAGATGATTAAAGATGTATATTGATTGTTGTTACAGGGATGAAATATTGATGATGGACTTTTAAATCTTAGAAGACAGTAGAATTCATTCTCTACGTGACTCTTTTAATGGATTGCTGTTTCCGCTGCATTTGTTGATCTAAAACTTGTTGTTTATTGTATTCTATTAGATTTTTCCCTGTTGAAGACTAACGATAATTTGTTGTATATTATCTTAGTCATAATATTTTTTTCTGGGCTAGTTGAGCTCACCCTTTTCCTTGTTGTTCCATTTTCTTCTCAGGAGGTGAGAACATAGTAGGATCGAGTCGGGGTATGGAATGAAGGTTCTAGAGAGAGTTGTTTAGTAGTCCTCACCATTTTTGTAAAATAATATATCAATAATTATGATGGGGATTATTTGCGTGTGGATATTGTCTAGACAACAATATCTGTATTTAAACTCACAGTATGTATTGTCGTATTTCACATGACATATGTATTATTGAAGTTGTAGTTATTTATGTACCATGTATTTGGCGACTCAGAATGGGTTGGGTGGAATGGACCTATTTTGGGGTCGTCACAGAACTGATTTTTTTTTACAGTCAACTCATTGAACTATACATTATTTTTAAAAAGTGATTTTATCGTCTATGTTTGTTAACCATTTAACAGAAGAATGACATTGCAATACGTGACATTCAATTAAATCTATGTGTCAATGTTAACAAGGAGAGAGAAGGTAAGCCAAATAATTAATTAAATTATTTTATAATATCACCCGGTAAGACATTTCTCTCCATGTTCGTCCTAGTTCCACATAAGGAGGGAAAATGGAGTCCTTTAGCTCAAAGACCCACCTGACCTCCGTAGCTGATGATAGCCCTCAAACTCTCTCCGCCATTCATCAAACTATCCACCTTATTAATCTATCTACCGATCTATGTTTTCAAAGTCTGAGACTGTAGATCGTGGGAGCTTAGATTGTATAGATTAGAAGGGGTATGCTTTTAATGGGTCTGGACTTAGGAGAATTGATCTGAAGTGGGGGTTTATGGGCTTGGTTTCTGGGGTTTCAGATTTGTGGTGGTCGTTGATCCTCTAGTCGACTGCGGGGAGGACATCAGCGATTCTGAGCTGCCGGTGAGCTTCTGCTCTGCTTCCATATTCTTCCATTTTTAAGTTCTTTTGAGTTTTTCTCTGAGAGTTGTCTAACTGAATGAGGAGCGTGAAGTTGGAGGACTGGATGTATGCTTCTCTTTTCTTTCTTTGGACAGTTTTTAGCCCAATTTTATTGTTATTATATTGAACTATTTGATGAGTGAGTAAAAGATGGATCAAATTAGGATGTTTTCATGGTGTTTCAGTTAATATTGGTCTTGATTCACCTGATTCCTTCTATTTAGATTGGAATGATTTTTGGGTTTGGTTTGATATGTACATATTTTGGGTTTTGGTTTGATGGGAATGAATGAATTTTGGGTTTTAGGTTTGGTTTGATTTGTACAAATTTTGAGTTTTGATTCTTGATATTAACGAAATGAGTTCCCTTAGATGTGAAAGACGAAGCGAAGGAGGAAGATGAAGATGGAGATGACTGATTCTATTTTAGTTGATTTATTTTTCAAGGATTTTTTTAGTTTAGTTGGAGATTAACAAGGATGATTGATTCCATGTATGTGAATATGAGTATTTCTAATGGATATGAGTATATTACATTAATGAGTTTTAGAAGAAGAAAAAAATTAGCGAAAAAAAGAAAGAATTCTGGATTATCTTTCTCTCTCTTCATATCTAATTGTTTGGAATTTAAAAAAAAATAATTGATGTTTGAAGTGTTTTAATATTTCTTTATTGTATATTTAAGTCTAGATTTAATGATTTCATAATATAAATAATAATTATATAAATTTTCAAAAATATAAATAATAATTAATTTTCAAAATTTAGTTATATTTTTGAAGTTTGAATTTATTTTTATGAATTTTAATTTTAAATTTGTGCTTATTATGAATATACTTATGAATAATTTTAAAGATATTACTCAAATTCAAAATTTACCCAAATTTCTCTTATTTTAAAAACATGTGTAATATATTTGAATATAATAAAAGACAAATTTATCAAAGAAAAAAATATTAATAATTTTTTATTATTAATGTGGAGGGTATTATGACAAAATTAGTAATATAACATGTTAGACATTTATATGTTATATTATTAATTTTAGTTTTATCTAAAGAGAGGTTAATAAAATTAATGAATTTAATGATTTATTTAAATTAAAAGAAACATATTTATGTGTAATTTATATAATTTATTTAAAATTGCACCATATTGAAAAAAATGATTTTTTTGTTTGCTATAATATCAAAGTTTTACCATACCAAACAAATATTAATGATTAAAATAAATTTAAAAATTTTAATTTTATTGTACTTTTATTTTGAATGGATTATTTTATTTATTTGATTTTGATTAATTTAGCATTAAATTTATACAAATTTCCATCTAAGCATGCCATAAAGAAAAATGTCTAACATGTAAATTTTCTCTCTCTCACGTGGCAGCTCATAGGTCTGAGCATTCAGTTATAACCGAACTGAATAGCTTATTCGGTTACAACAGAAAATCGAAATTAACACTATTTTGATATCCAAATTATTAATCGAATTTGGAGATAACCGAATTACCGAATAACCGAATTTACTATTCGGTTATACGGTTAATAACCGAAATGAAAAACTTTTCACTAAAAAACTTTTGTTACAAAACCTGCACAAAAATCTATGTTCTTCATCTTCTTCCATAATTTGATTCACAAACAAATCCCCAATGAGTAAATTCCCAAAAAGCAAACAAGTTTAAAAAATTGGAAAATCCTATCATACAATTAAAGCAAAACGAATGTGGTTAGTATGAAGTTTATTTTGGGGTAAGTTGGTTAATTAACTAATAAAATACTGACACGCAAGCGAAGTTGTATGTGTGTCAGTATTCTATTGACCAATTGACCAACTTACCAATAAAATAACTTCATGCTAACCGGATCCAAGCAAAACTATACATATGCCAATACCCAAAAAGGAAGCAAAATAAGCATTTTAGTAGGGACATGTTAAGTGACTGAGCCTTTCGACTAAAAGACTAATCGAGCTTCCAGAGATCCAGAAGCTTACCTTCAATCTAGAAAATGGAATGCAAGTTGCAAGTCTCCACCAGGTTAATTCACACCTTCTCTTCCTCTTTTCTAAATGACAAACTAAAGAGGGCTTACTTCAATCTATAATACTTAACACTATTCTCTTATTACTCCATGAGCTTAACCCCCAAATCCAAAACATAAATTTAAAGCTCCAAAATAGAATAGACTTAACAAATTAGGCAAAATTATTACACTTGGATTTTCTCTCGTGTGGTTTACTGGGCAAATATTCTTATCTGGTGCCTCAAAAGCTTCAATTGAGGCCATGCCAGTATATTTAATCTGGCAGGCCAGCCTCAATAGCCTCAAAAGTGAACTATTATGAGAACTGTAGGTATCCTTGTATGGCTTATCTGAATGTGTGTGTGATAATGACCTAGAAATAGCAAAAATACTTTCTGCTCTTCTAAAAAACCAAACAAATCCCAGCCCTTTCCGAACCGTAGCACCGCTATATGGCATCGGCAGTGAAATCGAGAGCAGATCTGAGGAAAACTGAGAGGCAATGGAAGGGAGAGAAATTGAGAGCAGATCTGAGGGTTGAGGGTTGAGATCTGAGAGATCGATTCGATGAGAGAAGATGAGAGTTGACTATCGAAATAGGCGAGAGAAAAATGAGATCGAGATAAGAGTCTTCTGAGTTTTGAGATTAGACAAACTGAGAGATAGTAAGATAGAGTCATAGAGAGACGACTTATACGAGACTCAAGACTCAAGATAAGAGTCATATTATTATTTTAACATTGCAAGACTTCGCTCGGTTAAACCGAATAACCCAAAAGTGAAACCCGTACAAACTAATCGAAACCATAAAAAAATTCGGATATAACCAAAATATTAAAAATAACCAAATTGTCAGAAAATTTATGTTAAATTATTTCAGTTCTGTTCGGTAATTCGGTTATACCTGTTTTTTGCTCAGTCCTAGCAGCTCATGTAATTTTTTCGTCAAAAGTCAAATAATTTAACAGAATTTGTAATGGTTTGTAAAAAAATTATAGTTCAATGAGTCGAATTAAAAAAAATTCAATTCAATGATGCATTTGTAAACCGACCCCTAATAGACCCAAAAAAGTGTATTTAACCCATTTTGAGTAAAACAGATGATATGAATTGATGATGTGTGGATGAATATGTAGGTGGGTAGGTAACGTACATAAATAATTGTTAAGAAGACAAGAGTGTGGATTGGCATCGAAGAAAATGGAACGTATGACAAGTTGTAACAAAGATGATGAATCAGTTTGCTATATATAGACCTGGCAAAATATGGTTATGGGTTGGTTTTGGTTTTCAAAATATGGTTAACCAACCATTTAAGAACTAAAACCATATTAACCATTTTTAATATGGATAATGTGGGTTAGAATCATATGGTTATGGTTAAAACCATATTAACCATTTTAAGATGTTTTGACTTTTAAACAAAATTTTTAAAAAATGAAATTAATATATACTATAGATAGAGAGACGGATATAAGGGGTGGGTAGGGGTAGGGTAAGGGTAGGGGTAGAGGGTGGGAGGTGTATACATAATCGCTTAATATTAATTTTTTTGGGGAGTGGTGAGGGTGGGGGTGGGTAGGGGTAAGGTGGGGTATGTGGGGTATAGGGGGTGGGGTATGGGTGGAGAAGGGGGTAGGGGTGGGGTGGGTGGGGTGGGGGTAAGGGGAATATACATAATCACATAATATTTTTTTTGTAGGGGTGGGTGGGGTGGGTGGGGTGGGTGGGTTAAGGGTGGGTAGGGTGGGTATGGGGTAGGGTAGGGGGTAGGGGTCGGCGTGGGGTAGGGTGTATACATAATCACATAATATATTTTTTGGGGTGGGGTGGGGTGGGGTGGGTGGGGGTGAGTGGGGTGGATGGGGTGGGGTAGGGGGTGGGGTGGGGGTGAGGTGTATACATAATCACATAATATATTTTATTATGGAGGTGGGGGTGGGTTGGGTAGGGGGTTGGGGGTATGGGGTGGGGTGGGTGTAGGGTGGTATGGGTGGGGTAAGGGGTGCGTGGGGGGTGGGGGTAGAGGGTGTATACATAATCACATAATATTTTTTTGTGGGTGGGCGTGGGTGGGGGTGGGGGTGGGGCGGTGGGGGACTGGTGGTAAGGGGTGTATACATAATCACATAATATTTTTTTTGGTGGGGTGGGGGTTGGAGTGGGTTGGGGTAGGGGGTGGGGTGGGGTGGGAATGGGGTGGGTGGTTGAGCTTCTTGAATCTATCTAATAAAATACAAATGATTTTGAATTTTTCGCTCATTCAATAAATCATGTTCAAAGTTTGAGATAAATCTCACCGTCCATACAGTGCCGGAGACACGGGACTAAGCTAGTATGTAAATAAGGGTGGAAAAACTTTTAATTTGGATTTGGAATAAAATATGGGTCAAAAAATGGTTAACCGGGTTGGAACTATATTTATTTTTAAAAATATGGTTTCAAACTTTAACCAACCCAAATAAATAAAAACAGTTAACCAACCCATTTGGTTCCAGTTAATATGGGTTGACCCAGCAGTTAACCAACTATATTGCCAGGTCTAGCTATATATGCAGCTAATAATGACAACGTAAGTGACTAACCATATCACTTTGTGAAATCTGATAGGAAGGATGGTCAGTTTTATCACTTCTATAAAATTGGATTTTGGTCTGAAAATTTTCCCATTTAATAATACAATTTTAAATACAAAAATGGTGAAATTTTTTTTAAAACATTTCTAAAAGTATTTTAGTAATGCCTTCAAAGTTCAAACTTGACTGATTTAGCTAAGATTTATAGTCAAATTGTTGAACTCAGGTCAAATAAGCTATCATATATATATATATATGGTTAAATGTATATACACAGCTGTGTAGTACACAGTCGCCTATGACGACGGTTTTTTTGGACTATATGAACGATTCACCCGTTGCCATAGGTCAGAATAGCTATAGCGACGGGTGAATCGTCGCTATAATCCAAAAAAATCGTCGCCATAGGTGACTGTGTACTACATAGCTGTTGTGCACTACACAGTTGTGTATATAGATTTTCCCCATGTATATATATATATATATATATAGAGAGAGAGAGAGAGTCTTGATATTAAGCTCACCCCTTATCCAACTCACCCGAGCTCACCCCCCTTTAGCGACGGACCCGTCAACGATTCGGTCATACAACTGTCATTTATACTTTTAGCGAAGGACAACATATAGCGTCGCTAAGAGTATAGATGACGCTTGTATGACCGAACCGTCGTCAGGTCCGTCGCTAAAGGGGGGTGAGCTCGGGTGAGCTGGATAAGGGGTGAGTGAGCTTAAGATCCAGACCGTATATATATAGGGTAAAATGCAAAGTCGACCGCTGAACTTTAGGAATTTTTGGGTATTGAGCCTTTTCTTTTGGTCAACGCAAATTGAGTCCCTTTCTATTAAAAAAAATTTGGACTTCGAGCCCCAGGTGCCACATGTGCATTGACCTGCATATGTGACACACGTGGCAGATCTGACGTAACACGAGACCTCTAGCTTAAAATTTGGATCTAATGACCACCTGAGCAAACAAGCCTAGCTTTTATAATTTTGCAAGGATTAATATTTATAACTAAACAAATTATTTCCCCCAAATTAAAACAGATCCCATTTCCTAACATCTGTTATTTACATAACTAAAATAATAACAATAATAATAATAATAATAATAATAATAATAATAATAATAATAACTATGACGCCCCCAAAATTAGGATACACCACCCATCTTGGGTCGCCAGATACATGGTACAGAATTCAAATACAACTTACTAATACAACTGTCGTGTACAATACGACAAAACATAAACTGTGAGTTTGAATACAAATATTGTCTACTAGAGATTATAAAAACTCCAAAGGAGTCCTCATTACAATTATTATCACACTACTTCACAGAATAGTGAGGACTACTAATGTTATCCTCTGGACCATCACTCCGTTCCCCGACTCGTCCCAGCTATATTCTCATTTCCTGAAGAGAACGGTGAAAGAAAGGGTGAGCTCAACTAGCTCAGTAAGAAATATTATGACTAAGATAATGCAGAATAAATTATCATTAGTCTCCAACAATGTTAAACTGATAAAATATAATAGACATCAAGTTTAACTGCAGCGGAACAAGCAATCCATTAAAAGAGTCAAGTAGAAAATAAAATATATTATCTTTTATGATTAAAAAGGTTTTTCATCACTTTTATCGTTGGGACTCAGCTTAATAAATAATCCACATCATCGAATCACCCCTGCACTACGGCCAAGGATATTCTTTAGTATCACAACCATAATTATCCATGCACTACGGGCCAAGAATATTTGTGTATTCATTAATGGTCATGATCATGCTAACAACTATCCATCAATGCTCTACGGACCAATGAGGACTTTTTTCCACATCATTTGTAACATTACGGTCATGATTACACCAAATAATCCCTGGTCATAATCATACCAAGTCCATCTATGCACTATAGGCCACAGATGACTTTCAACAAAATATAAGCATGAGGATGATGACAATGATATAAGAATTAAATAAAACAAGTTCAAGAATTAATTTGTCCAAGAACTACTAATGTCCAAATTGTTAACATGATACTGCTTTGTAGAGTAAAATTCAAGAATGATCAAAAGAATATTTCCATGAAAAGATACTAGATGAAGCACAAATATCAAGGATATTCTACTAATTTCATGGAGTATAGAAGTCAAAAGTTTAACCAATTAAGTATAATAAAGAATAAAATAACAAAAGAAATAACCATGCATGCGGTACTTTGCATAGACAGGTTATTCCAACAGATTACTAAATAACAGAACCAGGTCAGGCGAAATTCGTACCGACAGGATGTTCCAACAGAATAATAAAGAATTGAATCACAAAAGAAATCACCATGCATGCGGTACTTTGCATAGACATGTTATTCCAACAGAATACTAATAAGGACGGAATCAGGTCCGACGTAAAACGCACAGACAGGATATTCAGACAGAATAATAAAGACGGACTCAAGTCCGACGTAAAATGCACAGACAGGATATTCCAACAGAATAATAAAGACAGAATCAGGTCCGGCGTAAAACGCACAGACAGGATATTCCAACAGAATAGTAAAGACGGAATAATAGAAGAATGTCACCAAGTATAGGGTAGACCGCATATACAGGTTATTCCAACAGAATAATAAGCAATGAAATAACAACAGTTCTCTTCATGAATAAAAAAGAATAACACCCCTTACCGTAAAAGAACTGAATATAAGAGTATTTAAGTAGCAGAAATCTTTTTTTATTTCTCTCTATAATTTTCTCTCTCTAGAGTTTCAATGAATTCGTAAGAAAATAATGAAGGAATGAGCTTCTATTTATAGAAAAATGGACTGCATAGTAACTAACTCATGAACGGTCCAGATTGATTTACTTTAATCTGACGGTCCATATTTAAAGCAAAATCTTTTAAATAAAATATAATATATTCTATTTATAATCTAATAAAATGAATAACTTTATAAAACATTTTACTATGCAAACACTATGCATGCACTATACAAACACTATGCATAATAAATATAATATATTCTAATTATTGTCTAATAAAACAGATAGCTTTATAAAAGTATTCTATTTTATATAAAAAGATTTTATTATGCAAAACACTATGCAGATACTATGCAACACTATGTATAATAGAATATAATATATTCTATTTATAGAATAACTTTATAAAAGTATTCTGTTTTATATAAAAAGATTTTCTGTATTATTACATTAATAATACCAACAAAACTGAGTGACTTATCACGTAAGCATCAATAATCAATACCGTATGCTACTATGCAACCACGCGTATTACTGTACTTTTAACACCGGGTGTTTCAACAGTTAACTGGTAAAATTTCTGTCGTTATTTTCATAAAGTATTTTGTCATTTTCTCAATCCGACAATAATTCTGTTCTGGGGTCCACCAATGATTGTGCCGTTGTACGAATATTCTCTGTTAAAACGAATACTCCCCGACCAATCGAATATTATATAACAACTTGCGTACTTTGCAAAATTTATAAATATTACCCACAACTATAACATTATATCAATTTCACTCCATAATATTCAAAAATAATATTTATAGAAAATCCATCTTTATTCAAAAAGTTGGGGTTTTACAATCTCCCCTTCTTATGAAATTTTGCCCTCGAAATTAGGGTACGTACCTGTTATGTCGAAGAGTTATGGATACCTTGATTTCATTTCAGATTCTAACTCCCAAGTCATTTCCTCAACATCGTGGTTTCTCCACAAAACTTTGACTTGAGGTATAACCTTGGTGCGTAGAATATGTTCCTTCTTATCCAAGATTTGAACAGGAACCTCTTCATACGTCAAATCTTCCGCTATTTCGTCCAGTTCTAACTCAATAATGTGGTTCGGGTCTTCCACATATTTACGTAACATGGATATGTGAAAAACATTATGAACACGAGACATACTTGGCTGTAAAGCGAGTCTATAGGCCACATTTCCTACTCGATCAAGGATTAAAAATGGGCCGATGAATAGAGGATTGAGCTTTCCTCTCTTTCCAAATCTCGTAACTCCTTTCCATGGAGCAACACGTAACAACACATGATCTCCTATATCGAATTTCACGTCCTTTTGATGAAGATCAACATAACTCTTTTGTCGATCTTGTGAGGTTTTTATACGTTGCCGGATCGTTTAAATCTTTTTCGTAGTCATACGTACAAACTCTGGTCCCAACAATGTTGCTTCACCCACCTCATCCCAGCACACTGGAGAACGACACTTTCTTCCATACAACGCTTCGAATGGAGCCATGCCAATACTTACTTGATAACTGTTGTTGTAGGAAAACTCCACCAATGGTAAGAACTTGTCCCAATTCCCTTGAAATCAAGGACACAAAGTCTTAATAGATCTTCAAGAGTTTGAATAGTCCTCTTCGACTATCCGTCCTTCTGAGGATGATATGCCGAGCTAAATCGTAAATCTGTGCCCATAGCTTTTTGCAAACTAACCCAAAATCGCGAAGTGAATCTTGGGTCTCGATCAGAAACTATGGATACTGGCATATCATGCAATCTTACAACCTCATTTATGTACATACGAGCATGACGTTCAAGTGTATAAGTTTCTCGTATAGGTAAGAAATGAGCAGACTTGGTCAATCTATCAACAATGACCCAAATCGCATATATGCCTTTAGAAACTTTGGGAAGGCCATTAACGAAATCCATGGTAATGTGCTCTTACTTCTATTCTGGAATTTCAAGTGGTTGCAATGGACCTTTTGGTACTTGATGCTTCGCCTTGACTCGTTGACACGTTAGACACCTTGAGATAAACAGTGCTATCTCTTTCTTCATATTGCCCCACCAAAATGTATGTCGAAGATCATGATACATTTTGGTACTCCCAGGATGGATTGCAAACGGTGTGTTGTGCGCCTCCATCATGATTTTATACTTTAAATCAGGGTCGTTAGGAACACAAAGTCTGGAGTTGACTCGAAGTATTCCTTCTTCATCGATTCTTGCTTCCAGCATCGCACCTTCTTGCACTTTCTTCCTCATACGCATCAGCTCCGAATTTGTAACTTGAGCAGCTTTAATTTTATCAATTAAAGTCGGTTCTACTCATATATTTGTATGCGGTACTTCGCATAGACAGGTTATTCCAACAGAATACTAATAAGGACGGAATCTGGTCCGGCGTAAAACGCACAGACATGATATTCCAACAGAATAATAAAGACGGAATCAGGTCCGGCGTAAAACGCACAGACAGGATATTCCAACAGAATAATAAAGACGGAATCAGGTCCGGCGTAAAATGCACAGACAGGATATTCCAACAGAATAGTAAAGACGGAATAATAGAAGAATGTCACCAAGTATAGGGTAGACCGCATATACAGGTTATTCCAACAGAATAATAAGCAATGGAATAACAATAGTTCTCTTCATGAATAAGAAAGAATAACACCCCTTACCGTAAAAGAACTGAATATAAGAGTAGTTAAGTAGCAGAAATCTTTTCTTTTTTCTCTTTATAATTTTCTCTCTCTAGAGTTTCAATGAATTCGTAAGAAAATAATGAAGGAATTAGCTTCTATTTATAGAAAAATGGACTGCATAGTAATTAACTCATGAACGGTCTAAATTGATTTACTTTAATCTGACGGTCCATATTTAAAGAAAAATCTTTTAAATAAAATATAATATATTTTATTTATAATCTAATAAAACGAATAACTTTATAAAAGATTTTACTATGCAAATACTATGTATAATAAAATATAATATATTCTAATTATTGTCTAATAAAACAGATAGCTTTATAAAAGTATTCTATTTTATATAAAAAGATTTTACTATGCATAATATTATGCAGACACTATGTAACACTATGCATAATAGAATATAATATATTTTATTTATAGAATAACTTTATAAAAGTATTCTGTTTTATGTAAAAAGATTTTCTGTATTATTACATTAATATTACCAACAAAACTGAGTGACTTATCACGTAAGCATCAATAATCAATACCGTGTGCTACTATGCAACCACGCGTATTACTGTACTTTTAACACCGAGTGTTTCAACAATTAACAGTAAAACTTCCGTCATTATTTTCATAATGTATTTTTGTCGTTTTCTCATTCCGACAATAATTCCGTTGTGGGGTCCACCAATGATTGTGCCGTTGTACAAATATTCCCTGTTAAAACGAATACTCCCAGACCAATCGAATATTATATAATAACTTGCGTACTTTGCAAAATTTATAAATATTACACACAACTATAATATTATATCAATTTCACTCCATAATATTCAAAAATAATATTTATAGAAAATTCATCTTTATTCAAAAAGTTGGGGTTTTACAATAATAATAATAATAATAATAATAGTAATAATAATAATAATAAAGTACTAATAATAATAACAATAACAGTAATAGTAGTAGTAGTAGTAGTAATAATAATAATAATAATAATATTAACAATAATAATAAAAATAAAAATAAAATAATAATAATAATAATAACAATAATAAAAATAAAAATAAAATAAAATAAAATAAAATAATAATAATACTAATAATAATAATAATATCAATAATAATAATAATAATAATATCAATAATAGTAATAATAATAATAATAATAACAACAATAATAATAATAACAATAAAAAATAAAATAAAATAACAATAATAATAATAATAATAAAATAATAATAATAATATTAATATTAACAATAACAATAATAATAATAATAATAATAATAATAATAATAATAATAATAATAATAATAATAATAATAATAATAATAACAATAACAATAATAATATCCATTTATGACTGTCCACTTAAACGAGTCGAATCGAATCGAACAGAGAGTTGCTTGAATTCCTCAAAACGTTAAATTCATACTTGAATTCAAATTGTATTTCAAAAAATCTACAAAAATTTGGCTCGACTCGACTATTTATTACTCGAATTCAATCTGACTCAGATCTAATTATATTCAAACTACTCGTGGGCTTCAAATTCAAGCTCAAATTCGAGTTTTCACATAATAACTAGTTTTATAATTAATAAATATAATTATAAATTAAATTTGTTAATATACTTAGAAATGAGAAAATATATTTACTATTGCACTTTATAAATATAAAAGAACAATTAAAATTAAAAAATCATAATAATTAATTATCCTAATTTGATTTAATTTTTTATATATTATAAAAGAATGTATCGAGTATCTAATCGAATATGTATCAAATCACAATCATTAATTCGAGTGATTTGAATCTTAAACGAGTTGAGTATAACTTTGCTCAAATTTTTCTCGTATTTTTATTCCAATCAACATATTTAAACTCAACTCATACAAACTCAAATTAACTTATAAGTTATATCCGTCCAAACTCACCCACATCCGCCCATTTCCCGAGTCTAACTGTGAGTAAATGAATTTAGAATTCAATCTATTAATTATTTTGTCGAGTTTAAATTAATGGAGTTCAAGTCAAATTCATTTTAATGTGTTCAAACTTTACTTATTCAGCTGACAACACAAGTGTAGTCAACTACGATATTAATAAATTTTGTACACATCTCTTAAGAGAGTAATAACCAACTGCTCCTATAGATATTAATAATTAATAATTTTGCTTCTCAAATATTTATAGAGATGGGAAGAAATATTAAAATTATCTACAGCAATTATACATGCACTTTTCTTATGTGTTATTTCGTTAATTTATTAGTGTGAATAAATAATTCTCTTTTTCTTTTTAACGAGGGAAATATGTAATTTTTGCATTTCTTATTTTTGCTGTTAATATCTTGTAGTAGCTTCATTACTTCTTAAAAAGATACCATTTAAAACACACACATACACGTGTGTTGTATATATATATATGGGATTTCAATCGGTTGTTGGGGAGCATCCCCTTTTGGCCTAGCCGCTACAACCTGTAGCGGCTTGTTACTTAATTTTTATTTTTTTTATTAGCCGCTACAGGTTGTAGCGGCTGGGCCAAAAGGGGTTGCTCCCAACAACCGATTGCTGTGGATGGAGACCATATATATATATATATATATATATATATATATATATATATATATATATTGGGTTCCATCCATAGCAACCGATTGTTAGGAGCAACCCATTTTTGGCCAGCCGGTACAGCATGTACCGGTCTTAGAATTTTTTTTTATAAGCGGTAACAAGCTGTACCGGTTGGCATAAAAAGGAGTTGCTCCCCAACAACCGATTGCTGTGGATGGAGACCCATATATATATATATATATATATATATATATATATATATATATATACATATATATATATATATATATATATAGGGTTCGGTTCCTATCCGGACTCCCGCATTTTTTTTTAAAATCCGGATTTTTTTTAAACAACTGAAAAAAAAGTTTAATATTTTATGGAACTGAAATTTTTACATAATACAGTATTTTGGGTGTGATTTGGATACATATAATAAATCACATTCATAACACTGTATTAAAATATATTTTTTTAGTTGTTTTACAAAAAAAAAGGTCAAGAGAAAAGGTGCTTTAAGATCAAATACCTCGTAATTCTAAAATTTGTTGAAATCTTTATATAATGATTTTATTTAATGAATTTTAAATGTATCCCATTAATTATAAAAATTAATACTTAAACATGTTATTTACGGAAGAGCTGTTGACATATTTCATGTGAATTTTATATTGGATAATTTTAAAAATGTAAATAGGTTAATAAAATATTATGACTAAGATAATGTAGAATAAATTATCATTGGCCTTCAACAGTGTTAAACTGGTATAATACAATAGACAACAAATTTTAGATCAATAACTGCAGCGGAATAAATAATCTATTAGAAGAGTCAAGTAGAGCATGATAGCTACTATCTTCTATGATTTAAAAGTTTATCATCAATTTTATCACTAAGACTCAGTTTAATAAATAATCTACATCACTAAATTATCCACGCACTACGGGTCAAGAATATTCATGTTATCACCAATGGTCATGATCATGCCAAACAACAATTCATCTTTTGCACCCTTGGCCGAAGAGAACTCATGGTCATGATTATACCAACAACTGTTCATCAATGCACTAAGTGCCAATGATAATTTTTACCACATCATTTGTAACATTACAAGACATGATTATACCGAATAATTTCTGGTCATAATCATACCAATTAATAGTTCATCTATGCACTACGGGCCAAAGATGACTTTCATCACAAATAAACATGAGGATGATGACAATGACATAAAAATTTAATCAGACGAGATCAAGGATAAATATTAAAGATTTATAATTCAATTTATTCAGAGTTCAAAAATATCCAAATTGTCAACACGATACTGCTTTATAGAGTAAAATTTAAGAATAATATTCATGTATCAAAAATAATTTGGACAGAAAGAAATCATTTTTTTGTGTGAATAGTAGCTGAGTAAATAGTACCCGAGTGAATAGTGCCCCACGAATAGTACTTCGTGAATAGTACCCCTTATGAATATTGAACGAAAATAAAATATCTTACGAATACGAAAAATAATATTGTAAGCAAATATGAAATAAATAATACCTTTTACCTTGAAAAGAGAGTAATTCTTACTGATATAGCGGAGATATTCATGAAGAAAACTTATTTTATTTTCTCCTCTTAAAACTTTCTTAAACTCTAAAGAAATACACTCAATATTATAAAAGAAGAATTCTCTGATTCTGGTATGATTTTAATTTCTACACTGAGCATCCTATTTATAGGAGAATGACAGGATACTATTTGGATGCACAGTATGAGAAATCACGGGGTGAACAATAATATTCACGGATGATTTTCAGAAATTCACATGATTTTACTATGCAAATACTATGCACACACTATGCATAATAAAATATAATATATTCTATTTTTCAGAAAAAAAAAACAAAACTTATTATTATTATACCCCTCTATTTATCTCAACTCACTTGGCTTCACAAAACACATTTTTAATAATATTCATCATTAATATTATAACTGTAAGACCCTGAATTTTATGAAATAAAAGTATTCAATTTTTCTTATAATTACAATTCAGTAAATGATTAAATTGATAAAAGTTTAAAGTTAAGGGTGAGATATGAATTTTTTTTTCAAAATACGCAAGTGGTTATAAAATATTCAATTGTCGGGGAATATTCGTTTGGTCCTGGAATATTCTTTCTGTTGGAGAATATTCGTATGACGGTGCAGCCATTTGTGGGCCCCATAACAGAATAACTGTCGGATGAAGATAACGACAAAATTTAATTTTTATAAATAACAGTGTAGTTGTTACCGTTAACACTATTGGAATACCCGGTGGTTAAAATACAGTAATACGCGTGGTTACACAGTAGCACACGGTATTACACAGTATTGTTGAATTATTGATTCTTATGTAAGAAGGCACTACTCAATAATTGTTACAGTAATTATTGTTCAATATTTTATTGATTCAATAATTGATGTGTTGATATTTTATATTATTGTTGCTCAATAATTTTCACTGCACAGTATCTCCATTATCAGATCAATAATTCATATTATTTGAATAATATTATTAGATATCATTATTGGCAAAGTCTAAAAAGTTCTGTCAATGAGAGATTTGGTCACCTAATTGCGCGCCAGTAAGGAAAAATCCTTATTGGAAAGCCCCCTCTTTCCTGGGAACTGCCTGGTTGTCATTATTGTGATTCTGTAATAATATTTGTGAATAATTAATTATTGATTTATATGATAAGAAAATATTTATTTGATGTGGATATAAATGATGGATTTATTTATGTGGTTATAAATGAAAGAATTAATATTGAGGTATTTTATCAGTATTTTGCCAGATTGGAGGTATTAAAAGATCAAATCGGTGTTCTTACAGCTTTATTGTGTGAGTTATAATATTTAATCCGACCGTTGGATCGTTGTAATTTTTGGATATGTTATACATATATAAGTTGAGTATATGTCCACAAATTTTGAACCGTTAACAATGATAGTATAATTTGTTATTAATTTTAAGAGGTAACTGATTCGAAAATTAGGTTTTAGTGGAAAATTCTAAAATTGAGTGGATCCGACTCTTGGTTGTTGGGGGAGATGGCTGATTTTTGGTGGGTGAAATAGTAGCAGGTAAAGCCATCAGGTAGCAGGTTAAGTTTGCTTCGGCGTGCTAACATTTTCCTATAAATAGAGGGTTAAGTTAGAATTGAAAATCACACCAGAATTCATAAGTTTTCTCTCTTTTTCTCTCTAGATTATTGAGTGTATTTTGTGAGTATTTAGATACATGGTGAGTTGATATTCATCAGTGCAAGTTTTCTTCAGCGTCATATCTGATATCTAGTCAGAAGTGCTGCTCTTTTGAGGTAAGGGATAGTAAGGGATATTAATGGATATAATATTCTTCATAATGATGTTATTATTTCAATATCATTATACTGACATATTGGTATGGATCTTATTGTGGAATTTCTAACTTTTTGAGTCGGGGTTACTATTCATGTATATGGCACTATTCACGTATACAGAACTATTCATGTATATGGCACTATTTATGTATATGACATTATTTACGTATATGGTACTATGTACGAATACGGAGTACTATTCATGAGTTACTATTCACGGGTACTATTCATGACAAAGTTAGTTTCTTTTTTGACCAAATTATAGTTGATTTATGAATATTACTCTTGAGATTAAATCTAGATGTTTTGATTATATTGATTTTACTATTATATATAACATTTTTATAACCCTAATGATGATATTTCTCTTTGACTTGAGTATGATTATTGGTATGATCATGAATATGAGTTCTCTTTGGCCAGTAGTGCAAAGTTGAATTGTTGACTGATATGATCATGACCATTGAATTTATAATTGAATATCTTTAGCTTAAGTGCAAAGGTGAAATGATCAACATGGTTATAATTATTGTTTATATAAATTCTGAAATGATTATATATTTTTTTGAGATATTAATATATTTGGCCTGTATTGCAAATATGAACTATTGATGAATATATTTGGCATGTAGTGCAAATATGACCTGTTGTTGAATATCTTTGACCTGTAGTGTAAATATGGTCTGTTGATGAATATCTTTGGCCCGTAGCGCAAAGATGATATTGTTAGTATAATTATAAACAGAAACTGTGATTTGGTATAACCATGATCTTTGATGTTTCAGGTAAAGACATGTGATGAAAATTATCTTCGTCATGGGTGCGAAGAGGAATTTAGAATCACAATTATGATTATGAGTTATTCATATAATTGTGGAAAGGAACTGTTGAGTGATGTTACAGGGATAAAACATTGTTGGTGGACTTTTAATGTAGAGAAGATAGTAGACTTTATGGTCTATTTGACTCTTCTAAAGGATTGCTCGTTTCGCTGCAACTATGGTTGAAAAGTTTTATCATCTACCATATGTTCTAAATCTCTGATTTATTACTGATGAAGGCTATTGATAATTTAATTATATTTAGTCATGATATTCTTTACTGGGCTAGTTGTGCTCACCCTTTTGCTTCACAATTCCTTTCAGGTAATAAAAGTGTAGCTGGGTCAAGTGGGGGATAACAGGGGAATAGAACGGTGGTCTTTAGCTGTTGAGGGTGAGGCAAACCCAATGTTAGAAGAATGTTTTGTCACTATCGTACAAGATGTCTAATGACATACAACCTTATATCATCATAAGACAGGGATGTGCTCATCCACTTGTTGAGTATATATATGAGCACTACCTATATAATCTTGGTATTTGTTTAAAGTATAATTCTCAATTAGAGACAGTGGAGATAATGATATGTCAAAAGAAGACTTACCATTGGGAAGAATATGATAGTAATCTTCTTATTTTTCTTTGGGGTCTATTGGGTCAACCAAGGATAATTTTGTGGCCATATGATATCTATCATAACCTAGACGCATGGCCTCCCATGTACGAAGGTTTTCTTGAGCACTTCCCAAAGATTTTAATTTCTAAAACAATTTTTGACTATACCTTTATGTAAGGTGTCACTGTGAGGTGTTGTCCACGGTTGGGACATGTGTCACATTTGGTATATATTTGTATCCAAACTCACAACATATGAGTTGTTGTATTTTGCACGATAATTGTTGTAATAAAGTTGTAGTTATTTTCTGTACAATGTATTTGGCGACTCAGAATGGGTTGGATGGAATGGACCTTTTTTGGGGTCGTCACAATAACTCACAATATTAATAACCAGATCATTCTCAAGAAAGAGGGGGGCTTTTCGATAAAGATTTCTCGGTATTGGCACGCAATTAAGTGACCAAACTTCTTTCCTCGACAGAACTTTCTAGACATCGTCAATAATGTAAATAATAATATGAATAATTTGTCGTCTCAATTATTGATTTAATAATATAAAATATTGTGACAATAATTGAATCGATAACGTGAGATACTATGCAGTAATTATTGTGGCAATAATTGAAAAAAAACTGAGTGACTTCTCACGTAAACATCAATAATCAAAGATATTGTACAATACCGTGTGCTACTATGCAACTACGCATATTACTGTACTTTTATAACCGGGTATTTCAACAGTTAACAGTAAAAAAAAATTCATTATTTTTATAAAATGTTATTTCTGTCATGTTCTAACTCCGACAATAATTCCAGTGTGGGGTCCACCAATAATTGTGTTGTCGTACGAATATTTCCTGATAAAACGAATATTTCCCGACTAATCAAATATTTTATAACAACTTGTTTACTTTTCAAAATTTGAAAATATTACACACAACTATAACATTATATCAAATCCACACCATAATATTCAAAATGATATTTAGAGGAAAATTTTTAATCTTTATTCATAAACGTTGGAGTCTTACAGTATCAGAGCCTATGATTCGATGGTCCCAAGTATCAGGTTAAAACTCCATGATGGAACATTTGCAAACCGCTTGTTACCGTTTTCGCTTAATGGAGATAATAGAGTTGAGTCAGGCGGAACAAAGTATCTTTCCCGATCAGATGAAGTAAGAAATCACTGATACGTTTGTCACTACGTAGTGAAATATGATTCGAGTCGAATGGAGTAAGCTGAAGAATCTAAGGGTAAAAGGTTCACATGGAACAAGATTTGTACTCCCATGTTTGCCTTTGGCGTGGTGGAGTAGTTTTAGACTCGAGCAAGCCTCTTGAAAGACTCAATAAGATGTGTTCAATGGTGACTACTCTAATATGATACTTGTAATTGTATTCAAGTGAAAGATGGAGAATGTTGAGATATTTCACATGAATTTCGCATTAAATAAATTCAAGAGTATAGATAGGTTAATAAGTATGGTGGAATCTCAACCTAATAGGTTAACATTTTAGATAAGGATGTAATACCCCGACTTTTAATTAATAAAATTTAATTTTTCTTTATAATGTTTCTGAAACAAGGTGTTAAATTGATAAAAAGTTAAAGTTAAAGATGATATGTGTAAATTATAACAAACAAAAAGAATGTCGGTGGAGACGCCAAAGAATATTTGGTATCATACGACGGTGCCGTAACAAGTAACCATTGGTGAACCCCACAACATAATAATTTTTTAATACAAAAAATGAAAAAATAAGTATTAATAAAAGTTGTCGGAGAAATTATTATATTTAACTGTTAAAATACCCGATAATAAAGTAATAGTAACACACATTGTCCCTACAATATTCCACAGTATTGAACCAATAATTGTCATAGTATCAAAGATAATAATGAAAAATTGTGTATTTAAAAGTCGCGATTATTGAAAGTTAGACAAACCCATTAATACATTAAGTAAATAACAATATATACATTAATATATTAAATAAATAATACATAAGATGGAAAATACAATAATAATTTTGAATATTAAAGAAAATGTAATCTTGAGATGTGAAAATTGTGTTAAAGTTGATGTATGCAGATGGTCGTTATGTTTTGGGTATAAAAGGGGGTTTAATATAATGAGTTGACATAATCTTCTTACTCGTTCCCCCTTCACTTTTTAAATATTTTTTAGTATGAGTGTTTCTTTGAATGTGCTAAGAATACTTGTGTGTTGGTTGCATCAGTATGAGTGCAAGGATTACTCAAATGAGTATTTTCTCTAAATTATAGTTACACAAACACCCACACATTACACAATATTTACAACTCTTTCTATAGAAGACTTTTCCTTTAGAAGATTAATTTTGAAAAGCTTACATCGAAAGATTGTTTCAAAATGTTATTTTATTCATTCAAAAATTATTTAAAAGTTTATTCTATTCTATTTTGTACGCTACACAATTTTTTTTTACAAATGCTATCAATATATTTTTGACAATTTTATATGATACGAATTAGTGTACACCACAAAACTTATATAAGGTAATTACTAATTAAATTATAAATATACATTTAGAGGTTGATCTCTTACATAAGAAGAAAAATCTAGTCACATGCTAAGGTAAGGGATATCATTTTCTTTCATATTCTTAAATTTAAATTTATTATGGCAAAAAACTATTATTCGTTTCTACAATCCTTAATATTGAACAGTGAATTTTTTTGAAATAACAATATGTTAAATTTTATTTATTAGTTTGCACTTTATCTAATATCTTTTAACTTGAACCTTCCTTTTAAATTCTAACTGTTGTATTTGAATAATGAACTTTTGGACTATAAACATTTTGGAATTTAAATTTTACATTTGAAATATGAACATTTTGACTTGAACTCTCGATTTGAGCTGTAAACATTTTAGACTGTTAAATATTCCTTGTACCTTTAAACCTTACCGTTAAACTTCATATATATGAATCTTGGACAATACCCTTGGACTTGAACTCATTCAGATATTCCAAAAATTGTATTGACAATTTATATATTATTGAACTATGAATAAAGTAAATTATTCCTTAAACATGAATAAATTGCATATCTCTAATATTCTTTCATTGTTTTTATTATTTTTGTTTATTCTTTGTTATTTGTACTAACTATGAGAATTTAAGTTGTTGTGAATGTTTTTGGCCTAGGTGCAAAGACAATATGGTTGTTAAGTGCTTTTAGACTGTAAAAAAGACACGTGATGAAAGTTCTCTTTGATTTTGACACGATCATGACGATTGGTGTTATAGTTAATAGAATCTTGTTAATGAATTTTAAATTGGAGGAGATAGTTAGACAGTATTGTCTATTTGACTCTCCTAATGGATTATTTATTCCGCTATAAAATATTCGTTTTTTATAATGTCTAATATTTTTTAAATCTCTGATTTAATTATTATTGAAGACTAAAGATAATTTTATTTTCCGTTATCTTAGTTATTATATCCTTTATTTGGCTATTCAAGCTCATTTTTTTTGTTTCCTAATTTCTTTCAGAAAATGAAAATGTAGTCGAAACTAGCTGAGAGAACAAGATAATGGAGTGATAGTCCGAGCTAGTTATTATAGTAGTCTTCACCAACTTGTAAAATAGCGTGTCAATAATTATACTGAAAACTTAATGCGTGTTGTTGTATTATACAAGATATTATATTAATTATAATTACGAAAATTTATGTATAGTATTTTGACAACTCAAATTAAATTGTATAAGTCCGAATTTAGAAGCGTTATAAAAGATGTGAGATGGATCTTTCAATTTCACTACATGAATCCCATAATTTTCAGCCATTACAATTTGGTCTATGAGATGGCGTGTATTTTTCTAAGAGAATTGATATTTTTACAAGTTTATCTCGACATAAATAAAAGTGGGGTCCACCTCACGTGAATTTTTTTTTTATAAAACAATAAAATTTAATTATGAAAATATCAATTTAAAAAATTGTTTACTCCAACGGCGGTAATTGAGGCCAAATGAATGAGAGAATTGATAGAGTCAAAACCGATCTTCCTGGAATTAATAAAGTACACAAACATGTAATCGGTCTTGTTCTGTCAGTTTGCTCAGCTGGCCTGCCCATGGGTTGACTATTTTCAAGAAGTTGGATCAGAAATGATCACCCCAAATTCATTAATTAAAGTACTAGGAGTAGTATTAAACATCAAATCTATTTAATAAAATATAATTGATTTTGAATTTTTCGTTTACTATAATAAATTATTTAGACAATCTAAAATTTAAAATAAATTTCACCGTCTATGTATTGCCGGAGACACGGGGCACAACTAGTATATATATATATATAATGTGGCCATATATAACTGTGTATATTTTATTTATGCATAATCTGTCAAAACGACATAATTTTGACAAATTTATTTTTAAAAAACATTAACTTCTCTACTCCTAAATTATAAATCAAAAATCAAATATAAATATGTCAAAATAACGTAATTTTGACCTACTATAATCAAATATATTGTTACCAAATATAGAGAGAGTCAACCACAAATCAATCAATGCACTTGCTAAGGCCTAAGAACCGCGTTTAATTACCCTTAGATAGCTTTGACTCAATCAAATCACAACAAAGTAAACTCCCTCCTCCACCTACTCATCTATCTAATAAAATACAAATAATTTTGAATTTCCCGCTCACTCAATAAATCATTTGGGCCGTCCAAAGTTTGAGATAAATCCCACCGTCCATACATCTATCTATCTAATCTATCTAATAATGATTTTGAATTTCCCGCTCACTTAATAAATCATCTGGGCCGTTCTAAATTTGAGATAAATCTCACTGCCCATACAGTGCCGGAGGCACGGGACCCATCTAGTGTATATATATTTTCCTTAAAAATTATTAAATATATATTTCATATAATTTAAGAAAAATACAAATAAATGAGAGAATAAAAATTTCTCATTTTATATGCGATGGACGTCATAGGATAGAAGTATACTAAAATTTTATGTCTTAAAGAATAAAAATTGTGATATTTTTAAATTAAAAATTGATATTAATTCACTTAATTTCAGTTGGTATAATGATGAATATCTCTTAAATTATCAAAAAAGTTATACTTATTACAATATTAATTGTTTAATAATTTCTAATAAAACTTGTCAAATTTGAGCTTAAAAATAGTTTCAGTTGACTTTTAAAAGTCAACAGTAATCTTATAATTTAAAATGAAGAAAATATTTTTTAAAAAATTGTTATTTCCAAAAAAATAAATTAATATTTGATATTTTCACAAAGATTACTCACATAAATGTAAGATCGTCAATCTATTAAATTTTGTGTGTACTTGACTTGTATTTCAGTCAACTTTTTTTTATTATATAGATGTATGTGTGTATATATATATATATATATACCCTCTGTCCCATATATCCATCCATATCCATCTCTACTACTGTTCCTCATCTGATCATTCTTTCTTTCAGAATCTAGAGAGAGAAATTAATTCTAGATATTGGAAAGAAATTATTAAGAGATGGGGAAGCTAGATCATGATCCTCACATTCAACATTTCAGCCACCCTCATCCTCTAGAGCTAAGCAATTTCCAAGACAATACCCAAAACTCGCCATTATGTTCAAGCTGCAAATACCCTCAATCTGGCTATATGTACTCATGTAACCTTTGTAACTTCCACATTCACTTATCATGTACCCAATTCCCGCAACTAATCACCCACCCATCCCACCCTACTCACGCCCTCACGCTCCTCCCACTCTCTAATTATCCCGGCGGTCAATTCAATTGCGACGCCTGCAACCGCCGTGGCAACGGCTTCAGCTACCACTGCCACCACTGCGATTTCGATCTTCACGTTGTTTGCGCTTCGAAGCCGCTCTCGATTATCCACCAATCTCACGCGCACACACTCGGCCTCGCGTTTCGTAATCCTTACGAAACCAAAGGCTTTTCCTGTGATATCTGTAAGAAAATCGGGTGCAAACAGTGGCTTTATCGCTGCGGAGCGTGTGAGTTTGACGCGCATTTGGATTGTGCCACCGGTACGCCTCCACCGCCGGTACCACAGCCAAAACCGCAGATGTTGCAGATCCACCACTCGTTTTCTGGTGCCGCCGGTCAGCAGAATCAGTTTCAGACTCCGGTGGCTGGACGGATGAATAATTACTACGCGCACAGCGCGAGTACTGGAAGCTTGCCGCAGCAGCCGGCGCCTCCGCAGCAGCAGGGCTATATGGTGTCGGGGGCGAATTCGTCCATGGGAAGTGGATTGATGAATGCGGTGTTGCAGGGATTTGTTGAAGGAGCTGCGCAGCAAGTTGGGCAGAATGTGATGCAGAGTTTTATTGGCGGAGGCGGTGGGAATGGGGATGGTGCTTCCGGGAGTATTTTTGTGGATGTTGGACCCTCGTATGTGATTGAAGACTCAAGCGAATCTCATAATAATTGAATTTTGGGGGGGTTAGTTGTGTACATTATAAATGGGGGGGGGGGTCTTATGTGAAAGTTTTGAATTCAGATTTAAAATGATAAATTGATCCTTAGTAAAAATAACATATGGGAAATTGATATTTTCTATAAATATATGATATCATATTTTTATTTGTGTCTATTATATTATATTATATAGGCATTCGAATTTTATTTATTCTACATTTTGTAAATAAGTACTAATTTTGTAAATAATGGATCCTATAAATATATGTGTATAAACATCCTTTTAAATTTATTTATGCAAATACAATACATTTTGACTTTTAAAACTAATTTATTAAATTTAAAAATTAAAAGTAATAAAAAGACACCATTAATATTGTTTACACCATTAATATATATATACTCTTTGTAAAAGTAATTTATATATATATACTCTTTGTAAAAGTAATTTACACCATTAATATTGTTTGATCTTTATTTGAAAGATTGAAAGCTTAGTAATTTTTGACAAAAATAAATATTAATAATCTCTTATTTCATGGATATCAAGTTATAGTAAATATAAAGAGTATAATACAATTTACAAAACGGAACTACAAATTTGATTTAATTTTTTGAAAAAAAGAATATATGACTTGTCACAATAAGTTTGACTATAAATTAGACCCAAAATGATACTAGTATATTATTTGATAGAAAAATAATGAAATATCTATAATGATATTATTGAAAATAATAAAAAGACAAAAATGCCAGTAATAATTTTACACTCTATTTTGGGACCCACTAATAAAAAGTAGTAATATTAATTTTATGAAAATGTTATTATTTTCTTGAAAACAAGGGTACGTTGACTTTTTTGGAATTGTAGTTATTTTTTTAAAAAAAATTATACGGAGTACTTCGTTAATGAGCATCTTAATTTCTCTTTGTGAATTTCATTATATCAAAATATAGCAAGCAAGAGTTTCACACTTAAAATGTATTAAATAAATAAAAAAATAATGTAAATATTTAATAAACCTTATTTATAATTTAAATATTAAAATTTGTTTTCTATTTTTTTTCTCTATTTATTTACAATTGTTTGTATATAAATTTGTGCTAGCTGACTAAACATTTGATTTTGGGATTCTTCTAAGCGTTAAATGGGTCATGGACTTGGTCACACGACAGATTTCACATGGTGACATAATTTAGGAAATTTTAAATTTTAAAAAGATCAACAACTTAATTGATAAATGATGATTTTTTTTAAAGTTTACTTTTAGGGGTGCACTATTTTTTACATGAATTTTTGATATCGTAAACATAAAAGTGGGACTCACTTTCTTCTTTCTTCTCATGTGAGAGAAGATACACGTGTAATAATTCAATTGACTCGATTACGGACATTATTAGAAATTACTCCTTCCGTCCCTAAAAAGAAATAAAATACAATTTGTACACATTAAAAAAAATAAAAAAAAATAAAGAACATATAGTACGAAAAACTTATAAATTTATCCTTAATCACTCAATAAAATTATATAAAATAATAAGTACTTTTATTTTATTTTTTAATGAATTCCACCAAATGACTTGGTTATTCTTCATTTTATGTATTTTATCTCATCTTTTAAGACAATTTTTTTTTTTTGCAATTTTAATCATTATTTTAATTTTTAACATACCATTCAATCTTCAAACATCGATACAAGTTTTTAATTTGGTGAACCATAGAAAATACTTTTGCAAAAATCAACTATTTTTTCCCTTTTCTTATTTAATTTTTATGTATTACTGGATCAATCAAATGCATGCAATAACCCAAGTGTATGATATTAAATAAATGACTAATCATGGGATAAAAGTCTTAAATGATGTTAAATTATTACTAGCAGTCGGATCATATCCATCATTTATGCAAACAAATGTAGCATTAGCATTAGGGTTGTTTTATATATATATATATATAATATAGGATAAACTTCATTTATAATATAAACATACAGTCTGGCGGCTTTCTTTGCTATGGTTACGGTTTGAACCGTTGGGTTCGCTGAACAAACATCTTAAGACTTGTGTTTTAGCCTAAGTTGGCAGAATCATCACTCACCAAAAATAGCTTTTGATCATCACAAATCATTCCTATATCAAGAATCTTACCACCATTTTCTGATAAAATGCAGGAAGCACCAGAAAACTTGAGCTGCTCCTTTGCTGTGTCGTCGAGCTCTCGAATGCTACTTGGAACCCAAAGCACAACTCCTAATCTCCTCTCTTCTTTGCGATCCAATGGATGGAAGGGGAAAATGGTGCATTTTCTTTGCCTATCTGTTGTAGGAAAATACATACTCAGTTCACTTGGGTATAACTAGGAAAAATTACATATATAATTTTTGATGAATCTATAGCATATGCATAAAAGAACTCACACCTCTATGTGTACATGGGCAGTGGCGTAGGAAAATAAAACCATAAATTTATACCTCTCAATTTTATATGGTGGGAAAATTTATATATATAATTTACACTTTTGTCGTATTTTGTAAACAGATTTTTCTTTTAATTACTACTAAAAAATTCCTTCAAAAGTCAAGGGTGGATCCACCCCTATCTATCCTTGGGAGAAATCCACTATGATATACTGGGAATAAAAGGAAACAAGTCAACACAATACATAGAGAACAAAAGGTTGTGCAGTAGAAATTGCATGTAATTATCAAATAATATGAGTATGTACATACGAGGGATGTTTCACTTGTTTCTAACAGGCTTTATATTGAAGAGAACATGGGGTTTTCAAATTGATATAATATGTCGAAAAGTATGATAATGTAACATAAATGAAGTCACTACTATGAACAAACAAAACTCACGAGTAATAGAAAATTAAAAGACGCCAATGAAATTACAGAGGAGATAGAATATTACCAACTGGACATATAAAAATTTCTCAATTGCTCTGTTGTATGCCTCAGAAGTAAGGGATCGTGTTCTCAAAACTTTTACTAGTGCAAGAGTATGAATGCTGATTTACCTTGGCAGGAAGGGAAGACTGAATATCCTCAAGATCCTTAGACGGGGATAGTGGCAGTGGAGCAGAAGCATGATTAATATACATGTCTTAGATTAAGGGGGAGTAATTATATGCAGCGTGATTACGTGTGGGGTTAAAGTGGGTGACTGGTCATTGATCAGGTCATGACATGTGGCCAACCAGATGGTTGGCAGAACTAGTGCAACGAGGCTCTAGTTATCCAAGAGGACCGAGATGATCGGCCCCCAGCAAGAAGAGTTTCGTGTTCATTTATGGTTCTTGGGTTTAAGTATATGTATTCTGTAACGTTACACATCATTTTCTCCAGCTATTTTTCTGTCTTTTCCTTAAACCGTTTTCTTTAACATGTAATGCTCAAATAAATATTTACCTTGAAAACGAAACATGACATTGAAGCAATTTTTTACTGTAAAATATTAAAAAAATAAAAAATTAATATATAAATATATATGGAAAATGATTCATGGCACACGTTAGCTATGTGCATTATTCCAGCGAACTATTATCCCGCCGTCCAAAATTAGATCGAATGGCTAAGGTGAGGGCCCAACCGCTATTTCATCTAACGGCTAGAGAAATTTTTTTTGCTGGCCGCTACTCCCTCTAACGGCCAAGAGAAATTTTTTTATTGGCCACAGGAGAGAGTAGAGGCCAATAGAAATTTCTAAAATATCACCACCCTTATTTAGATTTAAATAGTTTCAATATACAAAATAGTTGTATAAATAATTTTTTAAGTAATAAAAACTAACATTATCAACTATATATAATGTATGTATTTATTTCTATAAATAATTTTTATAAATATTAAAATTTAAAATTACTAATTATATTCAATGTATTTATTTGTATGAATAATTTCTTAAGTATAATTATTAAAATATAAATACATTAAAAAATTATTACTTAAGAAATTATTCATACAAATAAATACATTGAATATAATTAATATTTTTAAATTTTAATATTTATAAAAAAAATATTTATAGAAATAAATACATTATATATAGTTGATAATATTACTTTTTATTACTTAAGAAATTATTCATACAAATAAATACATTGAATATAATTAATAATTTTAAATTTTAATATTTATAAAAATTATTTATAGAAATAAATACTTTATATATAGTTGATAATGTTAGTTTTTATTACTCGAGAAATTATTTATATAATTATTTTGTACATTGAAACTATTTAAATCTAACTAAGGGTGGGGTATTTTAGAAATTTCTCCTGGCTTCTACTCCCTCCTGTGGTCAACAAAAAAAAAATTTCTCCTGGCTACTAGAGGGACTGCGTTCAGCAAAAAAAAAATTCTGTAACCGCTAGAGGGAGTAACCTGGGCCCTCACCTTAGCCATTAGATCTAATTTTGGACAGATGGATAACAGTTAACTGTAATAGTGCTCATAGCTAACATGTGTCATGGATCATTCCCCTATATATATATATATATATATATAGAGTCCGGATCAAGTCCGGACTCCCGGATTTTGTTAAAATCCGGACTTTTTTTTTTTTTTTTTTTTGCTTTTTTTTTTTTTGAAACTAAAAAAAAAAAAAAAATTATGGAATTGGAATTTTTACATTATACAGTGTTTTGGGTGTGATTTGGATGCCTATAACAAAACATGTCTGTACAGTCTGGGCATACTGTACATACATTGGTTGGTGTAGGTATTAAAAACACACCCAAAACACTGTATTATTGAAAAATTTCAGTTCCATAATTTTATTTTATTTTTTTAGTTGTTCTACCAAAAAAAAAAAAAGAATAAAAATCAGGTCCGGATTTTCTCCCGTCCGGGAGTCCGGACCTGATCCTTATTATATATATATATATATATATATATATATATATATATATATATATATATATATATGGTTCTGTTGGTACCTTGACATCCCTTCAAGCAATCAGAAGATTCTGACAACTGAGCCTGCTTTGCATTTTCCAATAGCTGTATTAGATTCTTATTTCCACATACCCTTGCTTCATCAAGTGGAGTGTTTCCCCATCTGAATGTTGGACAAAAAAAATTAGCAAAACAAACATCAAGCTTCCTGAAATGATCATTCATATTAAGAAATATTCAAAGGCTAAAACTTGCAAAGTAATCTTTGATCTCTAAGTTTTTGCATAAATTGAGCTTGTCTCTTCTTCTCATGCCGGATAGACATTTTTAATTAACCAAGTGATGTTTCCATCATTTTATGAAAATAATATGCAGTAAAAGTTTGTGGATGATTTAATTTGTCTTAATTACTTTAACTTAACATAACAGAGTAACTTAAGGTCATTTCACTAGTTGAAGAAGTACTAAAAATAGTTGGTACCTCCAGTCTCGATCCCCTCTCATAATTTTATTGCCAACTGATTTATAACTTTGAATTTTATGCTTTATGGCAAAAGGAAATGAAAATAAAAGGGTAATATAAGAGTTTGCTCCCTATTTAAACTCCATTTAAACATGTATCAAAAATTATCTCACCCTATAAAGACAATTTTCAGGTAAAATTTAATCCGTAATAGAGGGAATGCACTGGAAATTTTTCTTAGTTATCAAGACTAAGTAGCATTCCTTATAGCTGATTTCAAAAGATCATCCAAAAACAGATGTTCGGGATATTATTATTAGTTATCAAATTTCTTTGTTTGTTTGTAAGCATCTGTGTTAGATGGACACGGTGTTCTAAAAATAGGTGTGTCAATGGTGTGTCTTTTTAAGGATCCTTCTAGGGGATGCCAAGTCCATGTAACATAGGCAAGCATATAACAATTTGACCCAGACCTTACAGTACTGGAAGCAAAAAAATGCTAGAATAATAAAGCATCATGCTTCATCATTTTCTGACATGATGATATTAATTTACGACTGTACCTGTCTTTTGAAAAGACGCTTGCTCCAGCTTCTAAAAGTAAATCTGCCATTGCATAAGATCCTTTTGAGGCAGCTAAATGAAGTGGTGTCCGAAGGTCGTAATTTTTGGTGTTGGGATTTACTCCGTTTGTGATGACCCTTTTTAAAAAACTTAAATCCTCCCCTGCAACAGCCATGCAGAGACAATTTCCAGCCTCAACTATATCCAGTGAAGCCCCTGATTCCACTAGCAAAGAAGCCACATGATCATAGCCATGTTTGATTGCTTCAAATAATGGAGTGTTTCCATAATTATCTGCTAGAAAAGGTTGACCAGAATGAGTTCACAAATTTAATATCCAATATTATTAAATGCGACTTGGATCAAATCATGCCAAGCCAGAGTAAGATTTGATTTGAAAATTATAAGGCTTACCTTTGATGTTGACTGGTGCCTCTTTTTGGACAAGAAACTGAACAATATCTTCATATCCCTTTGATGCAGCAAGATGCTGAAAATAGGGAAATGTTTTTTCACATAAGACGTACTGCAGAGTTTTTAATCATGTCAAGACAAAATACAGACATATAGTTTGTGACTATGGGTGCAAATAATCCTAGACAACTAATGGAGAAAGAAGATAAGTATAATATAACTCATTCTGTTGAATATGATGGTCAAAATAATGGACAAGTAGCTATAAATCTGTTAAGCCGATTAAGGTTTCCACTACAAGCTCTAGCAAGCTATTTAAAGAACGCAAAGTGATGCATCATGTAGAAAATGTAGTAATAAACTCCCTAAGCATCAAATAAAGCAATAAATTTGTCTTTGCATAGATCTACAACTTTGAGACCTTACTGTTTTGGTGCTAACTTTCGTAATATGTGATTACTTTGGAAATAGATCCCCATACTCATGTGCTATGATGAACAAAATTGATTCAATTTATTACAGCTCAAACCTGTGTTACTCGGACTCGTGTGCGGGTGGCGGGTGCGGGTGGCGGGTGCGGGTACGAATCTAGGTGTCGGACACACGTGAAGTCAAAAAAATAGAGGATACGCAAATATGGATCCGAATTTGGACACGGGTGCGGGGATACGGTATGTTATGATTTGTTAACAATAATGTTTCAAATTATATCACCAAAGTTTTTTTGCTCTAGGGACTGAAGTGTAAAAATATAAAGAAATAGGGGCAGGAATGAAAAAAGAAAACTATAGGGACTGATATATAGTTTTTCAGGGGCTAATTTAAACTTTCAAAAAACCTGAGAGACTAAATTAAAATATTTTACAAACTATGAGGTATCTAATTATAATTTTCCATTCTTCACGGCTCTTGCACCACGAGTAACATAGGCTCATACACATGGGCGGATCCAGCCACAAAATTCAGTGAGGTCAAATTTGATTTTTTTTTTGTTAAGAATGAAAATTATAACTATATATTTTTTTAAAAATTCAATATAATTTCTCAACACTTAAGTCGTTAAAGTTTAATATATATATATATATATATATATATATATATATATATATATATTCATAATTTTCTTATAAGAAAAATATTAGAATGATTTTTTTAATCATCACATTTTTTTTATTAAAAACTCAATATAATACAAATGTGACAAATTCAAAAGAGTTGGATAAGGCTACACGGGATAAAAAAAACTAAGTAAATAGTCTTGGGGTTTTAAGACCTTGTCTTTGTCTTTGAGTTTTAATTTGGTGATAAAAGAAAAAGAAGCGAATGAAAACAAAAAGAGATAATGTCAGTTTTGTAATAGAAGCTAGAGAATTTTTTTTAAGAAAAGTGGTGTTTTAGAGTTTTAATTAGAAAAAAAATTGAGTGTATTTCGAATCAAAAATTTTCTTATTTTTTTTCTACAACTAAATTTTTTTACAGGATGTTAATTAAAAAAGAAAAAAAAGTAGAAGAAAATACTTACTTTTTAAGCCAAATATTACACATGGAGAGAGAAATAAGAGAAGTAGTACAAAATTATCATTATTTTAAAAAGTCACTTATACAAAAAGAGGGTGATGGTAGGGGTGTGTACTATGGGAAAAGGGAAGGAGCCAAAATTCAGTAGGGGCAGGTGCCCCCTGCCCTAGGGTAGATCCGCCCCTGCTCAGACATTTAAGAGCAATTGTTTCTCTCAGATAGAGTCATGATAGAACATTTCAACCACTAACTTGGCCAGATCACTCCATTTAATCTATAATAACTTGTTCATGTTTTTGGCCTATGCCATTTAGTTACGCTTGAGCAGGGAGGAGAATTTGACGCAACAAATGCAGCAATCAAAGTGTTAGGTTCAGCATATAAATCATGCAAATCGCCAGATGAAAAAAAATCCACTGCAAATGAATTTTGGCTCAAAAGCCTTATATTTTTAAGGTTTCCAATTGAAAGTTGATAGATAATATGTCCCATCATGTATACAGTCGCTTTCGCAAAAATATCTAATACCGACACATCACTTTCTCTACATTCTGTTTGTTTCTTCTGAAAACCCTTTCTTTTATCAATTTACAATAATAAATGGAGAGGCCCACCTAAGTTATGTATTGAATTACAAGGCTCCAAATGCTTAAGTGGAATATTAAATTCTCAACATATGAACAGACAACATAAAATAGAGTAAACTAGTACTGTGGGACTTCAATCTATGTGAGGCGTCATCGTCCTATGTGGGATATTACATTCTAGCCATATATTTAACTGTGGGAATATGAAACAATACTGGAATAAAGAAATTTTAACAATCAGTAGCCAGTTGTGAAGGAAATCAATCTTTAGTATCATATAGACCCCAATGCCATGTGTACATTTAGTGTTTGCGGAAGTCCTAGTTCACCTAAGCTCTACTAAGGTACAAAACATCCTCGCAATCCGCATTAGGTGGTTCAGTGTAGTGCGGCTACTATGACATTCATTATTAGATGTTCCTAAATGAAAAGTGATTCATAGTAGATGCTCCAAAATGGTAAGTTTGATATCCAAAGTAGAAGGAAGTATTATATACTCTTTCCATCCAATGAAAGAAATAAAGAGCTAAGTAAAAAAAAGGTATGTTTTGGACTATACATTATATCTGCAATTTGACATTATATTCGGTTAATCTCTACAGATAGACAATTCACGTCTACTTCTTTGTACTCCATTTATGTTTTTAACAAATCCCGCTGCAATTAAGAATATTAATTGCTTATCCTGTCATACTAGTTTGTAACACTACCACTGTAAGGCATAGCTCCCTTTTCTAGCACTATGGCCATGTCAGCCTGAGCTCACTCAAGAAGGAACTGCAAAGCATGTTTTTGCGATCACTAGCACAAGTAAAGTTATACTACCATTTACTTTAGAACCTCAAGGGTACCTGACTTGTAGCTAGAACCAAGGTTTTTACTAGGGTTACTTCGCCTTAGCCTTTGCATGACCACAAGAGAGAGGCACACGCCACCACTTAACAATGAAAACATGTAGTCACTACTGAAGTGGCGAGCATGTCAGAACCGGCGAGTATGTCAGAACCTTTAACATGCCTGCAGAATGCTTAGCATGCAACCTCAGGTTTCTAGAAAAAGATTCACTAGCACGTCATGGGACTTAAACTTGCATTCCTTCAATCTGAGTTATACAAATTCACAGCTTAGATCCTCTTGGATTCAAGATCCAAGGTTTTTTGGAATTTAACTGATTTTCATTCTCAGACCTAGATTCTCTAGGGCCTTAGTCAGAAAGTGTTAGGCTCAATTATCTCCTACTTTATACCCTTACTCCTGGTAAAATACCTTCCTATATTATCAATATTACAAACAAGGAAATATTAATGCTAATCAGTGTTGTAACTCAGTCACTTCCGGTATTTTGGAGGGTAATATTTAACTACAACTCAAAAAAAATTAAAAAAATAAAGAAGAAGAAACTAAATCTGTTCATGAATATTGGAAAAGTGGGAACTATAATTTCCACCTCTTACCTTATGAAATTTCACCACGGAAACAATAATAATGAGAGGCATTTACCTTAATGGAAATGGGAGAAAAGTAACACCAATACGATTAATATTCTGATTCTAAGTTAAAACAAGATATTCAAGGAGAGGCTAAAAGGAATAGAACAACAAAAAAGATAGGCAATTGGAAAACATCTGGTTTGTAAGAATCTTAGCCCTTGGTAAATCATCATTATGTTTTTATGAAGACAAGAAATCTGAAGCAATTTTTGCTAGCGAGAAGTTACTGCTAATGGAGAAATGAGTTAACACAATAAAGTTGTTCAGCAACCATGGCAATAATTTTGTATATTGAAAGGTTCACAATGAGAAAATACTGTAACATCATAAGATTCTCATTTTCATATAAGTGCAATGTGAACATTTTAATTAATACCAGAGGTGATCTTCCATCATAATCAGTCTTACTGGGATCTGCTCCAGCTCCAATTAAACGCTTTAGTCGATATAAATCTCCAAAATAAGCAGCACAGTTTAACTTCATAGCCAACTCAGATTCGTGCTTTCCAATATGAAGCGTTATGTCAGAATCCAAAATTTTGTTCTGAAGGTTGGATACTTTTCCCTGGCAATCACAAACATGTTTAAAGTAGATGTCAACGTCACAAAAAATAAAAGTTCTGGATAGAACAACTGTTCCTTGAGATTTTGGATCTAAGTACAGATAATATCTGTGCTATAAATACGGCCATTTTATTTATTGTCAATAGCCCATTCAGCAGTTGACTACGCCATCATGGACTCCCTGGCTTCCTAACAAATTGGTATCAGAGTCGAGGCTCTCATACACACTCAAGTAATTCCTCAAGTAACAGGCCACGTAGTGTTGAGGGTTAAGAACTCTCAAGCAATTGCTTGAGTAACGCTCAAGCCTTAGCGTATCAAGAGTCTTTAGAGTATAGGTTCACACTCAAGGGGAATGAATTAGCGATATTGAGACTCTCATGTAAAGGGAGATATTTGTTAAGGTAACATGTGAATTCACATAGCCCCACATCAGTGTTTGTGTGAAGTTGAAGGCTGAATTACAAGGTTGAGCCCACAACCTATCAACTTAAGCTTTTGGTTTGGCTCGACAGGTATATTAAGGCCCTTGTTATAAACTCCCAAAGATTCCAAGTTGGACAAGCTCTGATGAAGTAACTCACCTCAAGAAGATTATTTATGATTAACCGTCCATCAGAGAAGAATACATCAAGAATGTCAGTGAAGGATTGCTTATCAAGTCGTAATAATTTGGAAAATTCACAAACTCGAACTGTATAAGGTACTCGAATGTTACAAAGAACAGACATTTCACCCAGTGAGCTGTAAGTTTCCAGACAGCGAACAGGTTCTTCTGCTTCATCATTTTCAATTATCCCTACTTCCTCCTGTGAAACACTTCATCTCTCAGCCTTGCATTGATTGCAAAAAGTTCAAACATGGTGAACATTGAATACCTTGCAAACATCAAAGTTTAAGTAAAAGATGTACGACACCCCAAACCAGCAAATCCAAAATCAATAATTCTGGGTAGTCATTATTACTAGTTAAGAGCTGGGTGCAGTTATTACTATTAAAAGTTGGCTTAGGTTTATGTCCGTAGACTCATTGAGTCACAAGTTGTTCAATTGATAACTTTGGGACTCTAGAACTGTATCATATTATGCTTCCTATGGTTATCCACATAAGGGTATGAGGTACAAAAATATAGCGGATGCCATAGAGAGTTTAGCAGTGGAGAAACTTAATATACGTCCTACAATAGAAGAGTAAGAAATACCCAGAGCTGTAAGCATTGAAGAGTATAAAATTGATTCTAGAGAGGGACGTTAAGACTCTTTAAGGCCTTCGGCAGTCATCACTAACAACCTGCCTAAAGCCTGTCCCCAGAAAAGGTTATTGGATCTACAACATCACAAGTTTGGAATGTGGTATATTGTCCTCTCAATGTTTACATAAAGAGCATCACTGTTTATCAAACTACTAGCGTCACTATCCCTGAAAAATGGGGTTGCAGACTGAAAAATTGTCAGTTTGGAGGTTTTTGATATCTTCTATTCACCATGGAATTTTGAAGTCTTCTACTGGATATTGTGCTTATACATACATATCTAGTTATATAGGTGCCTTCTTTAGTTCTCCAATTTAAAATTACTCTCTAAATTCTTCCCAAATATACCTACAACTTCTTCTCTGTATCTTTTTTTCTGCCTACGGTGTTTGGTTTTGTCTGATCAAATCATGACTATACTTACTCAAAGGAAGTTTTGTCCAAAGGCATCACAATGTCCTTATTGGTCACTCTTTAACTTTAATGGGCTACAAGTGTTACTACCCTTTCGCCTTGAAAGGTATATGTCAGCATGAATGTCATATCTGATGAAACCGAGACATTTTCCTCACCAACAAATCTTTAGGGAAACACAAAACAAAAGATGTCAAATTTGCTGCTACGTTTTTTTTTGGTTCTCCCCAATTGACTTGACTCCTTAAATATGCAATTAGAGGGAGAGAAAAATTCAAATATTCACAAGGATAACAGACTACTTGTGGAAGGTCGGACAGGATGATTTAAAGAGGATTTCCCAATATCAACTAATCAGTCATGCCACCAAGTTAGAGCCTTCTCATTTCTACATCAGCTGATGAACTTACTAAATATTAATGATTTTGATCTTCTACTACATGAGTGTTTAGACTTGTACCCAGCAACCTATATCTATATCTGTCTTCAATGTTTATCTATCTCAACCTTACCAAGATTCTCGTTATTACACAAGATTGGAAGAAAGTCTTACCAGATCAAAATCTAAACAACAGAAAATCCACAATATGGAAATGGACATTTTACAAAGAATCAGGGCTTGGGGTTTATTTCAACTTATAATGTGTCGAACTCGTGTCGGTCAATGGGGATATGCAAGAAATATAGTATACAAAGATTCTTCCTAATTCTCTCCCTCGTCCACTAAAGCCAATTTGTGTTGATATAGGCATGTGCTTTATCTGATAAATAAGTTCATACTCACGATTTGATAGATTCAATAAAGCTACGTCAAATCTCAGTAGAACCAAAGTCAAGAAGGTTAAACTTGTTTCTTCAATGAGTAAGGCTGTATATTTTTTTGAATGCCCCCACTATGGAGGGATGAGTAAGGTCGTATATGTGCATGTCAGAGTTGTGACTGTTGATGACTTGGAGGAGATTTTAGTTACAAAGCTCACTTAGCGAATGAGTGGTAGATATTGATAGGCATGACAGGACATATGTAATTGACGCTAATAATTTTTCAATTGAAGCTTATCATTAATTAGGTAATGGTATAACTGAGAAAGCAGATAAGAAACGACAGACTGTGGGGACTGGGGAGGCTGACATATATCTCACATGTTAGGTCTGAAGTTGCAAATGTAGTGGCAATCATAAGCTAGTTGATGCATGATTATAGTACTCCTTACACAGAAGTAGTTTACCAGCTATTGATATACTTTGAAATCATCTAGAAAGGGAATTTTATCTAGTAGTCATGGTCACTGTAGGTTAAATACTTAAATGGTTTCAGTGATGCAGATTCGGTTACGTCACATAAATAGGCAGCTTAGTACTTGAAGAAATAAGAAGCAAGTGTTATTGAGTAGATATATTGCAAAGGTAGAAACAGAGGCATTGTACATGGCGTTAGGGGTGGATCCAACCTCTTAGGTCAGCGGGGTCAAATTTGAAATAAACAAATTCCCCGTAAAAAATAAAATATAGTAAAATAAATAAATTACAAAACTAAATAATGCCCAAATATTATTTATAGTAACATTTTTCGAGACTTCATTACTTAAAATTGTTGTATGATAGTATCATTTTTATTAGTTACAAAAATCCACAAGCAATTACAAAAAAAACTTCAAGTAATTACAAAAAATCTCAAAGCAATTGCTAAATTTGTGAAATTATAAATAAATAAAAAATACAACATATCGAATTTTCTCTAAAGTCGAACTAGTGGGAAGAATTAGGCCAAGCCGCTAGACGAGAAACGAAGTGACAAATACTATTGTAGTGACCAAGGTAGTATAGTATATGAACTTTGAAGAATTTAAAACTACCTTCGTTCCAAAATTATTTTGGATATATATTTTGACTTTTTAAAGTTAATTTGTGAAATCCTAAAACTCAAATTGATATAAGTTTGTTCAAATTTTGAAAACAACAAAGATAATAATTAGTAGTACGTTATAGTTATTTAACAATTGTTATATTTGTTGTATTAAAACTAAATAACTTCATACCAATTTTGAATTTTAATATTTCACGAATTGACTTTAAATAGTCAAAATGTATCTCTAATTTTGAAACGGAGATAGTACTTTTCAATCTAAACTTTAAATTTTTTATTAAACAACCTAAAATTTTACTCTCTTTTTTACCCTTGAAAAATTAGTGGTGTCAATTGCCCCATGTCTCTTACTTAGATCCACCCTTGCATGGCGTATTGGAACTCATGTAGCTACATGATCTAGAGAAAGATTTAGGAATATTTTCATATGGGGCGTTAGACATTGTTCAGATAATGAGGAAATTAGCATTAGACAGAATCCAATTCAGTATAACAGCATAAAGCATATTGAAATTGATCCCCACTTCATCAAGGAAAACTGAAACTATGACTTGAATGCTTGATCCACATGCCCTTTATCAAATCTGAAAACCAGCTTGCTGATGTACCACTATGTTAATTTGCATAAAACATGTTTGGGATTGGACTATTTGTCTTGGTTTAACACTACTCTAGACTATTTTATCCCATGATAGGGGATTAATAGTCCTAACTATTTTTTTTGTCATTCTTATGGCTATTTATAAGGGATTATATAATCTCACGATGAATGTGAAATTAATAATCCCTCCATTTTAAGCTATCAAATGACTTTATAAAACTAATACTCCCCGTCCGGAGTAGTGTTAAATTAAGATAAATAGTCCAATCTCAAACATGTTTTTTTGCAAACAAACATGGCCTTAGTGTATTGAATTAAAGTTTATATTTCTCTTCTAATCAAGATGGGAATAAGAGATACCCACCAACTTTATATTCATATATTTATGCATGTGTATTCTGTTGTTTACAATGCTTCAAATCAGTGAAAAGTAGGTTATAGCAATAAGAAAAGGGAATATAACTATACCAGTTTACCATGACAAACAATATAAAATTGATCCATTATATCTCCTTGTTCCACAATAACTTCTCCTGTTAGAAAAGTTTCTTCATGAACTCTGCTTGCCTGCAAGATCACAAATGTGAGAATTGAGAAAGTATGGCTTCCATAGACGGAAATGATGTTTAGCTTATATTAAGTTGTATAGTGGCGAGTAGAATTTAATCAACAGTTTAATTTGATATACTCCCCCTGTATTGTAAAGATCCGCCCCTTTCTTTTGAGGTTTTTTGGCATTACTTTTGAAATATTCTGAAATCATATTAATATATTAAAATATTAGGTATTCAATATAGTTTTAATATAGTAGAAATCATAACATGTAAATAAACTAAGAAAATATAAATATGAAGAATATTTAGTGTATAGATATTTTTTCAGCTTGTCTGGTGGATATCCATGACAAAGAATTCCTAAAAAAAAACCTGGACCATCTTTGCAAACACAGGTGGTTACTGAAACAACCAAAATTCTCATATGAAATTACTCACTCCATCCAATTTTTTACATGTCCTAATTTGAAATACACACCTATTAAGAAGAAAAAAAAGTAACTACGAATTACCCATCATAATTGCCCTGTTATCATGTTGTTTGTTTGAATTACTCTCCTAACTCTTTCCTCTCTTTCTTGGAATAATAAAATAGAGAAGAGAGAAGGGGGGAGGGGAAGGAGTGTGGTTTTGCTTCCAATGTCAAAGTTAATAGTGCTACTTTTTCCAATGTATGTCATGTTATTTTCAATGAAATTATTTTATAAACTTAAATGAGGGTAGTATTGGATAAATAAGACCAAAAATAGTATTAGAATGGAAAGAGAATAAATAGATTTGGACAAACCAAAAAGGAAATTAGGACAAGTAAACATGGACGGAGGAGGGAGTACTAGATATTTTATGATAAGCTAATGGTCAGAAGATGCCAGAAGTTATGAAGGGATATAATCACCAAGATTCACTAGGATCCCGGACTTTAAAAGAATATCTGTGTGTGGAAGCAAAGCTGATTATACCGTAAGTTACTGTATGACTACCTCATGCACATAAACATATGATAATGCAATTTCTTAGAGTTTATACTCATCTATTAGATTAGGGAAAATAAAAACTTTCCACTTGTGTTTTATGTGGAGCTGTAACACTATGTACAATGCCAAGAGCAGCTAGTACCAAAATAATATCCTCATAACACAAAAAGAATTAATATAACGCAATTAGATATGGTACCTTGTAAAGGGGCAAGTGTCAAAGTACAAGTATCACTGATTGTGGTGTTAGGAAGTAACTTACTATCTGTTTAGTGAATCCCCGAGAACAACCATTGAAAAGAGGAACCCCTCTAATATGTGGCTCATATAACTTTTGTGATATCTGTACAGAAGTAATAGAAACAGTTAATTTCCGAAGAACTAGAAACACCACATACTAGTTTCCACAATACACCAAAAAAAAAGTAGGCAAAGATTAAATATTTGAGTGCACCATATCTACATTGGTTATCACACTGTCAATAAATTCTTTTCCATTCAGCAAAATAATTAAAATTTAAATGGGACACTTTCAGTTAAATATACCTTGGCTCGAAAAGAGGCTGGAATATCCTGAAGCACAGCAGCCTCAGTGTAACCACTGTCATACTGTAACTGTACATGGCCTTTGATCTCATTACTTATTTGCTTCCCCAGTTTATTTCTGTTCATATATTCAAGAAGATCTGACATTTTATCCCTAAACTTCTCTGTTTTCGATCCTTTTACAATCAATGCCGCCATATTACCAAGTAAATAGGCACCAAGAATCATGTCCAAAGAGACATAAATCATAATGAATATCATTTCCCTGTTATTTACTGCATGTATGTCTCCATACCCTGCAACACAAACATTAAACGAATAAACATCTCTAGCATCTTTGAAGACCCTCGGTGGTCTTAACACAATCAAAGGGATCTGCTAGAAGAGAGATGAGGATTAGAGAGATTTGAGGTTAGAAGAGAACGGATTTAGATGAGAAAGAGATGAGAGAGTCACCAATGGTGAACCATTTCTAATTTTCATTTCATCAAATATTCACTGATTACAAAATGACTCTCCTTGGTTCTACTTATAATATTCTAGAAAGCTTATATTCTGCACTCGCTTCCTTGTCCTACACCCCTTTTCTCACATGCAACATACTGCTGACTATAAGTACTGAAGACAACTAATATTTCAGGGTTAAAAGGTAACTCGTAAAAAGGTAAAAAAATTGTAAAGAGGCACAGTAATGACAGCCTTTTAAGGATCCTTCTATGGGTTGTCAAGTACATGTAACATAGCCTTTAGTTTGCTAATTTCAAACCCCTACATCACACTTTTGAAAAACTGATAAACCTGATATCTTCCAAACATTATTGGCCATTAACCCATTCAATCCAACATAATCCAGTTGCTCATATTCTAGTTTTGCATCAAAACATCAAGTAGGATTTCTCCCACACTTATCTCGTGTCACCTACCAAATTTAATCAGAATGAGAGATGGAAAGAAAAAACTTTACAAGTTCCCAATATTGGAACAAAATAATTAAGGAAAACTAGCTGCAGCATGTCTATTCATCTCATATCAAACTAATTGGCTCAAACATAATTAGAGAAAGATATGATGAAAACAATGCAAAAAAATGTAGCAGAGCACACCATAACAAAGCAGCTTACCAAGAGTTGCCATGGTAACAATGGCAAAATATAATGATGTTATGTAACGCGTCCAAAGATCAATTTCTCTGAATTGAGAGTAACTGTAGTCACCCATCTTTAAACTTCCTATCCACGTATAACCTTCTTGTGATGGAGGCAGCGTGGTAGCGAGATAGTAAAATATGCAGGCAGCTGTATGCGTGCAATACAGCTCAACAACAAAAAGTTTCACAATCCTTGTAAAAAGATAGTTGATACGAATATCTTTCTCCAATTTCTCAAACAATTCGGTCACTCTGAGAGCCCGACTTAATCTAATCCATAAAAGGTACCTCACCACTTCCTTTCTGCCGCTAGCCTGACGAGAAAATGGCAAACTGAAAAAGTTACGAAATAATGTTGGTATATTTATGTGTGCATGCTTCAATCAAATTGCTAATCATGAATAAACCAGTTATCACATATCATAGTCTTTATACTCAATATTTACGGAAACCAAATACTAGACTCCATGTCTCAAAGAAGAAAGAATTTAGATGAATCACGACTCTTAAAAGCTGATGCTCAATGACAAAGGAGAGAATATCGAGTGCAATATCAAAGAACTACCTATAAGGAGGTCGGGAAACTACAAATCAACAAATAAATAAACATTAGAAGGCACAATCAAGAAGATACACTAAACAAAGGAAAGAAAGCAGAATGAAATCGTCCTTGAAAATAGAAAAATGAGGGGTTAGTACCCGATAAATAACATCCCAAGGCAAACAACCCAGGAAATCAACCAGAAAACGAGATTTCAAATACCTGCAAGCAATAAGGAGTGCATCAAAACCACAAAGAAAGATTGAGTAAAAGCATAATACATACACAGACACACATACATGTAAACCAATTGCAAGTGCTAATGTGTCGAGAGTAACTCTAAAGTAAATGAAAAATAAAGTCTCAATCTTTATTTACCAAAAGAAAGATTTGATAGGTCTGCCATCAGAGAATAACATACATAAACTGGGTGTATGTAGGCATTACTCTTTATAAAAGTTGAAATAAGTGCTAGTATACAAGTGCAAAAAATTATTATAGACTAATATGGGTAAAAAATAATTAATCTAGATCCAACCCATTTGTAATAATAATATGGGTCCAAAATATCCATGACCTAAAAACTAGTTAACCAACCTGATATATCCAAGTACTTTTGGTTAACTATATAGTTTTACTTAGGGGGTGTATTCAATTAAGATTTTTAAAGACTTTTAAAGATTTTAAAAGTTTAGTTGTATTCAATCAAGACATTTAAAGAGTTTATAAAAGTTTAGTGGTATTCAATTACAACTTTTTTAATGTCTTTAAAAGTTAGGTGGTATTGAATTAAGATTTTTATAAAGTCTATAAAAGTATTTTGGTATTCAAAAAGTCATAGATTTTAAAGATTTCTATCAAATGGTAGACTTTGACAGACTTTAGAAGAAAATTATAACTATCAACCTATATCCAAAGTCTTGCCTCACCTCTAAAGATTTCTAAAGACTTCTAAATAAACACAAAGGTGGATAAAACTAGTTATTAATTAGACATTTTCTTTTATTGGGTCAAATTATTTATTTATTTTATATGGGCTAATAAATATTAATATGTGATGGATAAATAATTTGATAAAATTTGGGCCATAAAAATAATTGAATTTATTATAATAAGAGAATTAACAAGATATATTAATAAGTAAACAAATAACTAGACCTAATCTAAATTAGTGAGGGAAAAAGCAGCTGTTCGAAAGCTTCCAATAGAAAGAGGGAAGAGATTTGTTCAACAAAAATGAGATAAAATCATGAAACTCTCATATTAGTTGTAAAGATTATGTATATATAATATATGAAAATAGAAAATATATGATGTGTATATTTTTTTTAGTTTTTTGCCATTTTAAACGAAGGAAATTACTGTTAATTTTTGAGACATCCTCCATATTCGTCTTCAAGTGTCTTTGGTGTATCATAGTGAAATAATGTAACATGTGGTTCTATTCCCGCATGACAAATATATATATATATGTATTCCTGCATGACAAATATATATGTATTTCATTGTCATATTATTTTGTGAAAAACAGAGTTTGATATTACTACTAAAAAGCGTACGCATATGCATAAAGTATATATAGCTTAATGAAAAGTGAGCTTAATTTTTGTATTGTGTATGTAGTTTCTAAAATTTTATTGGTATCCGAGTCTCCAAATGTATCATGAAATGAGTAGAATAATGTGAACGCTTTCAACATATATAAAATCTCATGCCACAATAATATAATGAGATTTACTCTTGTTCATGAAAAAAGAGGGAGATGTTATACACATGGGCTAATTAACAATTAATATAAATTGCAAGATACATATTAGAAGTATACAAAAGTCTATCATAGTCTTGATAAAAAGTTTATAAAAGTCTATTACTTATTTCATGGAGTCTATAAAAGTCATTTTAAAAAAGTCTTTAAAGTCGTGAAAGTCATTAAAAACCCACAAATTCTACAAAAGTCTGTCACTTAAAAAGTCTTTAAAAATCATAATTGAATACACCCCCTTAAATTGCCAAGTCTAGATACAGCCTATGTAGAGGAGATAAAAGGAATTACTGACCGAATGGCAATTAGGTTGTGATTAAAGATCATCCGGTGAGAGTGGTGGTCTCGATAGGCGACGAAGAATCGGACAATAATATCGACGAGGAACGCAATTTGGCCGGCGATGTCGAGGAGGAATAAGTTTTCCGGTAATCCCCGGAAGAATCCAAACTCGAGAGGAGTGAAGAATGAGGAATACACCGCCCATATCAGAATGAAATGGGTCCATAAAACGTAGCCCCTGCATCACCAACCAAACAAATTTCACCTTGGCTCTTTCTCTTCAAATTAAAATTTGAAATTAAGCAAGATATGAAATTTTAGAGAGAAAATACCGACCTGTTGGCGCCAGCCGTTCGAACAGACTCACTCAGTTTCTAAATTCCCCAACTGGCCGTGTCAACAGTTCTATATAAACTCTAGTGTCTAAACCAGCGGGTTTATAATCATTTTCTTTTAACTAAACTAGTAGTTGAACCAATATTATTGTAGATTTAACCATATATTAATTAATTAATTCATACACTGATTATAAAATTTATAAATACTATGAAGGGTCTCAATATTAAATGTATGTATATTTTGTGGTGCTGAATATATAATTATATATAAATTGTGAAGAGGGGAAGATTCAATTGAATTTATAGAAAAAAAATGGCTATATTTTTCATTCAATATATATTACTAGACGTGTCCCGCGCCACCCGCACTGTATGGACGGTGGATTTATCCCAAACTTTGGACGACTCAGATGATTTATTGAGTGAGCAGAAAATTCAAAATTATTTGTATTTTTTATTATATAGATTAAAATTGTGAATGTATGTGCTAATAAAGTTGAAAGGTATTAATTTTTTGGATTTTCTAAACTAATAAGAAAGTGGAAAGGAAGAAAAATAATTTGATATTGAAAAATGAAGTGAATGAAATTGAAAATGAAAAATTAACTCGTTGAGTCAACTCAATCAACTAAATTAAATTAAGTAATGTCAACTGCTTTCAGATATAGGGATTGATGAACCCCACCCCCCACCCCCACCCCCCTCCCCCACCTCACTCCCCAAAAAGCTACAAACAAACAAGAATACTTTCTGATAGTATAATTTTGAGGGAGGGAGAGAGAGAGAGAGAGCTAACCAATTATCAGGATGAATGAAAAGCCCCTGAGGATGAGAATAAGCACCAACCCCATTCTTCAAAAATCCCAATCTACTTTTCCAAGATGATGATTTGGTACATGAGTCTAATTGAAGCTCCTCAATCTTCTTATTATTGTTAAATTTCTCATCTTCATCTTCATCTTCTGAAATATCTCCTCTTCTTCTTCTCTCCATCTTCCAATTCAATTTCAGACCTATAATATTATTATGCATAAACTTGACCTTTGTTAAAAAGAATAATAAAGTAAAGAATAAAGGGGAGCAATTGTAATCTTTTTGCATATATGGTGGTATTTTCTACTTTCTTTCTTAGTGCAAGAATATAAGACATTATGTAGGTAGTGGCGAAAGAATCACACAGAAATTTTGTACTATGAATAAAGTCTAGTAGCCTACAAAAATCTCTCCCCCACTAATTGTGTTGTGTGCACCAACAAATGTTAATATTGATGTACTAATAATGCAATGGAAATAGCTTCCATTTATCTTTTTGGATATAGACATTAAAACCTTTCCAAATGGCAAATATATATATATATATGGCTATATGAATATACGCAGTTGTGTAGTACAAAGTCGGTTATGGCGATGATTTTTGATTATAGCGACGGTTCACTCGTCGCCATAGACCAGAATAGCTATAGCGACAGGTGAACCGTCGCTATAGCCCAAAAAAACCGTCGCCATAATCAACTGTGTACTACTAGACCTGACAATATAGTTGGTTAACTGGAACCAAATGAGTTGGTTAACCGTAGATTTCTAGCCCACCAAAACCCGGGCTTTTGGCTTGAACACAAGACTTGTAAGCAAATAAATAAGAGTTCAAACCAACTAAGCTATAACAACTATTTGTTTTTAATATAATCTTCAATATATTTTAACTATAATTAAAAATTATAATTAAGATATGTAGTTAATGTAGGTAATTAATTAATAATACTACTCCCTCCGTCCCAGGATAAAAGTCCTTATTACTATTTTGGGTTGTCCCATGTTAAATGTCCACTTTCTTTTAATAACCAAACTTTAACACATTTTTTCATATTATGCCCGTAGCATTAAATATCTCATATTTTCTTATTTTAATTCTCTCTCCATAATTAATGACATTATTATGGATAATTTGTCATTTTATTCCTCTTCTTAATATGCGTGAAAAGTCCACCAGGACTTTTATTCTGGGACGGAGGGAGTATTAAAATTATCAGAAATGTATCTTTCTTATAATTAATTATATAAAATCACGGGTCGAAAACATGATAATGCATGTCCCCTTAATATAATTACCAATTAATTATACTATATAACCTTAATTAGTATAACAAGTGTAGCCATACTCAAAATGGTAGACAATATATATTCGGGCAAAAACCTTTTGATTATTTTATTACTTTTGCAGAGTCGGTGCATGCATATATGATATATACAGCAACATCTGTAACATATATGTAACATATATGATGAAGTTAATTATATTAATGTACGTAGTTAATTTAAGTAATTAGAATTATTGTTTATTATAAATTATTTTATTATTTTTAATATTTATTATTATTATTATTTTTGGTGTATCAAGATTTTACAAAAATATATATATATATATATATATATATATATATATATATAAGAAAAAGCCCGCGGGCCGGCCCACCCCGCCCAACCCGGGCCACAAGCCTAACAAATTGAGCCCGCCAAAATCCGGGCCTTTTCGGCCCGGCCCGGCCCGAGCTCGGCCCGGCCCGGCCCGCCCATTTGTCAGGTCTACCACACCCCCCACCCCCCACTCCCCACTCCCCACTCCCCACTCCCCACTCTTTACCTCCAAAAAAATAATATTATGTGATTATGTATACACACCCCTTAACCCCACCCCAACCCCAACCACCCCACCCCTTACCCCCACTCCCCCACGTCACCCCACCCCACCCCGCCCCTTACCCCCACTCCCCCACTCCACCCCTATCCCTAACCCACCAAAAAAAAAATATTATGTGATTATGTATACACCCCTTACCCCCCACCCCACTCCCTTCCCACTCCCATCCCCCCAAAAAATAATATTATGTGATTATGTATACACCCCACCTCACCCCACCCTCCCACCCCCACCCCCAACCCAAAAAAAATAATATTATGTTATGTATTCTCAAAAATAATATTATTTTGAGAATTTTTGAAATCAATTCTCAAAATCATAAATATTAAAATTGAGGGTAATTTTCAAAATAATAAAATGTAGTTGATAATATTTCTAGATAATTTATAATAGAAAATATTTCTAGAAAATGGTTAATATGATTAATATAATTTTTTAACCATAACCGTTCCAACCCACATTATCCATATTAAAAATGGTTAATATAGTTTTAGTTCTTAAATGGTTGGTTAACCATATTTTGAAAATCAAAACCAACCCATAATCATATTTTGTCAGGCCTATGTACTACACAGCTGTGTGTGTATATATATATATATATATATATATATATAAAATCAGGATCCTATCAGGGATTCCGGATTTTACTAAAAGACAGACTTTTTTTTTTGGCTTTTTTTTTGCTTTTTTTTTAAAACAACTAAATTTTTTTTAATATTTTATGGAACTGAAATTTTTTCATAATATAATGTTTTGGGCGTGATTTGGATACCTATACCAAAAAATATATGTACAGTCTGCACAAACTGTACAGACATATTTTGTTATACATATCCAAATCACACCTAAAACACTATATTATGTAAAATTTCAAGTTCAATAAATTTTTTTTATTTTTTTTAGTTGTTTTAAAAAAAAGCAAAAAAAAAAAGTCCGAATTTTGTTAAAATGCGAGAGTCCGGACCTGATCCGAACTCTATATATATATATATATGGTCCCTCTCACATGAATAGTGATTAGTGAGTGAATCCCTCCTCCATATGAGGGAGACTCACGTAGAAATATCACTTGCTCGAACGAGGCCTTTCTCAACTCTGGGTCTATTGACGCTCTTCCGGTCGCAAGAGTCGATATCCTGGGTTTGTTGCAAACATGCAAGTACTCTGATGCATGAGGCTGCTTTTTACCGGGATTCATTTCAGCCACTTGTGGTTTCTCTTGTTCAGGCTGTAAAATTATTTACACGAGTATTGCTTATAGTTTCAAAAAAATTAACAAATTAAAATTGATATATAGATAAATAAATCAAACTAATTCACATTTCACAGTTGCCAACAATTCAACGACGGCTTCAACAACAGCAACTATAATAGTCAACTCGTTGTAATGCACTGCAGATGGGAATGAAGACTAGTATGAGAACAAACAAGTAAAATGCGAATAGAAAAACCTACAATTACCCAAACAGGATTAAGAAAATCGCAGATACCCAAAGCAGCCAAAGCAATTTGCACTCGTATCGTCCACATTTAGAGGAACACATGGTCATATAAAATCATTAGTTTCACAAATGTTGCAACCCAGAGCTGGGAGTTTTAGATGTATTACAGCATTAGTCTCATAAATTTGCAAGGTGAAAGAGTGCCGGATATTACATCGTCCAATTGAAATTCTGTGAACCATATGAACCAACTCACTCTCACAGCTTCGCCCAGAATGCGAAAAGCGGAGAGCCCAATTAGTTAGAGAATAAAGTTATGAACAAAAATGTACTTGGTTAAACTCTTCTTCAGTTTGATACAATAGCCTGATGAATGTAGTTACGAGGCTTAGTACTTAATGTCCTTCACAGCTAAGGCCGCTGCTCTATACCATGAGGCTGCAGCCATGGCACCTGGATCCGGAATCGATGCAAGGACCTCCCCAGGGACATAAGTTGAACGACCAGCCTACAAAAGCTAGTTTAGTGTCTTGTATTCAGTGAAACAGAAAATGCATGAAAGAAAAGACGAAGAATGGTATGATACACAGATTTACAAATGCTAGAAAATCAATGCAAAAATTACAACCCGGCCTATTTAAGTATTGAGCAGTTGGCATAGTATTCATAGAACGTGTTCTCACTAACTGGTGCAATTCTCACTTTTAAGGTGCACTTGGTCAAATTTACACATTCTTCGTAAAAGTTAGCTCTATGCCCTCACTTACTAAATTGAGGGGTTTCTCAAAGGTACAAAAGATTTGTTGGCGTTCATCGTGTTTGGCAATGATTTTTCTTCTGTTATAAGATCTACTATGCTCCCTCTTCTCTTCATACGCTATATACTAATTGCTTATAGGTAGATGCACATAGAGCAAAGCTACTTGCTTTGAAGTCCTTTAATGAACACGGGTCCTAAATCTATTGCATAGACAAGCTCAAGACAATCCATTTGTAGTGTGTATATCCAAAACACCTTTCATATGTTTATTATAAATACTCACATGGAGGAAAAAACAACCAATTTAGCAACCAGGATGTTTAATGGAGCAAACTGACCCTACACATCACCCCTAAACCTAGACTATGGCCAAAATTATCCATTGTAATAAGTATTTCTAAATCCCTTTTAATCTATCTATTACAAGTAATCATATGCGCAAGCATTTGTACTTGCATTACATGTGAGCAGATCAACCACCACAGCAGTCAGCAGCCAGGCCATTTCACATAAGCAAATCAACCCAACAGATGCATCGACATCACCCTAGCAAGTGCTTGTGAACTCCACTTTTGCTTTTACATACACCTTTTTAAAGGCCAATATCCTTATTCCCAAGTGATTGATTGTTCCTTTCCGTTTATACCAAACTTAAAAGGCACATACTCAACCAAAGTATTTATGCCTCTAACAATGAGATGTAATTCAAAGGCATCTAAAGCTCCGAGATTTATATAGTCGTGGCTTTGGGGGCTTTTAGACCCCGATCGCACTTGATAATCTTGTTCTAGCTTATACTAAAAGCAGCTTATTTAGCTCACAGATGCAACTTATTGGTCCAAATGCAACGCACCAAAAATGGTGCAATGCATTTGAACCAAATAAGATGATCTAAAACGGCAAAAATAGATTTTACCCCATTCAAGTTGACACATTTTGTGCAATAGCCCATTAAACTAAAAAAACTGCAATTAGGAAACTGAACTATTAAAAATACTACAATTATCCCATTTTGTCAAATTAATCAAACGGACATCCAAATCAAATTCTATTTCTCCTACGTGGCCAACTGGAATAAAATGAAGAATGGCGTGGTAAAAAATTGAGCAGCCAAGTCAGTTGACTCACATGGCCTGACAAAATATGGTCATGGGTTGGTTTTAGTTTTCAAAATATGGTTATGGTTCCATTTAAGAACTAAAATCATATTAACCATTTTTAATATAGGTTGTGTGGGTTAGAACTATATAGTTATGGTTCAAAACCATATTAACCATTTTAAGATGTTTTGACTTTTAAACAAAACTTTTGAAAAATAAAATTGTGACCGTCACAATTAAATTAATTAAGTAATAATATGATATAAAAATTATTTATATAAATAATAAAATGCTAAAAAACTATACTAATTCAATTTTAAATTGAAATTATTAATACCCTTCCATATTTAAATAATTTTTCAAAATTATTATTAACCTATTAATAGAAAGGTTGGAATCCAAAATACACCATAGTATAATTCTATGAATGTCGTTTAAATATTGAAACATATTTATAATTCTTTTGTAACTAGAATACTAGTATAATTCTTTTATAACTATAATACTAAAATTTACATAAACTGACACATACAGAACAACATTAGTCACCCAAAATAAGAACATATTAATTTATAGAACATACAAGATAAGTAGAAAACTGAACCAGTTAATTAATATGTTCTTTTTTTATTATTAATTATTACTATTTTTATCAACAAAAATGTTTTATTATCAACCAAAATTAAAGTTACAAACATGGCATATCCAGAAGGCATGAATAAAACCATCAAAACATACTATTTTACAACAAACCGATGGATCAAAATTATTAACTATTTTAATTTGATATATTAGATTTTTAACGATCCAACAGTTGCATATATAAACATGTCAATTCATCTTATCAATTACTGTGAATTTTCTGAGATATTTATGACGAGGGAAGAGCAGTATATATATATATTTTTGAAACAGCAGTATATATATATATATATATATATATATATATATATATATATATATATAAAATTGAGAGCAAAAGGTGATTGATAGAAGTAGAAGAAGTTAGCACCACCGTAAGTAAATGTTCCCCCATGGCCATCTAGTCCAAAATAGTAATAATTAATAATAAAAAAATAAGAACATATTAATTTTCGATTTGGATCGGAATGGAATATGGGTTGAAAAATGGTTAACCAGTTCAGAACTATATTTGTTTTAAAAAATATGGGTCCAAACTTTAACCAACCTGAATAAATAAAAATGGTTAACCGACCCATTTGGTTCCAATTAATATGGTTTGACCCAACAGTTAACTAACTATATTGTCAGGTCTACACATGACCCAGCAAAAAAGTTCACATGAACTAAAAAAATAAAATTTTAAAAAAGGGTTAGTTATATCTTCTTCTCATCTTCATCTAAGAAAAAAATGGTAGCTGCGACTAAGTCATCTTCTACCATCTGTGAAAATTAGTTCATTTGAGGGCTACATGATTCCAAATTGCTAATATATCCTTCAATGCGGAATAAGCATGCATCTTCAGCTAGAAAACTAGTGAAAGTGTTGGGAACTATATGAGTTCCTAATATATCCTAGCAGAAAGAGACTGTAACAAAGTTTGGGGGAGAAAGAAAGGGCAGAAATAGGGTAGAATGGAGAGGAAGAGATAAGGGAGAAGAGTTCAAAGAGACTCTTAGATATTTCATATAATCGTTCGTAAAACTTAAAATGAAAATAACACACTGCTTACATATTTGTACTAAAGTTAATTGCAGGAAAATAAATCTTAACCTACACCTACTTTACTTGTCCTACACCACCTGCACATGGGCGCGGGCACGGGCACATGGGCATGTGAGGTTGTTGCTTGGAGAATATTCTAGATATTAAGACCTAACAGAAAATGACTAGGGTTATGCTTGACAATTCCCTCATCCTTTAAAATCCATGCCCTCGTGAATCAAGGTTAAAAAGAAAATTTTTGTTGAAGTGTTCCTTCATCTTCCTAGGTTGCTTCATCCACACTACAATTTTTCATTGAATAAGGTACTGGTAAACTTCTTTGATGTTCCTTTGTATAACCCTTTGCTCCAGGATTCTTACAGCTGCCATCCTTGGTCATTATAGGGAAGTGAGGACTGATTTCTGCCTCCTATATATTTCTTGAGCTGACATGCATGAAAGGTGGGGTGTATTCTAGAAGTGTTTGGAAGGTCTAGTTTGTAGGCTGCCTTGCCCACCTTGTCTAGTATTGTGAAAGGACCGTAAAATTTTGGAGAGAGCTTAACATCCTTTCCAAGAGATACTGAACTTTGCCTGTAAGGTTGAAGTTTTAGATAGACCTTTTCTCCAACATTAAATTCCCTCTATGTTCTCTTGTTATTGGCTTGAGATCTCATCTTATGTTGTGCCTTCTCTAGGTTAATCTTGATGACACTTCTAGTTGTTCCTACTTGTCTTTTAGCAATTCTTCTACTGATGCTAAGTTGGTACTGCCTGTTGGTGGTATCAAGAGTTGGTAAGGCTCAACACCATACATCACATGGTAAGGAGAATTGTTAAGAGTTGTATGGAAAGTAGTATTGAACCACCATTCGGCTAAGGGTAACCATGTGCTCCACTGTTTTGGTGCATTTCCACACATACATCTTAAGTACTGCTCTAGGTATTGATTGACTCTCTCAGTACAAGGTTGTACTTAAATGTAACCAGGTGCCAATTAATTTAAAAAGTGTTTGCCAGAATTCACTCAGAAAAATAGGATTCATGTCACTAACTATAGAGGTAGGAAATCCATTTAACTTGAATATGTGCTCGAAAAAGAGTTGAGCTATAGACTTAGCTGTGATAGGCTGCATCAGTGGTATAAAGTGTTAATATCTACTCATTCGGTCAGTGATAACCCAAATACTCTCAAATCCTCTTAGAGTTTGGCAACCCTGTGATGAAGTCCATAGAAATGGTGCTTGATATAGGTAGGGACTGAAGCAGGCCTGGTGGGTGAGTGTATTCATGTTTAACCGCTTGACAAGTAGGGCATTCAATTATCCATATAATGATATCCTTCCTTAGGTCTTTCCAATAAAAATATTGTTCAATCCTCTTAATGGTGGCCCTAGCCCGAGTGCCCCCCAATTCCTTTTTCATGCAATTCTTCATAGACTTGTTTTCTTAAATCTCCATGAGATCCAACCACCAACTTGCCTCTGAACTTAAGCAATCCATTTCTAAATTCAAGCTCATTAGGACCCATTAGTGTCATGAGGAGTTCTGTAATGACTTGTGATACTTCTTGATCCTCCTCATAACTATCAACAAGTTGTGTCATCCAAGAGGGTTGAGCTATGGTGAGGTTATTCAAAAGGGATTGTGCTTCTGTACTAGGACATGCTTCCAGTGTTGTGAGTTTAACACTTTGTTCCCCTCTTGTGAATTCTAAGGTTAGGTTACCATAGTCAAATAGCACAGGCCTTAAACTTTTTAACCAGCTTACTCCCAATATAGCATCCCATTTAGAAAGTGGAAGTATCCAAACTTCAGAAATGAATTCATTGTTTTGGTATTGCCATCTGAATTTAGAGCACTTGTGTGAACAGATTATTTGCTGTCCATTAGGCAAGCCCACTATTATAGGCTCCACAACTTCTACTCATACTCATTTGTTCAGCCTTACTAGAATCTAGGAAGCTCAATGTACTGCCCGCATCTATTAAGATTTGCAGTTTGTAATGTCCTGTTGTTGCCATTATAATCAAGGCTTGATCCCTGGCTTCCTTCTGAAGCTCATATATAGCTACTAAGGTTGATTGGTTCAAGGGTTCCTCTTCGCTAGCCTCTGGGTCTTCATCAAAGATGGGGGGAGTGTCATAATCTTTATTGGCATCCTCTTCATCACAAGTTATCATAAAGGCTCTGGGGTTAGTACATTGATGTCCTTTAACAAATTTTTCATCACAATAGTAGTATAGGCCTTTATTTCTCCTTTCATCTCTTTCTGCAGCAGTTATAGCCCTTGGTGTTGCATGCATTTGGTTTTGGTTGTGTTTAGGGTAGGTCAACAGGGCTGATTTATGGTTTGAATTGTTAGGAGTGGGTAGTTAGGTAGTTCTTAAGGTAGAGACTTTGATGGAGGGGAATTGTTTTTTGGGTTAAGGCTTAGGTATTGGGGTTTCATGTTGTTTTGCTAACTTGAAGGCCAAATATAGGGTGTCGGGGCCTAAGCATTTTCACCATCTTTTTAGTTTCTCCATGTGTCTGCAAAATCATAGTCACCATCACTGTTATCATCCTCTTCCTCTTGTGCTCTCATGTGATAGGAATCTCTATAAATACCTTTTCCCTTTTTGTGACCTCTACTAGGCCCATCCCTGTCTCCAAAGGAATTAGAGAAGTCATTCTCATCAATGTAACCCTTAGACTGAAGCATCTTAGTAATTCTATCCATGAAGAAATCCATTTTAACATCAATGTTCTACAGTTTCTCATGAGTGTACTCTCTCAAACTTAGAAAGTCTTGTTGCAGCATTTGGTTGGAGTTTGAATGTGAAGGTCCAGCCATGTTGGTGAATTGTTTAGTGAAGAAATTGAAACTCAGAATTATTAAGTTTCAGAGTTCAATCAATGAATTGATCTAGTGTTAACACTAGACCAATTGGAGTAAATGACCTTGCGTGTTAATTTTGGAGGTGAAAATAACTACTCTAGAACAATTATAGTGTTCGAAATTTCTGGAAATTTAAGTACATTTAGTCTAAAGCTTAGATGTACCTATATAGAGTAAACAAGCTAGTGAAGAACTAGTGGTCAAAATAAGTATACTAGTAACAACTATGGACACTATCAGTGTAATAGAGCCATTTTTGTCACTGTTATAGCAGAAAATTGTGTAAACTGGAAAGCAAAATTTAAGAATAGGACAATAAACTACTCAAATCTGCTATAGCTTTTGTCTAGGGCACTTGATTAAGTAGAATTCATATCACTCTTTTCAACAACAATCAAATGGGTCTCTCAGAAAGGAAAAAATCCCAGTTCGACAAGTTTTCATCCACATAACTAGAATTTAACAAAAGATTCAACCATCTGATCAGTTTGTTAATTAGAATAAAAATGCAAAATATACTTGATACAAAAAACCCAAACAATTATAGTGGCAATATTCAGATCTAAGTGTTATAATTTCAGCTTTGTAAGATTTTTTGTCGCTAAATGACGAACACTGAAATATGAGATTCAGTTCCATCAAATGGTGTTTGTGTGTGAGTGTGTGAGTTTAAGGACTAGAATACTTAGAATAGATGTAAACGAGTAGAGAAAAAGTGATTTCTACCATAAACAAAATGAAAATGTTGTTGAATTCCTCAGTGGCAGGTTGAACCAGAAAACAGGGGCAAACAGAGCACAATTTCCTCCTTATCGCTGCTGTGTTTTAAGTACTTCAATACCAACTATTTTTGTTGGGTAATACTTGCAGATGATTACCCAAAAGAAATCAGTAACAATTCCTCCAGTTAAGGACTCCAACTAGTAACCCAAAGAACTCATAAATGGAGTTCGAAGTGAAGAAGAAGAGGGTTCTAAACTGTCGAACAGCTCTGATACCAATTTGTTAGGAACTAGATGAGTTCCTAACAGTGAGAATAGATAAATTAAAGCAGAAAGTGACTAACACAAAGTTTGGGAGAGAAAGAAAGGGCAGAAATAGGGTAGAATGGAGGTGAAGAAGAGATATGGAGAAGAATTCAAAGAGACTCAATATTTTATATAATCGTTCATAAAGCTCAAAATGAAAATAACTCGCTGCTTACATATTTATACTAAAGTTACTTGCAGGAAAATAAAGCTTAACCTACACTTACTTTACTTATCCTACACCACCAGCACATGGGCATGTGAGGTTGTTACTTGGAGAAATATACTAGATATTAAGACCTAACAAAAAATGACTAGGGTTATGCTTGACAGAAAGCATCAATTGAAATTAAACTCTAATGTTCCGATGTTCCTTGATGTTCCAATTATCTAACCCATCATCAATCCATCTTATTCCCGTCTTTGTTCCAGATCTGAAATTTTATAAAACTCAAAACACAAACCCATCTTCTCTCTCTTCTTCCTCTTAACATCTCTCTTCTCCTTTTTTTCCTGATCAACTAGAAACCCAAAATTAGATGAGGTAAAGTATATTTTTGCTGATGAGAGAGAGGAAGAAGGGAGTTTTCGTCCTAACCGAAGAGAGGATGAAGGAAGTTTTCCAGCCCATCATCATCGCCGCGCCATCTGCGTTAGAAGAACAAAAAGAAGGGGAAAAAAGAGAAACAAAAAAGAAATATGAGAAAATCCCTAAGAAGGCCCCAGTAAATTAGTCTCATTTTTATTTTTTTTAAGAAAAGCCAAGCAGGAAATTGTTGTAGCCAATTTGACGGACGTTTGATTAATTTGACAAAATAGGATAATTACAGTGTTTTTAACAATTCAGTTTCTTAATTGCAATTTTTTTTAGTTCAATGACCTATTGCACAAAATGTGCCAACTTCAGTGGGATAAAGTATATTTTTGCCGCTCTAAAAGCAACACAACTCTAAATAAGCTTACTGAACACACCCACCGAGGGTATATCTAACGAATAAAATTTATATTAGTTGATAATTATTTTTCTAGTTATATATTTACTAAAATGAAAAGATAGTGATATCGAGTTCAGAAGGTCGTCCACCTAATTGGATGAAAATAACCAATTTTCAATTTAGACAATAAAAAAAAGCACTTCGCACTCTCAAAGTATTTCTAACTATTTTCGGAGGAGGCTTTTGCGCTCTTTATCCAAGGAAATATATTTCCATCAATATTGGTGTTAGAATCAGAATCATTTCATCCGCAGTATTTGAAATCATCATGCCTTGTCCCATAAAATATATTAGCAACATTAGCATTTAATCCTATTGTTAAGCTCCAATAAAAATAACTTCAGCCAATGTAGCTGTTGTCTTTCATATTCTTGAAAAGGTTTATAACAAAGAAGGGATGGAGGGGAAAAAAATGAAATTCTGAGCTAAAAGGAGAGGCAATGAAGTAAAACACCTGAGCCTGCATGTATTTCGTGGCCTCAGCTCCAGACACTGCTGCTTCAGATGAGAGAACAAAGGCACTGACAGGATCATCACCAGCAATCAACCTCTGATTATGAAGACCAATATATCAGTCAATAAATTTAATGCCAAATTAGTAATGAATGGAATACACAGAGATAATAAAAAATAACCTCTTTTAGAACGGATGCTGCTGGAATTAGTGCGTCTAACAATGTGCGATAACCCGCACAAGCACCGCCATATTTACTGACTGCAGCAATGGCAGCTTCAAGCGCATCAGCCCCTAAACCAGAAGCGTCATAAGTAAACAATAGAAAGCCAAGAATATAGGTGCCGAAGTTAGAATTTAAATGCAGAGTTATTATCTCACAGCACAATGGTTTTGTGGCAGAATGACTGTTCGCCTTCAACTGAGCATATGCAGCCTTGCAGAATATATCATATCTGTTTCAAAAAAATTTACATAGATAAATAAATGAATTAAGAAAAATCAAGCAATTAAGTTTAAAAGATGGAGAATGTATATACATGATCCCACTTGTTCCTCCCATAACTCTTCTGATAGAGGATCCAATTTCATTAACTGTTTCCGCAGCGTCGTTGAGTGGATAGCTGGAAAACATAAGATAGCAAACAGAAAATTAGATAAAGAAAAACTAAAGAAAAGTGTTAAAGCTATACTCATTCTTATTGTTGTTAATCTTTCTCGCTCTCCCCCCCCCCCCCCCCCACACACACACACACACACTTAAAACAAAATCCATCTCAGACACACTAACCCTACTAATTTTGTTAAATGATGCTGCTAGTCTTGTCCGTGCTACTTAAGACAGTTAATTATAAAAACCTCGTATCGAGGAAAGGAAATTCATCTGCATTATGCTTTTGTTACTTTCAAGAATATCTGTAATATCAAAGGAAACTCCAATTAAAGCATTCATCATTATTACTCTTTTCATCTTTTGAGGAACGAATTTCCCCAATATAAGAGGCAATATCCAGTATTTGATCTCCAAATAAAAATTCAGTAAATAACCCTTTATAAGTGTCCTAATATGACTGTAATTGCAACTCTAAGTTTCCTCAAATGTGCATAGGGATTCCCCAAATATTAGCCCTTGAATCATCGAGGAACTAACTCACTACTCACCCAGTATAAAGATCTGGTCTGATAACAGCTAGATAATTCCTAACGCCAAGATGAAATAACCCTAAATTAATAGATTGGGTTGCCAACTCTGGAAAGTTCTCTAGTCAAACTCATGAATTCAAGTGATTGATCCAGTGATATTAGAATTCAGTAAGTGGAATTAAATGTCATTAGTTTACAGTCAGAGTCCACTGCAATGCAGCATAACTGTGCCAGACAGCAAAAATTTAATATGTTACATAATAGTATTAATTAGAATTAAGAGCAATATAGGGTTAGAACTTGGAAGTTGGAATATATGCTCTTGACTTGATGAGAACATTTTTTTCACTGAGCGCACAAACCTTGTACTCAAACAATTGTTGTTTATACATTTATCAACAAAAAAAGTTATATACACAAACATTACTCTCCCTTCTTCATAACGATAAGATCTATAAGATACTATAAAATTAAAATATCATATTACTTAATCGGAAAAATAAAATCTTATTAAAAATATATATTACAAATACTTCATTTCAAATTATGAGATCATTATTGACTTTTGGAAGTCAATAATAGAGACATTTTTAAACTTAAATTGATAAGACTCATTAAATATTACGAAACAATAAATTTTATAATTAGTAGAACTTGTAGATAGTTTACAAAAATAATCATTGTGTTAACTAAAATCAAATGAATCGATGTCCATTTTGAGTTTGAAAAAGTCTCAAATTGACTTGAAAAAAGTCAATAATGATATTATATTTTGGAACGAGAGAGAACGGTAGCCCAACAGTCTCGTTAAAGGGGATACCCAACATTCCTACTTTGTGGGTTGTAGTTGTACAAATGATTAAAAAAATTAAATAAATAAAAACTAAAAAATTACAACTGTTCATACATGAGATAAAAACACATATCAAGCTTGCTGAACTACCACCTTCATGGGATTGTAGAACTCCCGCAGACTCTATATTATATATAAAGTGTAGAAGTTCCCAAGTCATGATACTCCACATTTTAGGTACTTCCTACTTTATTGTTCTCATATTCTTGCTCAATAAACAGGGAACTTAGAGAAAACCATTGGCAATAAGAGATCCTCGGTAATGGCTTACATAATTTACTCGTGTAGAATATGAACTTGCAAGCTGCCAATATTAAACAGATGTCATATTATAATAGTTCACATATATAAGGAACTTTCAAAAGCACACAAATGCCAACATAAAAATTTGTTGGTGGAGGACTAGAAGCATTTCATTATAACTTGATTTCATGTGCTAATCTTTATTTTTTTCTTTAATAAGTAAATTTCTATGTGCTGATCTTTACACTGTGCTCGTTAGATTGTGTATTGACAGCATAATTTTGTTCGTACTCAGTCAGACTCTACACTTCACAAATACATATTCCAAAAAGCATGAAGTCTTAAACATATTTTTAAAAATGAAATGAGAGCTTACTGCTTCTTCAGATCTTCAAGAATAGCTGTCGCACCTCTAAACATCTGTAAGGCCCCAAGAAATTGATGACAGTCACAAGAAATCAACACAGCATATGCAATTTACGATGAATCAAACAATAACAATCTAGTTTCATTGGGTGACTTACTGTTGACCCACAGTCTCCATCACCAACTTTACTATCCCAGTCGTTTAAACTGTCCTTGAGATTAATAACAGCAGAGGCAGCTGCTTCAATAGCCACCTCAAGAATATGGCCTTGTTGATTAAGCTGTAGTGGCCTACTCAATGTCTACAATGAGAATAAATGGCCACAAGGACAGTTACATCCATAAAACAGTAGTCAACCATTAAACAGTTAAAGAATTTTTTAAATACATTTAGTTTTGTCTAGTTTTTTTTGTGTCTGAGATTCTTTTATTTACTTGTCTATTTTTATTCCATGCCATCATGATTATCACCATTTATATGATGCAAGGCAAAAGAAAGAACTAATTCTCCTTGTATCTTCATTGTCGTATTTAAGTCTAGAGAACTATTTGTTTGCTATATTTGTGTAGTTTTTAATTTGTCAAGTCTGCTTTGGACGCGTTGCTTACTAGATTTGGAGAACTTCGTGCCCTCCATCTATGTACTCTTCTTTTCCTTTCTCAAAATTATTTTTCTAACACAGAAAAATATATAGAGAGTTTGTGCCAATGAATGTAGATATCCTGTTTCCTAGAACATTCAAGGCCATAAGGGTTTCCATCAGAATGTAGAGTAAGGAGATTAAGATTAACAAAAAACATAGAAGAATTGAGTCATGTGATATGACAGTGTTCTTTATTAATTGTTGTATCCTGGACAGTGGTAACAACCATAGTTGTTACGGCGACGCCTAGGCGTCCTGACAATGAAGAGAAGGTTATGTCGTGCATCGACTTGAGGCAAGGCTAGGCGGCGACATGAGACGTCAAGCTGCCAAGGCGAATGCCTTGGTAGCTTTAGCCCAACTTCTTTTTTTTTACCCATGACTCATGGATCTTCTACTTACTGAACAGCCATCGCGATGAAGTTTAAAGTCCTAAAATCACGACATCGACTCCTCTCAGTCCTCTACCTTCACGACAATGACTCCTCTGCTTTCTGCTTTCAGGGACATGGCGACTCGCCGGCTCATTTTCCTCACTACTTCGCGACTCTTCTCCTTAGTTCCTTGTCGACTTCACCTCCACCAGCTGAGCCTCCCTCAGTCACGCCTCCGCCAATCGCGAACCCATGTCTGTTTTCTCTCCTTCATTCTCTCTCTCACATGCGAAATATGTTGTTGTTGTGTTGGGTATCTTCCTTCTCTCTCACTGCTACGCTGGGTATTTTGTTTGTGATATGTTGGGTAGCCTTAGTCTACTTATCTTTAATTAAAATCTGATGGGTAACTTGTCTGTAATACTTATCTCGTCTTGTATATGATTAAATAATGGAGTATTATTTTGGACATGGTTATTATTTTTAACTATTAAAATTTGTAAACTTTACATAATATGTTGTTTTAGACCGAGTATTTTTTTGACAGTTGGCAGTGTTTAACTACTAAAATATAATATTTCAGACAGTAGGTACTAAATAATTCTTTCTCAATCTTTTTGGAACCGAGACATATACCTGCATGTGTATTTTTTAACTTTGGTGGTTACATTTTGAACACGAGGTCAAGTTCCATGTTGATACATACACTGATAATCATTATCGTGGACTAAAAAGATATTTAAAATTTTGTCTGCTTGATGTTTTGGAAAGTGAACAGTGATTATTGTTTGTATAATTAATTAATTATGGAGTATAGACCAAAAGTAATACATTCAATGATTCAAAAGTAAAAACAAAAGTAGATAATATTTTGATGAATGGTTTGTTATTTGGATCAATTTTGTCTTATGTTTTTTATTTGATTGTATTGTGTAAAAAGTAAAATGGCGAAAAGTTCGGGGACCGATAGTTATGATATAACTAAGGATCCTAAAACAAAAATTAAATCGAACGATCTGGGTTGAAAATATAGATATTGGTCGGATATAAGTAATAAGGATGTCGTGCAATGTATATTTTGAGGCAAGAAATGTCATTCAGCCGTCAAGAGGCTCAAGCAACATCTAGCCAGAAATTTTGGAAATGTAGCGAAGTGCCCTAAAAAATCAACAAAAATAATGAAGGAGATACAAGTTGCTTTGAATAGTAAAAAGAGGAACAAGCCAGCTGAGCTAGATGATGATGATGTAGTAGAAGTACAAGAAGAACAATCATCTGCTCCTCCAATCATGGCTTCCAATGCTTCCTCTAACACTATCCCAAGTTCCAGGACCGCTTCCAAAAAGAAGAAAGCTGTTTTTCAATTCCAAAAGACAACCAAAAGCTCCGACAAAGACGGTTGAAGCACTTCTAAAAAAGATGCCCGAAGAAGTTGTACAATAGAGGCATCGCAAGCGTTTGAGCCAAACGACTATTGAAAATCGTTTGAGAACACTAGAGGAAAAGGAGAGAGTGTGCACATTGCCAACTTTTTTTACGAGTGTGACATATCATTCAATGTTGCAAATGCAAGGAGCTTCGAGGTAATGATCGAGTCCATAACGCAATATAGGTCAAGTTTAAAGCCTCCAACGTATCATAAGTTGAGGGTTCCTTTACTTCAGAAGGCAAAGAAGCAAACCGATGAGTTAAAGGCGAAATATTAAGTTTCTTAAAAGCAATATAGTTGCACACTCATGTCGGATGGTTTGACAGATAGGAGGAGAAGACACTTGTAGAATTTCCTTGTTAATAGTCCAAAAGGAGCTTACTTCATGGGTTATGCTGATGCCTCCGGTCAGACGCAAGATGCCACAATGTTGGCAAATCTCCTTGATAGTAAGATTGAGGAAATTGACCCCAAGTATGTTGTTCAGGTAGTCTCAGACAATGCCTCTAATTACAAAGTCGCGGAGCATATACTAATGGAAAGGAGGCCTACACTGTTTTGGACACCTTGTGTCGCTCACTGCCTAGATCTTATTCTAGAGGGCATAGGCAAGCTAAAGCAATTCTAGCCCACAATCACAAATGCAACAAGAATCACAACATTCATTTACAGGCATGGTCATCTTCTTGATGCGAAGAGGGAAAAAACAAATGGGAGGGATCTTGTCAAACCCGGAGTTAATAGATTTGTTACAGCTTTCCTCACCTTGCAGAGTTTGTACAAGCATAGAGATGCATTGAGGCATTTATTCATAAGCGAGGATTAGACAAAATCTAAGTTGTCGGCTATCGAAGCGGGGAAGAAAGTATTTGATACTGTAATTTCAACTACATTTTGGTATCATGTTGAGGATTGCATTAGGGTGTCATTGTTGATGGTGATGAGGAGCCTGCGATGCCAGAAGTTTTCACTGTGCGAAGAAAAAATTGAAGATTCATTTGATAACAAACAGAGACTCTACAAGAAGGTGATTGACATTGTTAAGCAGCAATGGGAAAGCCAAATGGAGCAAAAATTATATAGGGTTGCGTTGTTTCTCAATTCGGGCAAGTACTTTGATACCAAAGAGGAATGTTCAGAGTTAGGTTGCACTCTACGAGAAGACTTCAATAACATTCTTGCAAAGATAGTACTCGAGCTAGATTTGCTAGACAAGATAAACAATCTAGTCGATATTTTTGCAAGAGAAATGGCGATTAGGCAACGAAAATTAAAGAATCCTCGTAAGTATATTGAAATATATATAAAGATATAAATATAAATTATAATTATATACATTCTTCTTTTTTCTCCTTTTAAAAGTATTTATATTTCTTTTAAATATTTGCTAGTTGATTGGTGGAGCGCTTTTGGAGGGCGGGCAATTGAGCTTACAATGTTTGCAAAAAGAATTATAGGCCTTTGTTGTTCTTCCGGTTGTGAACGCAATTGGAGTACATTTGAGTTTGTAAATAAGTACTTTCTATTGTTGGTTCAAAAGTAACAAGCCATTACTAATACTAACTATTTTTTATATAATTAAAATTTTATCATTAATATTATGATTTTTTGTTTTATTTATTTTAGATTCATACGAATAAAAGAAATAGATTAGAACACAAACGATTGAGTGAATTGTTGTATGTCCAATACAATCAAAAGATCGTTTCAAGGTTCCAAAAGAGGTGTGAACTTTGAAAAAAATTTAATCCATTAGCCATTGATGACTTTAAATGGGGTAATGAATGGATCAATAATGAGGCCAATGTTCATCCCGAGGAGGATCTTACATGGAATTATTTGGATCGAACCAGTGCATCCAACACACTTGAGGGTCGCAATCCTTCAAGGAGAGCTCGTGCTAAATAGTGATAATGTCATAACGTACTCTCGACGTGTTGGTGGTTCAACTTCAAGGGAATCAAAGTTGATGGATTCTGACTCTGATGATGAAGTTGATGAAGAGAGAATTCCAAATGATGATGAAGATGTAAATGATGATTTTGGAGAAAGACCACCTACGCCTTTTGAATGAGAGTAGTTCTTGTGGAGGAGACGGAGATGACTTTTTTCTTGGTGAGTTTGTTTGAACGATGTTTAGAGACTAGTGTAGAGTCTAGATATTATTTTGGCTTATTATGTGGCGTTTTATTAGTTATTTAATATGTGATGGTTGATTTCTACTTTATTTTCTATTGGTGTTTGTTGAATTCTTCATTTCTTCTACTAGTTTTTAATATCAAGTGTTTTATTTTTGGATTGTTATTGCTAAGTATTTACATAATTATGTTTTTAATGATATTCCTCTGGATTTTAATGTATATGAAATTTTATTGTCAATAAATATACTTGTTAAGTAAAATAAATAATATATAAATTGCACATTGTAAACGACTTGTCTCCATACGGGCGCCATAGCAGTCGCCTAGATATCCTGGCAGTCGGCTACCGCAATGACTCGTCGTGATTACAACTTGTAAGACCAAACACAAAGGAAAATTAATTTCACAAGAAAGTAAAAAAGAAACAAGGACAACATACAGTCACGATTCAAGGTTAATAATGATAGTTTATGCATGAACTAAAAGCACCTTTTATACAAATCAAATCAATTCCACGTACAACAGACTATTAGATAAATAACTCTAGAATATGAAAATTTAGAGATGTTTAGATACGATTAAATCCCAAAGAAACATATTTAACAATGAACAAACCTCATCGGTCTTTGTCGACCTAGATGGTGGGACAGGAACAGGAATCTTGGCAGGTGGGTGATTACCTGCAAACAATTCGAAACTATTAACAATGATATAATTTAGTGATAGTTAATTATAGAGTTAAATGTAGTTTGATCCCCCAAGTTTACCCTATTTTGCACATTACATCTTATACCTCAAAATGTGACACTTAAAATCCCGCATTTTTAGTGAATCGACACATAACACCCTCCGACTCAAAATCCGTCACTTTTAAACACTAACCCCGTCACTTTTAGAGATGAATTTGGGTCAAAAGGTGTTATGTGTTGGTTCGCTAAAAGTGCGGGGTGCAAAGTTTCACGTTTTGAAGTATATAATGCAATTTGCAAAATGAAAGCGCATTTAACTCTTAATTATATTGATATAATTTAGTGATAGTTAATAATACTACCTCCATTCCAAATTATAAGATCGACTTTTAAAAGTAAATTTGCGATATTTTTAAATTCAAAATTAAGATGATTCATTAATAACAATAAATCTTCCAATCAATATTATTTTTTAAGTAGTGTATAATATTCATCATTGTATTGAATCCATGACAACTTTAATTTTGAAAATGTTTCAAGTTGACTTCAAAAAGTCAATAATGATCTTATATTTTAGAATGGAGGGACTAGTAAAATTTACTTTTTGATGATTGTGTACTCAATTTTTTCCAAGAATGCACAAATATATACTCCCAGTGTCCCCAATTTAAGTTTCCTGGTTTGACCGCAAATAGTTTTAAGAAATTTGTAATGTGTCGTACCTTTTACTTATAAGCATCGGATATAGTTGTTAAAATCATTATATATGTATATAATATATATATATGAGATTTCATCCGTGGCAAACGGTTGCCATGAGTACTGTTCAGCAACCGAGCTCATCACCGTTGATCTTTGCAATAAAAGGTTGAAATTAAATCATTTTTCCTCCCTACCGCTACAGCCTGTAGCGGCAGTCCAAAGCCATTTATTCCCATTAGCTTATTACATAACTACCCCTCAAATTTAATCCTCCCCTGCCGAGAGAGGCTCTAGCGGTAATGACCATTTTTTATGACAAAGTTGACTGCTCAGCCTTTCATTCCTATGCTCCTTACCAAAAGTTTGCAGATCAGCCTGCTTCAAAATGCATGAAATATTATTTGCATGAATGGTTTTATTGTTTATTAATAAAATATTAATATAAAATAATTTTATAAAAAACAATAAATATTAATATAAATAAAACATTTTTATAAATATATTTATATTAATATAATATTTAATATTATATTATATTAATATTAACTTTGATATATATTTATAAAAAACAATAAATATTTATATTAATATTTATTGTTTTTTATAAAATTCAATAAATATTTATATTAATATTTATTGTTATTTATAAAATTATTTTATATTAATATTTTATTAATAAAACAATAAAACCATTCATGCAAATAATATTTCATGCATTTTGAAGCAGGCTGATCTGCAAACTTTTGGTAAGGAGCAGAGCAATGAAAGGCCGAGCAGTCAACTTTGTCATAAAAAGTGGTCATTGCCGCTAGAGCCTCTCTCGGCAGGGGAGGATTAAATTTGAGGGGTAGTTATGTAATAAGCTAACGGGAATAAATGGCTTTGGACTGCCGCTTCAGGCTGTAGCGGTAGGGAGGAAAAATGATTTAATTTCAGCCTTTTATTGCAAAGATCAACGGTGATGAGCTCGGTTGCTGAACAATACTCATGGCAACCGTTTGTCACGGATGAAATCTCTCTCTCTCTCTCTCTCTATATATATATATATATGAATGGTTAAGATAGCAAGGCCTCACTTATCTAGGCCCTAGGGATGCCTAAAAATAGAAAGGAGTCTTGTAAATTGGATGAAAGGAGTTACCTAAGAAGCTTGTGTTGTCATACTCGACCAACAAAATAAAAAGAAAAGAAAAGCTTGCGATGCCATTGCCATTGAAATTAACAAGAAATACCAAATAAAGAGGGGGAAGAAAAACACATTTCAGTGCAATTACTAACCATCAACCCCAACAGGCCAATGTGGAGCCTTAGTTGAAGCATCCAAACGTTGCAAAATTGTTTGATCTGCCTTCATAACAGATATTGAAAACCCTGACCAAAACAGAAACTGTTACATAGCACTTTGTTAGACAAACAAAGGGCTCATTCAAACTTTACCTGCCATATCAAGAGAAGTCATAAATGACCCTGTGTACACCCTATCAACTGCCAGTCCATGTTCAAGTTGCAATTTAGGAACAGCTTTTCCAGCTGTGATCATCAATTCCATAATCGGGGTACCACCCAATCTGCAATTAATTTTAGATCAAAGGTCATATTTTATGAGTTACAATGTATAGCTTATGTTAATATGACCTCAAAGGCTCTGATTTAAGATCAACAAGGGTAACTAACCCACAGATAAGTAATTAATGTCTCCAAAAACAAATATATTGTCATGCGTCACTGCCAAAAATCATGAAGACAACCCAAAGAATAAAGAGAAAGAAATATTATGCTCTTGACATAATCAATAAAGAAATATTATGCTCTTGACATAATCAATACTCCCACTCTGGAAAATAAGAGTCCTACATGCTACAAATAGTATGCCTTTTGGCACAAACCAATACTCCCTGTCTGGAAAGAGAGTCCTACTTTTTGTGTTGCCTTTTATTTCTGAAAGTTTAGGTCTGTAAAAAACACGGTTAGACAAATACTTTTTGAAGATTTTTTCTATACTAAACTTTATAGGCCATAATTTATTATTGTAAAAGATTGTGCCTAGTGTGTCCTATGCAAAAATTTAATATTCGCACCAGGTTTTTTTTTTTTTTGGGGGGGGGAGGTGGATCAACAAAAAAAAGTAGACCATGTGTTATCTATTTCTTTTCCCCTTTCCCTGAGAAAAGGAAAGCTACATAACTTCTAACCAACAAAAAGAGGTTATCTTAAGGTTAAGGTGAAAACTCTTTAACTACTCTTCTCCTCTAAACTTGTCATTAAGAATCATTAATCTTCCACAAAACATATTAGGTCAATATTTTGGCAAAAAGAGAAACATGGGACCAGCAATGAGATAATAGGCAACTCTTCTACTAGTTCTTTCCCCATTTTTCATTTTGGAGATGATTCGTTCGTGCATGCAAATCCTAATATTCACGTATTTGGTAAGATTTGTAGCAGTAAAACATGGAAAGAATGTTTAAGAACAATAATATCAAGATTCAGTGCTACCAGAAAAAGAAAACAGTACAGAGAAAAGATAATCAACAATAAGCCACTCATCAATCCCTGTTATAATATTCTGTATTCATTCGGCTTTCAACATGCAATGACACTTCTGTTTCTCCATTTCAGAATACCTTTTCTAGTGTAGAAGAGGACATACGGTTATGTTTGGACCTACCCATTAATCATAAGCACAACTCTACTCCCGCGTTTAATAGGAACATAGTTAGTTTCCTGAAAAGACAAGAATAGAAGTAATCTCGTATGAACATGTAATAGATGAAAGAACATAAAATAAAGTTGCCTTGGGAAAAAAATCAAACATCTTAATGAGCATTGCAGAGCCCATTCAATCAGCAGAAACTTCCATCAAGAAACAAGCACACAAGTAACTGGAGTAAAACATATTGCAAAAACAACATACCCTGGCAAAAGACTGGTCTTACTAAAATGCTTTACCTCTTAGATCAATGAAACAGCCTCAAACAAACAAATGGTATTCAAAGTCAGAGAAATAAGAATTCCTATCAGGGTTTCTGCATTATTCTTTTGTGATTAAAGCTACCAAAAATTACTTACCGAAAAAGTAAATGATACTAACAAAAACTTAATATTTGACTACATCCATTGGAAATCACCTATATGTCATGTTCCGAAAATGGAGTAAAATGTGACATCGTATAAAGTCCTGGTGCGGTTTTGTTATGCTCTGATATTTTTGACCCATGCGCAAACAAAAAATAAGAAGAGTGAAAGATGATAGTCTTCTTTATTCTAGCAAAATACTGGTTTTGCTAAATCACTTTACCTCCTATACCAGTGAAACAGCCACGAAGAAACAAAAGGCATTCAATATCAGGGAAATAAGAAGTCAAAATATCATTCTTCGTTTGTGTTTAAAGCTACCAAAGATTAAATAAATAAATAAATGAGTTGCACAAATAAAACTTAATATTTGACAACATCCATAGGAAATCCATAACTGTCCTGTTCTGAACATGGAGTAAAATGTGACGCACATAAATGTCCTGTTGTGGATCTCGTTACGCTCTGATATTGGTTGAGGGCGCATGCACAACCAAAAAACAAGAAGAGCAGAAGAAGAGAATCTTCTTTACACTACAAAGCTTCGACCAACTCAAGTATAGCCCATAGCCATATTTCCCGAAATCCCAGTCTATTAAGGCTTCCAGCCAACAAACAAACAGGGGAATTGACCAATCCGACTACTACTATGACCAAGGTCGCAAAATAGGACTCCTCGGCAACTAGGTTAGGCAAAATATGAACTAGAATAAACCAAATGAACATCCTAATATAAACAAGGTTTTCGAAAAAGAATAGTTTAGTTAATAATACTCGATACTTACAAATTACTAATTGGCTATTTTAAATACACAGAAGATGGCAGATAGAAAGCATTCATTTCATGCACAGATAAACATGGTATCATTTGGGAAATGATATTTCCGCAGGAGTATTTGATATTTCCGCAGGAGTATTTGATATTTCCGCAGGAGTATTTGATATTTCCACAGGTTTGAGGCCCATTTTTAACCAAATCAATAGTGATACAATAAAGTAACAAGATATTCACGTTTATTCCCAATTTACCCCTCCCTTTCATCTTCCTCAATTTCTCTCTCCCCCATTTTACGTTCTATCAGCTCCTTATACCAGCAACTTCTAGAATACTGAATATAATCACATTCATAAGTATATCTCCGGTGAAAACAGAGAAGCAAAGACACTCATCAAAATCTGTAAAAAGTATAGAAGTACATGACATCAAAATATGTTAAAGTACACGGCATCAAAGTCTCAACGATTTCCTCGAACATGAAGTTTCCCATCTGTTCCGATCGTCCGATCATCAGCATAAACAAGTTCTGTCCAATGTTTGCTGCCTTGGTGCGGATTGTGAAGGACCTTGTTGGAAGTTGGGAATTGGGCTGAAATTGAAGAACCCAAAATTAAATTTGTGCATCTACTCGTCGGGGTGAAGTTCTCGGAGTTGGCCATGAACTCGTCGGAAAGCGAGAGAATTACAAAATCAAGGCTTGTAAGAGGTAGTAGATGAGAAGGGGTAGATTGGGAATTCTCGTCTCATTTCTTGTTACTTTATTGTATCAGTATTAATATGATTAAAAATCGGCCCCATACCTGTGGAAATATCAATTGCCTATCATTTTAGTTGAACCATATATATTTGTCTATAATGACATACCGGTGATAGTATTTGATTAAGAACATGAGAAACCACAACATCCACAGGCTGCAAGTCAGCTACAGCAGCACCTGGTTCCCCATGCTGAAAAGCACACATACTTTATGACCATATTTATAAGAGTAACCCAAGAAAAGAAAATATTTGAAGAGTAAACAGAAGTAACACCAGGATGCCATGTCTTCAAAATAATAATCAGCGACTACATGAAGAGATACCTAACTTAGATATTTAAACAAACCATAGCTTGAAAATTTGACCAAGAATACCGTTAGATTTTTAACAAATGAATATAATACAGGAGTATTGCACGTATAATCAGAACATCAACAAATAGGCTACTTTACTTACAACGCCAAGACCAAGTTCCATTTTTCCTGGGCCCAGACGATCTGAAGTAACCTGACCTGGCAGCGTGCATACAGACAAAGCAACGCCCATGGTCCCAACCATTTCAGATGCATGTTTTGCTTCTGCAGCAACATCAGCAAGTGAAAGACCAGAAGCAGCCGCAGCTCCAGCGACCTGTATTAGACAAAAGGAAATAAAAATTATAGAATTACTAGTAAATACAAATTCCATTGCCAATCTTACATGTAAATGACCCTTAACCATTACAACAACATAAGAGACAAATATAATAAGATACACAATCTAACCTCAACATTTGGAAAAAGTTTCAAGGGAGAATATTATTTAAAGAGCAATATTATAACAATATCTATAAAAACATTCATATATCGTTCAATGGAAAAGTAATATATTGAAGAGAAAGGGAAAGGGACATAAGAAATTCATTCATGATACCATTTAGAAGTTCATCTCCCATGACATTTGTTTTGCAAGAAATATGAAGAAAAAACTGGCAAAAGGAAATGAAAATGTTGTAGAATGCTGACAGACATGTAGTGTGCTTGTTTGAGTTCGCACAAGTGCACAAGGGAAGATAGCAAGAAAGATAAATAAAACCTTATGAACTAGTATTGTCCCAGCCAAACCTCTTCGTCCAGCTATACCTCGAGGTGGTGGCAAGGCACAATCATCTCCAACAATTACCATCTACATGTCATAAATACATATTAACAAACATTAATTTTATTTCACTTTTTCTGAATAGTAAATAAACATTAATTTGATATCAATTTATGCATAGAGATTATTTTATTTCCACGACTTTACGATATGCTGAGAAGGTTCATATAGAAATGTACCTCTACTTTGTAGCCTTCAGATTTTGCTTGCTCAGTGGCCAAACCAAAATTTAAACGGTCCCCAGTATAGTTCTGTCCAAACCAAGATTGTGATATTATAAATAATTTAACCTTGGCTCAACCACTCAAAATCCCTTTTAAGCTACTACTTCCTCCTCTATCACTAGAAATACTTGATTTCATTGGGACACGCTTATGAAATAAAAAATTTAACAATTAGTCTTAGCAGTTTTAAAGCATTTAATTATTTTCCCGCTTCATCTGTAGAGATGCCAATTTCACATACTGACATACATAGACAACACAACATGAAGCAATTGAAGTTGTTTAATTAAAGAGACATTAAATAATACCGTGACAATTAAGAGGCATCCCATAGGACCAGTAACAGCTCGTATGCCCTAAAGTTGGACAATGTTAGCTTGCAAGAATCTAAAGGAAGAACTGGAAAAGAACCGCTTGGTAATAATAAGAATCTTTCTTGTTAGTAGATTTAGTGGCAGAAGGTCTTACAGCAAGAATAGAATCAACTGGCGGAGAGGCAAAAACATCTCCACAAATAGCTGCTGTCAGCATTCCTTCTCCTACGAATCCAGCATGAGCAGGCTCGTGGCCACTTCCACCTCCTGTGATATGACATTCACCAACACACCAAAGAATAGTTAACTTGCACTTGATGAAATTATAAGTAACATTCCTCTTCATGTCATCTAAGAGTCCATTAACGAGACACAAATTGTAATTTCAAGTATTATCAATGTAAAGGTTGTGTATAGATGAAATTTCACAGTAACAGGAAAAATAATGACATAACAGACAAATAAAGGCAAAATAACGGTGTAACAAAGAGCATAATAATATCAAAAATGGGCCTCTTTTTGTGGGACTGAGGGAACAACAACAACAATAACAACAATAATAATAATAGTAAATAAGTAATAAATATTAGTAAATAAATATAATAATAATAATAGTAAATAAGTAATAAATATTAGTAAATAAATATGTACATGTACATACTAACTTATCAAAAAATAATAATAACTATTACCAAAGAACAAAAAGATGATGATGATGTAGAGGAGGGGCAGAAGATGATATATTTATAATTATTTAGCTTCTTTTATTGTGTTTAGTACTTTTTAGAGTGTTAAAAAATTATTCTTCAATTATTATGCAATACAACAATAGACAAGTTTGTGAGATGTTTGTATTATCATTTGGACAATATTATGTACGCCTGATGATATTTTTGTGCTCATCTAATTGATCCATCTTGTTGTTCTTATTATTTATAATTTCTTAATAGATTTTAGAGAAAATTGGAACATCTAACTAGCGTAACGGTGCATATCACCTGATACCAAAACTGAAACCAATACCAAGTCAAAAACTGCACTATATCAAATCCTATAACATGCTTTTCTGCAGTTGGTTTGTTGGTTCAGAGATGATTCTTTGGGAACTTGGGGGGTTTTTTTGTGAGATAGATTTGAGACTACGTTGACATCTCGGTTTTGGGATAAATTTAAGACTACATTGTCACCTCAGTTTTGGGATAGGTTTGGGACTAAGTTGTCGTCTCGATTTTAGAATAATTTGAGACTACGTTGTGGTCTCGAATGCTATTCTCGACGCTCTAGAGAACTTCGACAAAAGATGGAGGTCAAAAATTAGGGTATGAAGAAAACAGGTTAATCACCAAGTACGTATAATCCCACACGATGTAAGACAAGAATGGAGGTAGGAATAACGGGAATTAAAAGAAAGTAATTAGGCTAAAAGCCACAAAAGTACAAGGCTTAATTCAAAAATAATCAATCCTTCTATGTATGTAATAATGGATTATAACTGTTTATCAGAAGAAGAAAAACCCTAATATTAAATGACCAAGTAAAAGATCAAATAACCCAATTAAATTAGGAAATCAAATCCTATTAATTATCTACTATCATAAATAATTAGTACACTAGAATACCCTTAATATTTTAACACTTGCATAATAAAATATAATCACATTGAACTAACTATTTATATCTAAGTAGTAAGTAATAATATAAAGTAATAGTTAATATTTTGATCTTCTTCTGCTCCTCATCAATAGCAATCAGCATTTCTAGCTTAAACACTGAATGCATGAAGGAAAAAAACTCACTGACAAATCTCATAATCAAGAGAGAGAGAGTGAGGGAGAAGGGGGAGAGTGAACCTGATTTAAGAATTTATGAGTTACAAACTTATAACTTAATGGATAATGACTCCAGTTTTGAAGTAGACAAACATAAGTTTTACTTCATAAGACAACAGACCTGATATAACTGCAACTTTGTCATTGCTTTTACTTGAAACATCAGCACGTAATACAACCTTCACCTATATATACATATATAGGAAGTAGTCAATAGAAATTACAAAAGACGCGCATAGAACGGGGCATCCACCTTGTAAACAAGCACATATATTGTACAATATATTACCTCTGGAAAACCATTCAAATACTGCAATCCAGGATAAGTTTCCACAAGACCCTCAATGAACTCAGTCACTACATCTGCCACCAACATCAACAAAACTTTCAACTCCACGTACCACAAATAAAAAAAGAAAATAAACAAGAGCAAAGAGAAAGATAGAGGTTAACCCTCTGTCTTGGTTACAGAGCAAATGGAAGAATTGAGAAAAGTGCTGAATATTATGTTTTATTTTGTTTATGCTACTGAATCATCCATCTTCCAATCTTAGAGCCCCTTCTTTTTGAGTGACCCAAGAAGGCACAAACAAAATTTGTGGTCAGAAAACTAGATTAGATATTTTTTCTTTAAATTATAATTTAAAAAATATTTGTGTTGACAAATATCAACTTAATAGGTCTATTACACCAATAACCTATCACATCAATATTTTATGTATTGCCAACCATCAAATTATTTGGCTTAAAAATTAGTAGAAATTGTATATTCTTAAGTTATATATTCTTTTCTTATATTTTTTGGTATGTAAACTTAAGCTATGTTATACAATAGGTGGTTTATAACACTTTCATAAAAAATAAGAAAATGCAGCGTAAGAAGATTTACCATAGACAAGAGAATACAACGAGGAAAAAGAGTCATCCAAAGAAATGAAAAAACAAAAAAGAAAGTCCTAGCAAGAAATTAAGGATAAATTTAGAAACATAGTTATTTATGAATGACTAAACAATTTGGTTTTTCGACTAGAATCCTTTTCTTTGGGGGGGGAGAGAGAGAGAGAATTCAAAGAGAAACACTACTTCTATTATGGCAAAAGATTTTACCAGGTTGCATTGTACTGTTTTATCACTTTTCTGCAACTGAACAATAATAAAAACAACATATGACCCAAGTTTACTCATAACAAAAATGATTTGTAAGCTGTACTTTCTCTACGATACAGTTGTTTTCATAAAATGAAAGATCCCAACTAGTAGGTAATAGTTCTAAGGGTCTGTTTGGAAGCATTTACAAATCTGTTTTCCTAAGTTTGTTTTTATTAAGAATTCAAAAGAACAAATATTCTAACTGCATTTCAGTATTCTATTTTCATATATATTTCTGAAAATACTTTAATTTCAGAAAACACCATAAAGGTGTTTCATGACTGTTTTAAGAAAATAACAAGACATACTCAATTTTTACTGTTGTTGGAGCATTATGCACTTCGTATATACACAAATTAGTTCCTATTTTATAGTAAATTCCACTAGAAACTTAAATAATTTATAAAAAAATGCAAACAAACACTTCTACATTTAGAAATAAAAACCACAAAGTTAGGAACGTAACAAATAAACTCTAAAATTATCATTGATAACAACATTTTCTCCTCATTACCGTAAAAATTTATCTAATCAACAATTTAATCAATAAATTCGATAAGAAACCCGATTCCTAAGAAACGAAACTGTTTTAAGAATTAAAATAATAAGAAACGAAACATCAAGCAACAATCCGATGATAAAATGCAGCGAAGAAGTAAAGGAAAGTGATACAGAGGCGAGATTCTTTACCATTGGGATCGTTGATGAGCTTTTTGCCTTGGAACGCCATTAATAAGTGAACTGGATTGTATCGCTGTGCCTGTAATTAGCAAAATCTCCTACTGCATAACTCTCTAGAGATTGATTGATTGATCGGAAATACGAAATTTGAAACCCTAGGCCTGACTTGAGAGTATAGAGAGAGAGTTCAGTTTGGTCTATGGTTGATTGGTTTCTGGGAAATTCAGTCATCTGGGACTGACTGGGAGTAGTACAGTTGATATTATAGTTTTCTTGTCCGTGCAAAAAAAAATGAATTTTTAAAATAATGGGAATATTTGCTGCTTTTGGCATAGCATAATTTGCACTTGGGAAATAATATTCTGATAGAGAGAAAAATATATATTCAGTCCGGATTAGAGATACATTTTTTAATTTTAAATTTTAAGATCATTGATTTTAAAATTTGTATTTATAATATTTTTAAATTTTAAATTTTAAATTAAAATTATTCAATAATAATTACAAAATAAAATTTAATAATTGGTAGAATTTTTTAAATAATTTTCAATAATTATCATTTTATTAACTAAAATTATATTCATTCGTTTTAAAATATAAGATTGTTATTGACTTTTTGAATTCAACTTAGACAATTTCAAAATCAAAGTTAACATAAATCTATTTAATTTTATGCTATGTTAAATAGTGCAAACTATCTAAAAAAAATATTATAAGTGTTATTGTTTCATAATTTTTAATAAATCTTAAATATTTTGAATTTAAAAATGTTACAAATTAAATTTAAAAAGTCAATAATAATCTTATATGTTAAACGAGATCAATCTTCAGGTTGATTTTGGATAGCCTTTGTTTGATCGAGTTAGGTCCAAGCTTGAAACCTAGTTAAACCAAGCCAAGTAAGGACGATCTTAGTGTCGGAAAACGATGGACTAAACAAACCTTGTAGGCTAAGCAAACGTTAGGACAGACATGCACAACAAGACAACCTGATCTGGCATGGTTTGACCTTAAGCCTGTTATGCTTTGGAAACTCGTTGACTTAGGCATGTCATGCAAGGCTTTGCTCGTTAGGTTGTGGTCTGGTTAGGTCTACAACTTAGGCCTAAGGTCAGGTCAGGCCTAGGTCAGTTTGATAATATTTTTTTTAAATGTTAAATATTAAAAATATAAATTAATGAAATTTTGTAAAAAATGATGTAAGATTTTTTAGATTTATTTTATTTTAACATTCTACAGCACACCAATATAAGTTGGATGATTATAACAAAAATAAATATATTCTTCTTAAATTAAAGGAAAATATAATTTAGATGTAATTGGAATATTAAAAACAAATTGATTTCCTAAATGCCTATAGATTCTAAATAAAATTAACTTACTATAGATTACATTTTTTATATTTTGAATATAAAGTTAGTTTCTATTTTACTTTTTTTAGTATTAAGATCAATTGGACATATATTTTGTAAAGTTTAAATACACATATATATTTTCCTTTATGATTATTAACCACTTACATAGTTATTTCTCAATTATTATTTCCAATTAGTTTTCTAATTACTTCATGGAATTATTCTTTAAATTGCTTCAACAAAATACCTAAAAAATAACCAAAATCACAAATCCCCCTAAGAATTTAGCATATCCAAATTAATGAAGAACTTTAGTATTTATAAGAAACTAACGTATTATTAATATTTAATATTGAAAATTAGTTTATTAACGTATTAATTAATGTTAATATTTAACATTAAACGTAGCAAGTAAAAGTAATAAAATTTTAACGTTAAATACATGTAATTTAGTATTTACAATAAAATAACTTATTATTAATATTTAATCAACTAACTAATTAATTTATTATTAATATTAAATATATTAACTAGTTCTATTCATTGAAGATGTATATTAATTAAATGTATTTACAAAAAATCAAGAATTAATAATTATAATTTTAAACTTTATTAATGTATTAATTAAAACTAGTTTATTATAATTTATAAATTACAATAATGAATAAGTAAAAACTTATAATTCATTGATGAATAATTATAACTTTGAAGTTCAAAAATTATAAATAATTGGATAAAGAATCAGATCAGACCTCAGGCCTGATCAGACCAGACCAGATCACGCTTAAGGTCAGGCCAAACCAGATTTTTTCTGTATGCCAGAGCAAACCATATTTTTGTCTTAAAAGAGCGATCTTTTCAAGCCTTTTAACTCGGGCCTGATCGGTACAGGTCTTGATTAGGTCGGGTCCAATGCGGACTTGTAGGTCTTTTGTTCATCCTTAGTTACGGGTTTCAGGCTTTTTGTAAGACCCCAACTTATTATAAATAAAATCGAATTTCCTCTAATTATTATTGTGAATAATAAGGTACTAATTTGATATAATTCTCTGGTTATGGGTGAAATGTGCAAATTTTGCAAAATATGCAAGTGGTTATAAAATAATCATTGTTGTCGGGGAATATTCATTTGGTCGTGGAATATTCTTGTTGTTGGAGAATATTCGTACGACGACGCAGTCATTTGTGGGCCCCATAACAGAATAATTATCGGATGAAGAAAACGATAAGTTTGAGTTTTATAAATAACGGTGTAGTTGTTACCGTTAACACTGTTGGAATACCCGGTGGTTAAAATACAGTAATATGTGTGGATGCACATTATTGATGAATTATTGATCCTTACGTAAGAAGGCACTACTCAATAATTGTTACAGTAGTTACTGTTCAATATTTTATTTTATTGATTCAATAATTATTGCATTGATATTTTATATTATTGTTGTTTCAATAATTGTCACTGCACAGTATTTCCCAATATCAGATCAATAATTCATATTATTTGAATAATATTATTAGATAGCATTATTGGCAATGTCTAGAAAGTTCTGTCAAGGAGAGGTTTGGTCACCTAATTGCGCGCCAGTAAGGAGAAATTCTTATTAGAAAGCCCTCTCTTTCCTGGGAACGGCCTGGTTGTCATAAATGTGATTCTGTAATATTATTTATGAATAATTAATTATTAATTCACATGATAAGAAAATATTTATTTTATGTGGATATAAATATTGGATATATTTATTGTGGTTAAAAATGAAAGAGTTAATGTTGAGGTGTTTTATCAGTATTTTTGTCAGAATGAAGGTATTAAAAAAATTAAACCAGTATTTTCGAGATATATTGCGTGAGTTAAAATTTTTAATCCGACCGTTGGATCGTTGTAATTTTTGGATATGTTATACATATATAAGTTGAGTATATGTCCACAAATTTTGAACCGTTAAAAATGAACGTATGATTTGTTATGAATTTTAAGAGGTGACTGGTTCAGAAATTGTTGAAGTATCCGAATTTAGCATTTTGGTGAAAAATTCTAGAATTGAGTGGGCCCCACTTGTGATTGGTGAAGAAATGTGCTGAATTTTATTTCAAATGTGGTGGGTGGGAATAGTAGCAGGTAAAGCCATCAGGTTGCAAGTCAAGTCTGCTAACATTTTCCTATAAATAGAGGGCTAAGTTAGAATTGAAAATCACACCAGAAACATAAGTTTTCTCTCTTTCTCTCTCTAAATTATTGAGTGTATTTTGTGAGTATTTAGATATTTTGTGAGTTTCTATTCATCAGTGCAAGTTTCCTTCAGCCTTATACCGATATTCCGATCAGAAGTACTGATATTTTGAGGTAAGGGATATTATCTTCTTCTTAAATGATATTTTCTTCAATATCATTATGCCGAAATATTAGTATGAACTTTTTATCAAATTTGGAACTTTTTGTGTCGGGGTTACTATTCACGTATACGACACTATTCACGTATACGACACTATTCACGTATACGGCACTATTCACCGAAAAATAAAATTTTATTCTTTTTGTCCAAGATGTCTATTATGGTTACTATCTTTGATTGTATCCATGTTTTGATCTTTATTCTTGAATTTTGCTTCAAAATTGGTTATTATGAAGTATTATTGATCTTGGATAAACTGTTATACGAATCCTTACTATTTGTCCTTCTGTCTCACCTGGATTCATTTTCTTTAAAATATTTTTCATCATCCTCAGTCCTAAATGATGATATTACTGAATATCTTTGGCCTGTAGTGCAAAGATGAATGATTAACTGATGAATATCTTTGGCCTGTAGTGCGAAGATAAACAGGTGTTGAGATGAACATGACCAACTGGTGATACAAATGAATATCTTTGGCCTGTAGTGCAAAGATGAATATCAGATTTTTCCCTGTTGAAGACTAACGATAATTTGTTATATATTATCTTAGTCATAATATCCTTTACTGGGCTAGTTGAGCTCACCCTTTTCCTTTTTGCTCCATTTTTCTTAGGAGGTGAGAACATAGCAGGAACTAGTCGGGGTACGGAGTGATGGTTCTAGAAAGATGTTTTAGTAGTACTCACTATTTTTGTAAAATAGTGTTTGAATAATTGTAATGAGGACTTATTTGAGTGTGTATATTGTCTAAAAGATAATATTTGTATTTAAACTCACAGTATGTGTTGTCGTATTTTGCACGACAATTGTATTATTGAAGTTGTAGTTTGCTTTCTACACCATGTATTTGGCGACTCAGAATGGGTGTTGTATACCTATTTTGGGGGCGTCACACTTTTAGGTTTTCTTTTTGTTTTTTTATTTACTCACTTTTTAATGCTTTTTAATAAATTTACACTCCTATTATACTTTTAAATAACATAAAAGTAAAATCCAAATAGTTAACTCTTAATTATTTAGCAAAAACTTAAAATATAAGTTAAATAAATTGATTAAAAAAATGTGTAATACATAAAATAATACAAATATAAATAAATATAGTTTTTGAATTTGGTGGATAAAAGTATCCTCAAACTTAGCCTTTATATAGATAGGGGGGTAAAATGAAAAATAAAATAAAATAGAACATGTTTAAAAAAGCTTTATTTTTCATGTTTTAGGCTTGATTTTGCAAGTCGTATTTTTTTTGGCTTCAGGTCAATTCAAGTCCATCTATGAAGAAAAATAAAGACTAAAAGACAGTTTGCACTCCAAATGTGAAACCCCAAATTTTATGAATAAAGAATTAATTTTCTCAAAATAATTTTTTTATATTATGGTGTGAATTTGAGATAATGTTATAGTTGTGGGTAATATTTATAAATTTTGCAAAGTATGAAAGTTGTCATATTATATTCGATTGGTCGGGGAATATTCGTTTTAAACAGGAAATATTCGTACGACGGCACAATCATTAGTGGACCCCACAACGGAATTATTGTCGGATTGAAAAAACGACAAAAATATTTTATTGAAAATAACGGCAGAAGTTTTACCGTTGATACTGTTGAACTACTCGGTAGTAAAAGTACAGTAATAAGCGTTGTTGCATAGTAGCACACGGTATTGATTATTGATATTTATGTGAGAAGTCACTCAATTTTGTTTAATTATTGCTACAATAGTTGCTGCATAGTATCTCACATTATTTGATTCAATTATCGTTGATTTTGAAGTTTTGTTTTATTCACGTAATAAAATAGAAACATCTTTTTATATAAAACAGAATACTTTATTAAAGTTATTCTATAAATAGAATATATTATATTCTATTATGCATAGTATTTTGCATAGTAAAATCTTTTTATATAAAACAAAATACTTTATTAAAGTTATTCTATAAATAGAATATATTATATTTTATTATGCATAGTGTTTGCATAGTACCCGCATAGTGTTTGCATAGTAAAAATCTTTTTATATAAATAGAATATATTTTATTTTATTTAAAAGATTTTTCTTTAAATATAGACCATCAGATTAAAGTAAATCAATCTGGACCGTTCATGGATTAGTTACTATGCATTCTATTTTCCTATAAATAGAAGCTCACTCCTTCATTATTTTCTTACGAATTCACTGAACTCTAGAGAGAGAAACTATAAAGAGAGACTATAGAAAGATAGAAGAAAAGTTTTCTGCTACTTCACTACTCTTATATCAAGTATTATTTTACGGTAAGGAATATTATTCTTTTGTATTCAAGAAAAGAACTTCTGTTATTCCATTTCTTTATTGTTTTGTTGGAATAACCTGTATATGCGGGCTACCCTATACTTGGTGACATTCTTCTATTATTCTGTCGGAATATCCTGTCTGTGCTATACGCCAGACCTGGTTCCATTTTTATTATTTCGTCTTTATTATTCTGTCGGAATATCCTGTCTGTGCTATACGCCGGACCTGATTCCATCATTTATTATTCCGCATTTATTATTCTGTTGGAACATCCTATCGGTGTGAATTTCACCTAACCTGGTTCCGTTTTTATTATTCTGTTGGAATAACCGTCTATGCGAAGTACCGCATGCATGGTGATATCTTTTGTTATTCCATTCGGTATTATACTCAGTTAATTAAAATTTTGACTTCTATACTCCATGAAATTAGTGGAATATCCTTGATATTTGTGCTTCATCAAGTATCTTTCCATGTAAATATTCTTCTGAGCATTCTTGAATTTTACTCTACAAAGCAGTATCATGTTGACAATTTGGACGTTATTGGTTCAGTGTTAAATTAATTCTTGAACTTGTTTTATTGAATTCTTATATCATTGTCATCATCCTCATGTTTATATTATGTTGAAAGTCATCTGTGGCCTGTAGTGCATAGATGGACTTGGTATGATTATGACCAGGGATTATGCGGTGTAATTATGACCGTAATGTTACAAATGATGTGAAAATTAAAAGTCCTCATTGGCCCGTAGTGCATTGATGGACAGCTTTTGGTATGATTATGACTATGAATTCTCTTCGGCTAAGGGAGCAAAGATGAATTGTTTTATGGCATGATCAGGACCGTTGATGAAAACACGATTATCTTTGGCCCGTAGTGCATGGATAATTCGTGGTTGTGATACTAAAGAATATCCTTGGCCTGTAGTGCAGGGATGATTTAATGTTGTGGATTATTTATTGAGCTGAGTCTCAGCGATAAAAGTGATGAAAAACTTTTTAAATCATAAAAGATAGCAGATTTCATTCTCTACTTGACTCTTTTAATGGATTGCTTGTTTCGCTGCAGTTAAACTTGATATTTATTATATTTTATCAGTTTAACATTGTTGAAGGCTAACGATAAATTATTCTGCATTATCTTAGTCATAATATTTCTTACTGGGCTAGTTGAGCTCACCCTTTCTTTCACTGTTCTCTTCAGGAAATGAGAATATAGCTGGGACGAGTCAGGAAACGGAGTGATGGTCTAGAGGATAGCATTAGTAGTCCTCACTATTCTGTGAAATAGTGTGATAATAATTGTAATGAGGACTCCTTTTGAGTTTGTATAATCTCTAGTAGATAATATTTGTATTCAATCTCACAGTTTATGTTTTGTTGTATTGTACACGATAGTTGTATTATTAGGTTGTATTTGAATTCTGTACCATGTATCTGGCGACTCAAGATGGGTGATGTATACCTAATTTTTGGGGCATCACAGTTGGTATCAAAGCTTAGGGATATGATCTCTGGCTAAGATGTGAGATAAGAACTAGGAGGGGAGAGATGGGGAATTCCTTCACTAGTATGACCTACCTAAGTTTATTTGGTATTTAATTGGTCGGTCAAAGTATAGGGATAATACGTGATATGTTAATTAACCCTTGTTTTATGGCAGTGTTTAAAAATGGCATCCGAGAATGTTGAGATTATCAATGGAGCACAGGAGACCGTTGAGTCTCCACAGATCAATAATCAGGATAATGTGCAACTAGAGGACAATACTCCTCATGAAAACAATAACACTGATGAAATGGTAAATGATGGGATGGTCAGAGGCTTTATGCAATTCATGCAACAACAGGAGAAGGCAACTCCTGTCCATAATACAGGTGGAAACAATGGTAACCCACGGTTGGTCACCGCTAAGCAGTTCAAGGAGCTGGGACCACTGGAGTTTTTGGGAAAGTCAGAACCACTTAAGGCAGAGACATGGATAAAGCAGATTACCAAGATATTTGTTCTTGGAATGCTCAGAGGAGAAAAAGGTTCCATTCACCACCTTTATGTTGCGTGAAGAATGAGATCATTGGTGGGAATCTGTAAAACGTACCCAGCCTGACGCACTCAAGATGTCTTGGGAGAAGTTCCAAGAATTATTCAACGACAAGTACTTTCCTGAAAGTATTCGTCACATGAAGGAGGTAGAATTCATCAAGCTGGAGCAAAACAATATGATCGTGTCATAGTACGAGGCTAAGTTTGCGGAGTTATCCCAATTTGCATCCCATTTGGTCGATAATGAGGAGCGAATGACGCAAATATTTTTGCGAGGTTTGAAACCAATATACGTCAATACTTCATTTCTCACAAACTTTATTTATATTCAGATGTTGTGAATAGGGTTCAGTTATTGAAGCACGATAATGAGTCAGCACAACCAAAAGGCAACGACCAACAACACGATAATAATCATACCGGTGGCAACGGTCATCGGAACAACGATAACCATCGTGGGGGATATTATCATGCCAAGAATGGTAACCATTTCAGTGGTAATCATGGCCAAGATAATAAGAATGGACATTTTAAGAAGAGAAGGTTCAACAATGACGTGAAGACGTCGGCACCAGCACTCGTTTCAAAGGAAGAAGAATGCCCATCGGTCGTATGTTTTAAATACGGACAAGAGGGACATAACCGTCCAAACTGTACGCAACAATCCAAAGCGTGTTTTAATTGCGAAAGAGAAGGTCACCTAGCTCAATTTTATCCTATGGTAAGTCCAACTGGGATAGTGATGCCAAAGGATGTCCCAGACAAGTCAAAGCCGGTAGTTTAAGAGAGAGCGTTTTTTTTTCTCGTGACGAGGAACCTGAATAAAATTATCATGGGTAAGTTAATCATAAGCTCTTACAAAGTCTATACCGTGTTAGATACCGGTTCTACTCACTCTTTTATTTCACCTAGTTGTGTTCAATGTTTGTACTTAACTCCGGAGAAGTTAAACTTTGATTTATCTGTTGAAACTCCATTGGGAGAAACATTCATTACCTCCACTATTTATAAATCTTGTTCAAATCAACACTTTCATGTTACCTGTCGATCTTATCTCTTTGAAAATACTTTCCTTTGATGTGGGGTTTTTTTTAAACGATTGGTTAACTACTCATCATATTTTTTGTAAGGTTGTTAGCTTTCATATTCCTAACCAACCTATTATGCGAATTCAAGCAACCAAACCACTAAAGTCAATCATGGTCATATCAAGCCTTAAGTAAAGAGCCCCGGTCCTTTCGTTGTTGACTTCTTTGTGTGGAATGCACCAAAGCCAGACTTTCTGTAGGCGACGCTGTGAATGACGATGACAAGTTGATAGGTATCAATGTGACGTGTTACCCAATTCTTGGATGAGAGTCACAGTTTTGAATGATATTTCTATTGTTAATAAATTTTCTTACGTATTCTTGAAGACTTCTTAGCCTATCCCTAGAGCGTGAAATCGAATTTTGTATTGACCACAGTACAAAACCCATTTCTAAAACCCTCAAATATTTCTTCAACTAAAACGAACGTAACATGCGCCAAATACGTTTGATCAAGCTGTTGAAGATTACGATCGTACCATTCAATACCATCGTGGGAAAGCGAACGTGGTAGCTGACGTGTTGAGTAGAAGATCGTATGCGTTTACGAGTGCGATGTTGTTAACACAAAGGCCCATTTCGTACGACTTACAAATGATGAAGATAGAGTTAAAGACTATAGGGACCCAAATATAATGAATATACGAGTAGAATCGACTTTAATTGATAAAATTAAAGTCGCTCAAGCTACACACCCGGAGCTAATGAAAGTGAAGAAGAAGGTTCAAGAGGGCGTTATTCTAGAAGCAAGAATCGACGAAGAGAGAAAATTTCAACCCTCGATTTAATTGGCCCATTTGAAATCCTCGATTAAGTAGGAGTTGTGGCTTATAGACTCGTTTTACTGCCAAATATGTTGCGTGTTCATAACATTTTTAACGTATCAATGCTACGTAAATATATGGACGACCCGAACCACATTATTAATTTAGAACCGGACGAGATAGCAGAAGATTTAACGTATGAGGAGATACGTGTTAACATCTTAGATAAGAAGGATCATATTCGACGCACAAAGGTTATACCTCAAGAGTTAGAATTTGAAGTGAAGTCAAGGTATCCTCACTTGTTCGGCATACCAGGTACGTACGTAAATTTTGAGGGCGAAATTCCATAAGGAGGGGAGATTGTGAAACCCCAGATTTTATGAATAAAGAATTAATTTTCTCGAAGTAATTTTTTTATATTATGGTGTGAATTTGAGATAATGTTATAGTTGTGGGTAATATTTATAAATTTTACAAAGTATGCAAGTTGTCATATTATATTCGATTGGTCGGGGAATATTCGTTTTAAACAGGAAATATTCGTATGACGGCACAATCATTGGTGGACCCCACAACGGAATTATTATCGGATTGAGAAAACGACAAAAATATTTTATTAAAAATAACGGCGGAAGTTTTACCGTTGATACTGTTGAACTACTCGGTAGTAAAAGTACAGTAATACGCGCTGTTGCATAGTAGCATACGGTATTGATTATTGATATTTATGTGAAAAGTCACTCAGTTTTGTTCAATTATTGCTACAATAGTTATTGCATAGTATCTCACATTATTTGATTCAATTATCGTTGGTTTAGAATTTTTGTTTTATTCACGTAATAAAATAGAAATATCTTTTTATATAAAACAAAATACTTTATTAAAGTTATTCTATAAATAGAATATATTATATTCTATTATGCATAGTATTTTGCATAGTAAAATCTTTTTATATAAAACAGAATACTTTATTAAAGTTATTCTATAAATAGAATATATTATATTTTATTATGCACAGTGTTTGCATAGTGCCCGCATAGTAAAAAACTTTTTATATAAATAGAATATATTATATTTTATTTAAAAGATTTTTCTTTAAATATGTATCGTCAGATTAAAGTAAATCAATCTGGACCGTTGATGGATTAGTTACTATGCATTCTATTTTCCTATAAATAGAATCTCATTCCTTCATTATTTTCTTACGAATTCACTGAACTCTAGAGAGAGAAACTATAAAGAGAGACTATAGAGAGATAGAAGAAAAGTTCTCTGCTACTTCACTACTCTTATATCAAGTATTATTTTACGGTAAGGGATATTATTCTTTTGTATTCAAGAAAAGAACTTCTGTTATTCCATTTCTTTATTGTTCTGTTGGAATAACCTGTATACGCGGGCTACCCTATACTTGGTGACATTCTTCTATTATTCTGTCTTTATTATTCTGTCGGAATATCCTGTCTGTGCTATACGCCGGACCTGGTTCCATTTTTATTATTCCGTCTTTATTATTATGTCAGAATATCCTGTCTGTGCTATACGCCGGACCTGATTCCATCATTTATTATTCCGTATTTATTATTCTGTTGGAACATCCTGTCGGTTTGAATTTCACCTGACCTGGTTTCGTTTTTATTATTCTGTTGGAATAACCGTCTATGCGAAGTACCGCATGCATGGTGATATCTTTTGTTATTCCATTCGGTATTATACTCAGTTAATTAAAATTTTGACTTCTATACTCCATGAAATTAGTGGAATATCCTTGATATTTGTGCTTCATCCAGTATCTTTCTATGAAAATATTCTTCTGAGCATTCTTGAATTTTACTCTACAAAGCAGTATCATGTTGACAATTTGAACGTTATTGGTTCAGGGTTAAATTAATTCTTGAACTTGTTTTATTGAATTCTTATATCATTGTCATCATCCTCATGTTTATATTATGTTGAAAGTCATCTGTGGCATGTAGTGCATAAATGGACTTGGAATGATTATGACCAGGGATTATGCGGTGTAATCATGACCGTAATGTTACAAATGATGTGAAAATTAAAAGTCCTCATTGGCCCGTAGTGCATTGATGGACAACTTTTAGGATGATTATGGCTATGGATTCTCTTCGGCCAAGGGAGCAAAGATGAATTGTTTTTTGGCATGATCAGGACCGTTGATGAAAACACGATTATCTTTGGCCCGTAGTGCATGGATAATTCGTGGTCATGATACTAAAGAATATCTTTGGCCTGTAGTGCAGGGATGATTTAATGTTGTGGATTATTTATTGAGCTGAGTCTCAGCGATAAAAGTGATGAAAAACTTTTTAAATCATAAAAGATAGCAGATTTCATTCTCTACTTGACTCTTTTAATGGATTTCTTGTTCCGCTGCAGTTAAACTTGATATTTATTATATTTAATCAGTTTAACATTGTTGAAGGCTAACGATAAATTATTCTGCATTATCTTAGTCATAATATTTCTTACTGGGCTAGTTGAGCTCACCCTTTCTTTCACTGTTCTCTTCAGGAAATGAGAATATAGCTGGGACGAGTCGGGGAACGGAGTGATGGTCCAGAGGATAGCATTAGTAGTCATCACTATTCTGTGAAATAGTGTGATAATAATTGTAATGAGGACTCCTTTTGAGTTTGTATAATCTCTAGTAGATAATATTTGTATTCAAACTCACAGTTTATGTTTTGTCGTATTGTACACGACAGTTGTATTATTAAGTTGTATTTGAATTCTGTACCGTGTATCTGGTGACTTAAGATGGGTGATGTATACCTAATTTTGGGAGCTTCACACCAAAGTTTGTAGCATTACTGAGGTTTGCATCCTAATATTTAAAACATATTTAAGTGCACCTTAAACTTCTTTTTTGCTAAACAAAATGCACCTCCGTACAATTAACTGGTTAAAAATGACTCGATATTATTGTAAACCCATTTTGTAAAGGGAAAAATCGATAAATAACGTTTAAGAAAATTAAAAACATTAAAAAAATAAACAATAAACCACACCCCCAAATATAAACCAAACCCTAACCCGCTTTGAATCAGAATACACAACCAATTCAAAAGAATTTAATAACTCGGTTGTATCATCAACTTTTTTGATAGAAAACGATATGGGTTTATCACAAATTGATGAATTGGGTTTTGGGTGTGGAATAAAATCAAAGTCGAGCTCATCTAGGCTTTCCATTAACTCCAAAGTGTTGATTACAAAGTCAAGTGATGATGATGGGTCAGAATTGGAGGCGATAGAATTAGGGATCATGTTAACTAAGATCAGAGAGCCGTAAGTGGTGGAGGTGAGAGAAACTGTGACGCCCCCAAAATAGGTTCACACAACCCATTTTAAGTCGTCAAATACACACTACACTAAATTCAAATACAAATATTCTTATTTATAACTATTAAATTGTCGTGCAAAATACAACAACACATAAGATGTGAGTTTCAATATAATTAACAATACTCACACTCCAAACCAATGATACTTTATATAAAGGTACAGTCGATAACTGTTTTATGAATTAAAATATTTGGAAAATATTCAAGGAAGCCTTCATACATGGGAGGCCATGCATCTAAGTTATAATAGATATTATAAGACTTGAGAATTAAACTTGGTTGACCCAATAGACCCCAAAGAAGAACGAGAAGATTATTATCATGTTCATTCCAATGGTGTGTATCTTCTTGCCATATAATTATCTCCATTGTCTCAAACTGAGGAATATATTCCAACCATACTCCAAAATTATATAGATAACGCTCATAGATATAGTTAACAAGTGGATGCGCACAACTATATCTTATGATAACACGAATTTGTATGTGGTTAGACATAATGTATGATAGTGGCAACACACCCTTTAAGCTCCCAGTATAATTCTGTCCTATTCATTCTAATGGGGTGCATTTCTGACGCTTCCAAAATCGGGTTCTCATCACCCTATTGTTGTTTACCAAAATTAACTATTAAACCAATCATGTATGATGATAAAACATATACTCTGTAATCAATCTTATTTATTTATTAATAAAAAAAATTATTTATTAAAGACATTTAATTATCTACATGATGTTGTTTTAATAAAATGTGATAAACTCATAGTTTTAAGCATTGTTTTTAGAATCATGATGAGATCATGTTAATGAGATCTAAATTCTTAGATATCTTAGAAACTAAAATGTTCCCAATCAATGGATTACTAAAAATGGATTGGTGAATCCGGATAGATTGGTACATACGTTGCTTGCTCATTGGATGAGGATGATTGATCTCATAATTATTTGTGTGGAGACACTAAAACAAGTATATAGGTGCTTATTGGAGAATAAGTTCACTATAGCTAAACGTGACTCGCTAAGGAATAACTAATGGAGTTTTACTTGTCTGTCAATAGGAATTCTTGTAGTGATAGTAGTACAAGTGATCCTTGGACTTGAGATCATCATAATCTTGTGTATTAATTACATTTTGACTTATTCCTTAAAACCCTTAAGGTATATCAAAGGGTATGCTTGGGTATAATTGGTTATATATGGAGATAATGAATGATCAATAAAGAATCTACCACTTCTAGTAAAAGAAGAGAAATGTCCTATGTGATTCGATAAATGACAACCCAGGAAAATTGACCAAGGTGGAATGAAATTAGAAAATAGTTTCTAATTTGCATTTATTCGGGGGTTGTGAATTTGTGAATCGAAATACAAATAATTAAATAAAATAAGACTAGACAGTAATTCTATGTCTTATATTTAATTGGAATATTGTATGGTGGAAAGATTGAATTGTACAGTAACTATTTACTCAAAGACTCTTTTATGATTAATATTGAAATCTATATTATCTGAAAAGTCATTAATCGTTAAGGACACTTATCGTTATTGTAGAATAAATATTTTTTATTTAAATAAATTAATAGTTTAATTTATTTATTTAAATGAGATTTGAATTGTTCTAATTGATTTATTCACAACCGATTTAATATGGAGAACCTAAAGGGTCACACCATAAAAGAAAGAATAATTATTTAAGAAGTTAATGGCATAATCGTAATAATATGTTAAGGGCATTTAATTTAATCTGTAGTGATAGAGTAAATTAAATAGCTTAATATTTATTATTTAATATTTTAGAAATATTAAATATAAATAAATTAATAAGAGGAGTCTTATTAATATTATTATAATTATTATTATTTTAATTTCTAAAGAAGTTTTAGAATTAATTTAATATAAATACTCTCATTTATTCCTCATAAGATTAGGAGGTAAATTAATTAAAAGGGTTTAATTAATTATCCCTAATGAGATTAAGGAGCTTAAATAAATAAATAAATAAATAAATAAATTTAATTAATTAAATAATACCTAATTAGATTAGAAGGGTTAACTGATATCTTTATAAGAGGAGTCTTATATCAGATATCTACATACGTGATTCCAATTGATGGAGAGTACGCTCTTTTTCTACAGAGAATGAAAACTAGGGTTTTAGCCAAAAACACCCTTCTTCTTGATTCTTGTTCTTCCTTGGTGGATCACCACTAGAGGCCAAACGTTTGGGTGGCTAACGTTGATCAAATTAAGGAATCTACCAGGAGATTTAAGGAGATCGCGGAGAAGTAGGATTTGAACTCGTATCTACAAGGGTATAATTATATAACTTCCTGTTCTTCGTTCTAATTAATAACATGCATAAAGGATGATCCGGGTAATTGGTTTAATGAAAATTTTAAACTCTGATTTTACTATGCTTCCGCTATTTTCGCAATTTGATTGCGTCTATGATTTTCACAAAACCTAACATAAATTACCTATAAAATACGACATACACATTTTAAGTCATCAGTACAATCAAATATTGGCATGTTATTTTATAATGTGTTGAGAAACTTCAACAGTCATAGACCATCATTCTATTCCCTTGTTATCCCGCTCAACCTAGCTATAATTTTATTGCGTGAAGGAATTGTGAAGCAAAAGGGTGAACACAAATAGCCTAGTAAAGAATGTTAGTTCCCAGTAGGCACACAATAGATCTAGAAGGGGGGTTGAATAGATCCTTTTTATTTTCAAATACTTTTCTAGTTTATTTTGTATTGCTAATGAATTAACATATGACAAACATAAGAATCTTTTCAAGCACATCAGAATAAGTAAAAGATCTCCTTCATTGATATATTCATGATCAAACATACATTGTTCGTAGAGTTAGTTAAGTTGTAAGTAGTTAATACATACATAGCATTTATAGCAGTTAGGTATATAATGTAAATGACAGAAAGTAAATGAGTGAATGTAAAAGACACAAGGGATTTTAAGTGGTTCAGAGACTCAAGCTCCCAATCCACTCTTCTGCTTTAACTAGCAAGATTTCCACTAAGGAAGGGCAGTACCCTGATTCACTAAGATTCCTTCAAGGCCAGTAGTAGACCTGGCAAACGGATCGGGCCAAAAAGGCCTGAGTTTTGGTGGGCTGAATTAAGAGACCCGTGGCCCGAGTTGGGCCGGCCCGGCTAGGCCTGCGGGATTTTTCATTTCTTTTTTTTATAAAAAAATGTGTAAATCACAAAGAATGAACAAAAAATACAATCTAAGTTGATGTAACATATTACAATTTACATACAATGATACAAATCACAAATGAGACAAACTAATCTTTGAAGTGCTTTGATTGATAAATGATATAGTACACATTCAAACCAAGACTATTCATTTCATTTGACATGTCATCATCAACAGAATTACAGAAATAAGCTCCAAATGCATACTTGCAATCTCATCTGCTAGTGAAAGAATGGTTTGACATCATGTGCAAAAAGATTCATAAATGTGTCATTATATATGGACTATCTTATAATTGATTCATCCATTTAGCCACAATCAACAAAATAAAGCAAAAACTAAGCACAAATTTATCTGGACACATAAAAAGAGTAAATAAAATTAAAAGTACAAAAGAATACTACTTGATGAGTCTTATTAGTATTTGGAAAGTGGGATATTATAAAATTATTAAATTACTACCAAGTGTACTGCAATCTACCATGAATGATGAAACTAATAATTTTTTCAATATAACTAAAGCATCAGTAGTTAACTTTTTTTTTTCTTCTAAAAAAGTGAATGGATGCTGGAACACACACTCACACTAGTGTAGATCTCTTAGTGATAACATGTGTATTTTGAAGTGAAGACTTTAAATATGAACTTCCATCAATGTAAAGCATAAGGAGATATCAACTGGAGAGTGGAGACCAAAGAAGGCCATTGCAATAGTAACACTCTACAACAGACAAAGAAGGCCATTGCAATAGAAGTCAACATATAATCTTAGTATTACTTAACTCCAGAATACTGATACTTCTCAGGAAAAAAAACGAAATGAATGGCAAACTTAATGAATGTATTTTTGTGCAGTGTATATAGCAGATCCTACAAATGTAACCCCAACCACTTGAAGGAAACATTAAAAATGCAAGTATTTTTGTGCAGTGTACATGATGTTCCTCAACTTCAATAAATCATGAATGTATTTGTAAAACTAATTCATAGCAGATCCTGCAAATGCAACCCCAACCACTGGAAGGAAACTAACAATAAAAAATATTCGGTGAAAAAACACGAATATAAAAATAGTACAAGCATGGCAAACTTCCCCCAAATTGTGTTTGATAAAAATTCAAATGAAAACAGGCCTAATCATACTCCAATTCAAATGTAAATCACAATGTTATTTAACAAAGCATTCAATTCTACATTTTTACTACACAATTACAACACAAGATTACCTTTTCTTAGTACTTGAAAAATCAAAGAAATAGTCCATAAAAAATGAATTACTTACTAGTGAGTAATGTCTAGTCACTCCTTGTAATTTCGCCCATTTTAGAACCATTTGACTCTTGATTTGCAACTAGCGGTACCAAAAGTTGGTCGTCCGTCGGCCCATCATCTATATTAAAAATGCCAATTTAAAATATCAATAGTTCAATACCCAAAATTAAACTAAAAAGCTACAATTAAAGTAACAATATTTACAACTAGAAAACCTTGTATTTCATATCCACAAATCCAATTACGTCCACAAATTAATGCTTGGGCATTATTCGGTAGAAGCGAACTACGATATTTTGTGAGAACTTTTGCTCCAATGCTAAAGGTCGACTCCGAAGCAACCGTTGTAATTGGAATTGATAAGATATCATATGCCATATTCGCTAGTATTGGATCTATAATAACGTAATATTTGAAAGTACTAAATAGTCATTAGTCATGTATAAAATAAATGTATAAAACTAGAATAAAAAATAAGGATTGGGTAACTCTCAGAAAGTTTTTTCCATTCTTCTAGAATATTAAAAGAAGATTTGTTAGTGATGATTTTCTCCTCTAAGTATTGTTCCAATTCCGTTCTTGTTGATGTAGTACCTTGCACTTCCCTCACAAACTTCTATTTAAAATTTTAAACATCAAAAGTTCATCAATATAAATATGCAAAAAATTAAAAAATTTATAATACATGAAAACTTTACTTACATTAAACTCATCATCACTATGTCCACTTGTGTTAGTGGTAGCAATAGTTGAAGTCCCTACACCATCTTGAGGTTGTTTTGAACCATCTTTTGACAACTCCGTTGCATATTCCATGAACAAAGATTTCATAGCATCCAAAATTTTCTCCACTTTACTATTTATAATATACTCATCCGTCTCAAATTTTTTCAATTTAAATTTGACAAATCGCACCTTATACCTTGGGTCAAGAATAGTAGCTATGGACAAGATAACAGCATAGTCGTTCCAATATTTTTCAAACTTTGGCAACATCTCATTTGCCATGTTTCTAATTACCTCAATCTCACAAGACTTATTAAACATCAAAAGTTCTTTTTATCCTCAACACATGTAAGAAATACAGATTTGCTGTTGGATAACTCGTTCCCGAAAAAAGTTCTGTAATTTTCCAAAATGGTTTCAAAAATGTAGTGATAGCTTGTGCTATTTCCCACTCATCATTTGATGGACAAGTTGTGTAAGATGATTCAACCATGGCATATTGAAAGAATACATCTTTAAATTTTAGAACACTATCAAGCATCTCCCATGTAGAATTCCATCTAGTCACACAATCCAAACGCAAACCCGATTCTACGGACACAAGCAATTGTTCACAACATGTAACAAACTTGAATAATCTACTCTTAGATCCCTTAATATATTTGACACTCTCTCTAATTTTGCGTAAAGGTTCACTTGCAATTTTCAAACCATCTTGAACAATGAGATTTAATATGTAAGAAGAACACCGAACATGGAAAAAACTACCATTGCAAAGCAAGTTTCCTCTCAAATGAGCCTTCAAGAAATTTTGCATGTTGTAGTTGTTTGTTGCATTATCTAAAGTGAAAGAAAAGATTTTTTTTTCAATTCCCCAATCCTTTAAAAACTAAAAGATTTTTTTTGATAAAAGAGTACTGGTATGTGGTGGGGGGAAATGACAGAAATTTATAATCCTACTGTGCAACACACAATCATGATCAATAAAGTGAGCGGTTAAACAAATATAACCCTCACTAGTACCAGACGACCACAAATTGGAAGTGAGACAAATTCTACCGCGGATGTTCTCAAATGCACGTTTCAATTTTACTTTCTCAAGCTTATAAATTTCAATACAATCCTCTTTGGCTGTGTTTTTAGTATACGATTTCACATCCAGATTCAAATAGTTATGCACTCTTCGTAATCCTTCATGTTCAACAATCAAGAATGGATAGTTATGCATCATGATTGCTTCAGCCATTTTATCCCTATAAATGAGCTGACTAAATTTTCGATTAAGCATTTTTCCTTCATGATCTAGATGTATTTGAGTCACATTTTGGTTAACTAAATCGGGACATGACTTTTCATGTGCATGCAAATTTCTAGTCCTATGAGAACTACCACTATCTCCAATAACATAACTTTTTGTTTATGTTTTACAATATGCTCTTAACTTTTTGGTTGAAGGATCTACCTTTTTTTCATATTGATTCCAAATTGAACTTTATTCCCTTCATTTTCTCTTCGAACTGTCAATTGGTTGTGTCAAATTATCCGAGCTTTCAACTCCGCCATCAATCAAATCAATTGTTACACGATCCCGTCGATCCATAAGAACTCTACAAATAAAAAATATTTTTAAACAATTAACATATACTCAATTACAAAGACTTATTAGTATTAGAAGGTCTAAGAAAACCAAAACCAAATCAATGACATCCAAAAATCATATTAAAAATCAATACAAAGCAGATCAATAACCTAAACGGAACATCCTGTCTTCAAACAATGTAGAAACGAGATAAATATAAGATGAATTCATGATCAACAAAGTTGGAGGAAACTACTTAAAAGAATAGAAAAAGATCAGAGTATAGCAAATGTGCAGCATCCAAGATTCAGTTTCAAATATTTGGGGAAATGTTTTCCAAAAGTCAATCCCATTTTAATCCTTGTATAGTATTAATAAAGCTCAAGTAAAACGGTTACAGCACACGACAAAAGTTGAGCAGCTATAAAGTAGTCAACAGTGAAGTGCACAAGTAACATAACATGAACTTCCTGCCTATAAATATTATAGAGCATAATAAAGAAGAAGTCAAATTTGTGGCAACATATTTGGAGGTCATTTCATTTATAAAGTGATCATAAGAATCATAGAAAGGTAAATTCAGGAAAAATGCATCTTCCAATCTCAAACATCACCAAGTTCGTATTATATATAGAAAGAACAATGATAAGAAAGCAGTGTAATTTTAAACAATGTGCAGCTTCCTAAATACAGTATCAAACATTATTTTTTTTCTTTCAAAAAAATGAAAAAATATTCTAGTCCTCGTATAGTATACAACATGAGATTGAGAACAACATCATATTATTACACGTTAGTACAAAATATCATATTTAGTAGAGAAGGGCACAAATAACAACTAACATAAATGGAACTTACTGTCTTCAAATAATATATAGCCGAAATAAAGAAGAAAACAAAAATATATCAACAAATTTTAGTTTACTTTTATATAATGACCAAAAAAATCATATAAAGGTAAAAACTACAACACTGAGATATATTATAGTAAATCAAACCAACTACATGAATTCAATATTGAGATATATTATATATATAGAGAGAAAATTACCAAGATTCCAGAGAGAAATTGGTCTAACAGAATGAGAATTTGGATTCGGGACTAAGAGAAGAAGCTTCACAGTCGGCGTGGTCGATCGATCGAACTATCGAAGTCTCGTGTCGTCGTCGTCTCTCTGTCTCAGTCTCTCAATTTTAGATCTAGATCTAAAAAAAGTATTATGCCTTAGCCAAGTGTCGTCTGCCAGTAAGCCAGATAAGATACTAAGATAGGTTTTTTTTAAAGGACCAGGCGGGCTGGGCACCCACGGGCGGGTCCTCATTGGGCCGGGCTAAAATTGGGCCGGGCCAAAAAGGCCCAAATTTTAGTGGGCCAAAAAGACCCAAATTTTAGTGGGCCGAAAAAGTGAAGCCTATAGCCCAATTTTTGACGGGCGGGCTGGCCCGGCCCGCGGGCCTGGACCGATTTTGCCTGGTCTAGCCAGCAGCCTGGGAACTTCAGTTCACTAAGAACTCTTCAAGCCCAGCAGGCTTGGAACTCCTCTTGTTCCCTAGGAACTCTTCAAGCCCAGCATGCTTGAAACTTCATTTAGTCCCTCCGAAAAAAGACCCCTCAGGCCCTGGATACTTGTTGGTATAGTTATTGTTGTTGGTGCCTTGCTGCTAAGATGTCTTTAAGCTTGAACATCTTCTGTACTGAGCAACTTGGTGTGGTCCTCTTTGCATTCTGCATAGAGTCTGGACCACATCTTCTCTGGTGCAACTAATTTTCCTTCTGTTCTGCTCATCTTCATTTGATGTCAGCTATGCACCATCACCATTTATGTTTGCTAAGTGTTTAAGCTTTTTTTAGACTTCGTCTGGCACTTAGCATTCCCTGAACCCTTCTTAAATGGTTTGCAGACATGTTTCTGCATCTGTTCTGTTTCAGTTTTTAGTTCATGGTGAATCGTAGAGTGGCTTTCTGGATCTTCTTTGTGCTCTGCCACTTTTTTGAATGTTATCTTCTTGGCCTTCTCGGCTCTCAGCTCTCATCTTAGCTGTTATCTTTAGTGGCATTCTCATCTTTGTTGAGTGAAGCTTTAGTCTGTTCAAGTCCTTCTTCAAAGCTGCTTCACTTCCACCTTTTTAGTCTCACTATCACTGAGACTTGTTCTGTTTAGCTCTGGTGGCATTCGTAGAGTTAACATTATAGCATTCTAATAACTCTACGATCCTTTAACTCAACAACTCTTGATCTTTGAAGATCTGACTGATATATACTCCTTCCCAATTTTCCCGTTGGAATATAGTTGTTGAAATCTATTTGAATTGCTTCGTAGATCTCGAGTTATTTGGTGTAGACTGCAGATGTGACATAACATCCCTTTTTTTAGCTTTCTGACACTACAGCCTACTGTTTCACCTACCACGTCAAAGTTGGAGGTGTCCTTTTGCGTCGATGCTCTTAACTAGCAATGTTCAAATATCAGTCTTCAGATTGAACCGTTGCCAATGCTTTAATCTTCAGATGACCAAACTCTACGATTCTGATACAGATTTTCTTGAACCTGATAGTAGTGTGTCTTGTTGAATGTTGTTCATTGACTGGTTGAGACAATACTACGATTCTGAACAGTGTTCATTGGATCTTCAATGTAGAACACCTCTTCCTTTTCTTGTACAGTGCTTCATTATTTCTATTTGCCTCAACTGATCTCAGGAACTGATAGTTTAACTTCTTGTTCTGACCTCTTCTGAATAGCAAGACACATCAGATTTGTGGCATGCCCAGCTCTCTTTCTCCTTGTGTTCTCCCGTTCACTTATCATCAATGGACTGACCCATGCTTAATTACTTTCGCCTTTTTCTTCAAAAGCTGACCAGTATATGTGTGTAAACTACATCAGTTCCTGCTTTTTTCAGCAAACATTACGATCCTGGTTGACCCCAATATCGTTTTCTTCTATTCTCTTGACAGCTACTGCACTTGTTGACTTTCCTAAGTCAGTCACTTTTACTAAAGTCTTCTTCTGATCAACTTGTGGAAGATTTCATCTTGAATGGCTTCACAACTCAATCTGAATGTTGATTGGGTTGATGCTTAGATCTTTTGTTAGCTTGCATGCCATTCGTTGAGTGCTCTCTAGTTTCCTTAAGATGGAATGTTTCTTTGCAGCTCAGACCAGAGGCTTCATACTTTGGATATTATGGGAGTTCTCATTTGTTGAGAATCGTGTTTACTTTACGATTCTGCCTTAGCATTGTGAGCACCTCTATTCAAGCCTTAGTTCTGCACTCTACGATTTGGCTTTGGTTCTGCAGCCACTACGACTCCAAGATTAGATGTTGACACTCTACGATTTAAGTCCTTAAGTTTGTTGTCTTCATCTAATCTGGCTCGACTACGATCTATGCCTCTTATATGATTATTAGACTCTACGACTCCGAGTGTGGTCTACGATTCTTGACTTGGCTTTGGCAGATGCCCGCTCGGCTCTTAGACATGCTGTCTCTACGATTCTGAACATGACTTACTCAGCAAACTACGACTCCGAGGAAGTTCTTTTCAACACACTACGGTCCATCCTCGTCTCTCTTGGCAGTATGCGAACTCCGAGATCTACTATCTTGCAGACTTCGATTCCGCCTTGATAGTTCTCGAGTTTTCCTTGACTCTACTGGCAGACTACAATTTCTGGTGCAGTATTCGACGATCAGACAAGCCTATGTATTACATTATATGATCAACCTAACAAGATTGATCTTTCTATATTTATAGTGTAAGACCCAAAATTTTACAAAATAAAAGTATTCAATTTTTTGATAATTGTTATTCTATTTAGTAAATGGATAAATTGAGAAATGGTTAAAGTTAAGGTGATATGTGAAAAAATTTCAAAGTAAGCAAGTTGTCATAAAATAATCGGTAATAAAAGTACAGTAATACTCGTGGTTGCATAGTAGCACACGATATTGATTATTGATGCTTACGTGAGAAGTCACTCAGTTATACTCAATTATTGCTACAGTAATTGCTGCATAATATCTATCATTTTATTGATTCAATTATTGTCACAGTATTATCTGCATAATATTTTATATTATTAAATCAATAATTGAGACGACAAAGTTATTCATATTATTATTTGCAATATTGACAATGTCTAGAAGTTCTGTCAAGGAGAGGTTTGGTCACCTAATTGCGCGCCAATAAGGAGAAATCCTTATCGGAAAGCCCCCTCTTTCTTGGGAACGATCTGGTTGTTAAATATTGTGAGTTATAATATTAATGATGAATAAGTTTGTTTTGATTAAAGATGAAATTGATAGTTCCATTGTGTGGGAATTATTAGTATTAGTGGACATCAACATTTATTTCGATAATAATGGATGTTTGGAGGTTATATTGATCAATCGGGTAATTAATCGGATAAATGAGGAATTAATTGATATTAATTCACATGCTTATAACTATTTATTCACATGTGTATACTATTGATTCACATGCATATACTATTAGGGGAGTTGGTGCAAGATTGATAATACTTGCATGACTAAATTAAAAATGAATGTATAGATGAAGGTACTATACTATAATTAATTTTTTCACATGTTTAGAACTATTGAGTCACGTGATTTACTATTGATTCACATGATTTACTATTAGGGGAGGTGGTGCAAGTTTGATAATACTTGTAGGACTAAATTAAAAATGAAGAAAAAGAGGAATGCATTATACTATAATATTTCGAGCCCCAAAATGTGCAATTATAGAAACTATATTTTCCTATAAATAGAAGCTCATTCCTTTATTATTTTTCACCAATTCACTAAGTCTCACAAGAGAAATTATTATAGAGAGAAATTATAGAGAGAAAAAAGAAGAGAAGTCTGCTACCTCACTATTCCAGTATCCAGTCTTCTTCTGAGGTAAGGGGTATTATTTATTTCATATTCCGAAGAGAAATTATTTTTCGTATTCGTATGAATATTATTTTCGTTTAATATTCGTAAAGGGTATTATTTCTTTCGTTTTCATGAAGAGAGTTATTTTCTTTCAATACTCGTAAGGGTTGACCCGGGATTTTGTTCCGGACTCGGGATTTGACCCGGGTTGTTTCACGCGGACTACCGTATGCGTGGTAAAATTCTTCTGTTATTCCATTCTTTATTATTCTGTTGGAATAACCTGTCTGTGCGGATACCGTATGCATGGTGAAATTCTTCTATTATTCCATTCTTTATTATTTTGTTGGAAAAACCTATCTACGCTGACTACCGCATGCATAGTGAATGACCCGTCGTATTCATTCTTTATTAAATTATGGAAATGATCTGTCTACATGGATTACCGCATGGCGGGTGAAAAAACAATTGCAGTGTCGTATATTCTATTATACTCGTATGAGATTTAATTTCTTTTGTAATCGTCACGGAATATTGTTTTCTTTTGTATTTTCCTTTTATGAGTACTATTCACGGAGTAATATTCATGATTTACTATTTACGGGTTACTATTCACCCAATTATTATTCACTCGAATATTATTCACTCTGGTATTCGGGACACTTTTCGTGCCGGAGTACTATTTATGAGTTACTATTCATGAGTTACTATTAATCCGGTTATTATTTACTAGAATATTATTAACTCAAGTATTCGGGACACTTTTCATGCTGAGGTAGTATTCACGAGGTATTATTCCTGAAGTACTAATCACAGGGTACTATTCACCTGAAAAATATATTTCTTTTCTGTTCAAATTATTTTTTATACATGAATATTATTCTTGAATTTTAATCCACAAAGCAGTATCATGTTGACAATTTGGATATTTTTAAACTCTGGATAAATTTAAAGTCTTAATATGTGACAATCCCAAAATAGGTCCATTCCATCCAACCCATTCCGAGTCGCCAAATTCATGGTACATAAAATAACTACAACTTTATTATAACAATTGTCGTGCAAAATACAACAACTCATGTGTTGTGAGTTTTGATACAAATATATATATCAACTGTGACTCTTGACACCAACTTGGGTAGCACGTCACCATGACTTCTTACATAAAGGTATAGTCAAAAACTGTTTTAGAAATTAAAATCTTTGGGAAGTGCTCAAGGAAACCTTCGTACATGGGAGGCCATGCGTCTAGGTTAAGATAGATATCATATGGCCACAGAATTGTCCTTGGTTGACCCAATAGACCCCAAAGAAAAACGAGAAGATTACTATCATGTTCTTTCCACTGGTGAGTCTTCTCTTGACATATCATTATCTCCACTGTCTCTAATTGAGAGTTATACTTCAACCAAACACCAAGATTATATAGGTAGTGCTCGTAGATATACTCAGCAAGTGGATGAGCACAACCCTATCTTATGATGACACGAGGTTGTATGTCATTAGACATCTTAAATGATAGTGGCAAAACACCTTTCCAACGTTGGGTTTGCCTCACCTTATTTGATTCTCCAAATATAACTACTAAATGATGTATACAATACCTTTCTATACTGTTTAGGGAGAACCTCCACAGCTAGAGACCACCGTTCTATTTCCCCGTTACCCTCGCTCGACCCAGCTACACTCTTATTACCTGAAAAGGAATTGTGAAGCAAAAGGGTGAGCACAACTAGACCAGTAAAAATAGCATGACTAAAGATAATTAAATTATCAATAGCATTCATCAGTAATAAATCAGAGATTTAGAACATATGGTAGATGATAAAACTTTTCAACCATAGTTGCAGCGGAACGAGCAATCCATTAGAAGAGTCAAATAGACCATAAAGTCTATTATCTTCTCCATATTAAAAATCCGTCAACAATGTTTTATCCCTATAACATCAATCAATAATTCATTTCCACAATCATATGAATAACTCATAATCATAATTGTGATTCTAAATTCCTCTTCTCATCCAAGACGAAGATAATTTTCATCACCTGTCTTTACCTGAAAAGAGCAGCACTTTTGACTGGATATCGGATATGACGCTGAAGGAAACTTGCACTGATGAATAGCAGCTCACCGAGTATCTAAATACTCACAAAATACACTTGATAATCTAGAGAAAAAAAGAGAGAAAGCTTATGTTTTTGGTGTGATTTTTAATTCTAACTTAGTCCTCTATTTATAAGAAAATGTTAGCACGCCGAAGCAGACTTAACCTGCAACCCGATGGCTTTACCTGCTACTATTCCCACCCATCACATTTGAAAATTCAATTGAGCACATTTCTCACCAACTAAAAGTGGGGCCCACCAATTCTAGAATTTTCCACCAAAATCATTTATAACCTAATTTCCGAATCAGTCACCTCTTAAAATTCATAACAAATTATACGCTCATTTTTAACGGTTCAAAATTTGTGGACATATACTCAATTTATATATGTATAACATATCCAAAAATTATAACGATCCAATGGTCGGATTAAATATTATAACTCACACAATAAAGCTGTAATAACACCGATTTGATCTTTTAATACCTCCAATCCGACAAAATACTGATAAAACACCTCAACATTAACTCCTTCATTTATAACCACATAAATAAACCCATCATTTATATCCACATCAAATAAATATTTCCTTATCATATAAATCAATAATTAATTATTCACAAATAATATTACAGAATCACAATTATGACAACCATGCCGTTCCCAGGAAAGAAGGGGCTTTTAGATAAGGATTTCTCCTTACTGACACGCAATTAGGTGACCAAACCTCTCCTTGACAGAACTTTCTAGACATTGCCAATAATGATATCTAATAATATTATTCAAATAATATGAATTATTGATATGATAATGGAGATACTGAGCAGTGACAATTATTGAGCAACAATAATATAAAATATCAACGCAGCAATTATTGAATCAATAAAATAAAATATTGAACAGTAACTACAGTGACAATTATTGAGTAGTGCCTTCTTACGTAAGGGTCAATAATTCAACAATACTGTGCAATATCGTGTGCTACTGTGCATCCATGCATATTACTGTATTTTAACCACCGGGTATTTCAACAGTGTTAACGACAACAACTACGCCGTTATTAAATTTTGTCATTTTCTTCATCCGACAGTTATTTTGTTATGGGGCCCACAAATAGCTGCGCCGTCGTATGAATATTCCCTGACAGAAAGAATATTCCACGACTAAACGAATATTCCCCGACAACAATGAATATTTTATAACCACTTGCATATTTTGAAAAAAATTCATATATCACCCATAACTTTAACTTTTTACTAATTTAACCATTTACTGAATAGAAAAATTGAATACTTTTATTTCATAAAATTCGGGGTCTTACATAATATTTATCCTTGATTTCGTTTGATTAATGCTTATATCATTGTCATCATCCTCATGCTTATATTGTGATGAAAGTCATCTTTGGCTTACGTACATAGATGGACTATTGATTGGTATGATTATGACCAGAGATCATTCGGTATAACCATGACCGTAATGTTGCAAGGGATGTGGTAAAAGTCCTCATTGGCCCGTAGTGCATTGATGGACAGTTTTTGGTATGATCATAACCATGGGTTCTCTTCGGCCAAGGGTGCAAAGATGAATTATTTTATGGCGTGATCATTACCGTTGATGAAAATACGATTATCCATGGCCCGTAGTGCATGGATAATTCGTGGTCGTGATACTAATGAATATCTTTGGCCTGTAGTGCATGGAAAATTCGGTGATGTGGATTATTTACTGTGCTGAGTCTCAGCGATAAAATATTAATAATAAACTTTTAATTCGTAGAAGATAGTAGATATCATGCTCTACTTGAATCTTCTAAAATACAATTGCATGTCTTTGGCCTGTAGTGCAAGGATGAACTGTTAATGAATATCGTTGGCCCGTAGTGCAAAGATGAATTTATTAATATGATTATTAACAGGAACTATGATTTGGTATAACCATGATCTTTAATGTTTCAGGTAAAGACAGGTAATGAAAATTAGCTTCGTCCTGGGTGCGAAGAGGAATTTAGAACCACAATTATGATTATGCGTTATTCACATGATTGTGGACAGTAATTGTTGATTGATGTTACAGGGATAAAATATTTTTAGTGGACTTTTAACATGGAGAAGATAATAGACTTTATGGTCTATTTGACTATTCTAATGGATTGCTCGTTCCGCTGCAACTATGGTTGAAAAGTTTTATCATCTACCATATGTTCTAAATCTCTGATTTATTACTGACGAAGACTATTGATAATTTAATTATCTTTAGTCATGATATTCTTTACTGGGCTAGTTGTACTCACCCTTTTGCTTCACAATTCCTTTCAGGTAATAAGAGTGTAGCTGGGTCGAGCGGAGGTAACAGGGGATTAGAACGGTAGTCTATAGCTGTTGAGGTTCTCCTTAAACAATATGAAAATAATTTTATAGAGAACTTCAGATAAGTTTGTTGTATTTTTATACGACATTTAATAGTTATATTTGGTGAATCAAATTGGGTGAGGCGAACCCAACTTTGGAAGGGTGTTTTACCACTATCATACGAGATGTCTAATGACATACGACTTCGTGTTATTATAAGACATGATTGTGCACATCCACTTGCTGAGTATATCTACGAGCACTACCTACATAATCTTGGAGTTTGGTTGAAGTATAATTCTCAAATGGAGACAATGGAGATAACTATATGTCAGGAGAAGACTCACCATTGGATAGAACATGATAGCAATCTTCTCGTTTTTCTTTGGTGACTATTGGGTCAACCAAGGATAATTCTGTGGTCATATGATATCTATCATAACTTAGATGCATGGCCTCCCATGTACGAAGGTTTCCTTGAGCATTTTTCGAAGATTTTAATTTCTAAAATAGTTATTGATTGTACTTTTATGTAACGTACCATTATAAGGTGTTGTGGTCGAGGCACTATGAGAGTTATATATATTTGGATTAGAACTCACAGCTTATATGTTGTTGTACTCTGCACGACAGTTCAACAATTGTATAAATGAAGCTTATTTTTGATTTCTGTAGTGTGATATCTGGCGACTCAGAATGGGTCGTGTGGACCTATTTTGGGGGCGTCATAGTTGGTATCAAAGCTTAGGGATATGATCCCTGGCTGAGATGTGAGACAAGAACTAGGAATGGAGAGACGAGTAATATACTTCGCTAGTGTGTGACTTACCTAAGCTGAAATTTTTACTTGATAAGTTGACAAATTATGATATGTCAATTAACCTTTATTTTGAAGATATATTCTAGAATGATATCTGAAATACAAGAGATGAGTAATGGGGAAAATCATGATACAGAGGAAATAACAGGGAAGGTACAATCTGAGAAGAAAGCAAGGTATTCTCATCTATTCGAACTACCAGATACGTAAATTTCGAGGGCGAAATTTCATAAGAAAGGGAAATTGTAAGACCCCAAATTTTACGAAATAAAAGTATTCAATTTTCTGATAATTGTTATTCTATTTAGTAAATGGGTAAATTGAGAAATGGTTAAAGTTAAGGGTGATATGTGAAAAATTTTCAAAGTAAGCAAGTTGTCATAAAATAATCGGTGATAAAAGTACAGTAATACTCGTGGTTGCATAGTATCACACGGTATTGATTATTGATGCTTACGCGAGACGTCACTCAGTTATACTCAATTATTGCTACAGTAATTGCTGCATAATATCTCTCATTTTATTAATTCAATTATTGTCATAGTATTATCTCCATAATATGTTATATTATTAAATCAATAATTGAGAAGACAAAGTTATTCATATTATTATTTACAATATTGACAATGTCTAGAAGTTCTGTCAAGGAGAGGTTTGGTCACCTAATTGCGCGCCAATAAGGAGAAATCCTTATCGGAAAGGCCCCTCTTTCCTGGGAACGACCTGGTTGTTAAATATTGTGAGTTATAATATTAATGATGAATAAGTTCGTGTTGATTAAAGATGAAATTGATAGTTCCATTGTGTGGAAATTATTAGTGTTAGTGGAAATCGACATTTATTTCGATAATAATAGATGTCTGGAGGTTATATTGACCAATCGGGTAATTAATCGGATAAATAAGGAATTAATTGCTATTAATTCACATGCTTATAATTATTTATTCACATGTGTATACTATTGATTCACATGCATGTACTATTAGGGGAGTTGGTGCAAGATTGATAATACTTGCTTGACTAAATTAAAAACGAACGTATAGATGAAGGTACTATACTATAATTAATTTTTTCACATGTTTAGAACTATTGAGTCACATGATTTACTATTGATTCACATGATTTACTATTAGGGGAGGTGGTACAAGTTTAATAATACTTGCAGGAGGACTAAATTAAAAATGAAGAAAAAGAGGAATATATTATACTGTAATATTTTGAGCCCCAAAATGTGCAATTATTGAAACTATATTTTTTTATAAATAGAAGTTCATTCCTTTATTATTTTTCACCAATTCACTAAGTCTCACAAGAGAAATTATTATAGAGAAAAAAAAAAGAGAAGTCTGCTACCTCACTATTCCAGTATCCAGTCTTCTTCTGAGGTAAGGGGTATTATTTATTTCATATTCCGAAGAGAAATTATTTTTCGTATTCGTTTGAATATCATTTTTGTTTAATATTCGTAAATGGTATTATTTCTTTCGTATTAATGAAGAGATTTATTTTCTTTCAATACTCGTAAGGGTTATTCCATTCTTTATTATTCTGTTGGAATAACCTGTCTACGTGTACTACAGTATGAATGGTGAAATTCTTCTATTATTCCATTCTTTATTATTCTGTTGGAATAACATGTCTACGTGGACTACTGTATGCATGGTAAAATTCTTCTGTTATTCCATTATTTATTACTCTGTTGGAATAACCTGTATACGCGGACTACCGTTTGCGTGGTGAAATTGATCTATTATTCCATTCTCTATTATTCTGTTGGAATAACCTGTCTATGCGGACTACCGTATGCATGGTAAAATTCTTATGTTATTCCATTCTTTATTATTCTGTTGGAATAACCTGTATACGCGGACTACCGTATGCGTGGTGAAATTCTTCTGTTATTCCATTCTTTATTATTCTATTGGAATAACTTGTATACGCGGACTACCGTATGAGTGGTAAAATTCTACTATTATTCCATTCTTTATTATTCTGTTGGAATAACTTGTCTATGCGGACTACCGTATGCATGGTGAAATTCTTCTGTTATTCCATTCTTTATTATTATGTTGGAATAACCTGTATACGCGGACTACCGTACGCGTGGTGAAATTCTTCTATTATTCCATTCTTTATTATTCTGTTGGAATAACCTGTCTATGAGGACTACCGTATGCATGGTGAAATTCTTCTGTTATTCCATTCTTTATTATTCTGTTAGAATAACCTGTCTACATGGACTACCGCATGCATGGTGAATGACCCTTCGTATTCATTCTTTATTAAATTGTGTAAATGACCTGTCTACATGGATTACCGCATGACGAGTTAAAATTTATTTGCAGTGTCGTATATTCTATTATACTCGTATGAGATATCATTTCTTTTGTACTCATCATGGAATATTATTTTCTTTTGTATTTTCCTTTTATGAGTACTATTCATGGAGTAATATTCATGAGTTACTATTTACGGGTTATTATTCACCCAGTTACTATTCACTCGAATATTATTCACTCGGGTATTCGGGACACTTTTCGTGCCGGAGTACTATTCACGAGTTACAATTCACGGGTTACTATTCACCCGATTATTATTTACTAGAATATTATTCACTCGGGTATTCGGGACACTTTTTATGCCGGGGTACTATTCACGAGGTACTTTTCCCGTAGTACTATTCAAATGGTAGTATTCACAAAAAAAATATATTTCTTTTCTCTCCAAATTATTTTTGATACATGAATATTATTCTTAAATTTTACTTCACAAAGCAGTATCATGTTGATAATTTGGATATTTTTAAACTCTGGATAAATTTAAAGTCTTAATTAATATATATCCTTGATTTTGTTTGATTAATGTTTATATCATTGTCATCATCCTCATGCTTATATTATGATGAAAGTCATCTTTGGCTTATGTGCATAGATGGACTGCTGATTGGTATAATTATGACCAGGGATCATTCGGTATAATCGTGACCGTAATGTTGCAAGGGATGTGATAAAAGTCCTCATTGGCCCGTAGTGCATTGATGGACAGTTTTTGGTATGATCATGACCATGGGTTCTCTTCGGCCAAGGGTGCAAAGATAAATTATTTTATGACGTGATCATGACCGTTGATGAAAACACGATTATCCTTGCCCCGTAGTGCATGGATAATTCGTGGTCGTGATACTAATGAATATCCTTAGCCTGTAGTGCATGGATAATTCGGTGATGTGGATTATTTATTGTGCTGAGTCTCAACGATAAAATATTGATAATAAAATTTTAATTCGTAGAAGATAGTAGATATCATGCTCTACTTGACTCTTCTAAAATACAGTTGCATGTCTTTGGCCTGTAGGGCAAGGATGAACTGTTAATGAATATCTTTGGCCAATAGTGCAAAGATGAATTTATTAATATGATTATGAACATGAACTGTGATTTGGTATAACCATGATCTTTGATGTTTCAGGTAAAGATAGGTAATGAAAATTTCAGGTAATAAGAGTGTAGCAGGGTCGAGCGAGGGTAACAGGGGATTAGAACGGTGGTCTATAGTTGTTGAGGTTCTCCTTAAACAGTATGAAAATAATTTTATAGAGAACTTTAGATAAGTGTGTTGTATTTGTATACAACATTTAATTGTTATATTTGGTGAATCAAATAGGGTGAGGTGAACCCAACTTTGGAAGGGTGTTTTGCCACTATCATACGAGATGTCTAATGACATAAGATTTCGTGTTATCATAAGACAGGGTTGGGCACATCCACTTGCTGAGTATATCTACGAGGACTACCTATATAATCTTGGAGTTTGGTTGAAGTATAATTCTCAAATGGAGACAATGGAGATAATTATATGTTAAAAGAAGACTCACCATTGGATAGAACATGATATCAATCTTCTCGTTTTTCTTTGGGGACTATTGGGTCAACCAAGGATAATTTTGTGGTCATATGATATCTATCATAACTTAGATGCATGGCCTTCCATGTACGAAGGTTTCCTTGAGCATTTTCCAAAGATTTTAATTTCTAAAATAGTTATTGATTGTACTTTTATGTAACGTACCATTGTAAGGTGTTGTGGTTGAGGCACCATGAGAGTTATATATATTTGGATTAGAACTCACAGCTTATGTGTTGTTGTACTCTGCACGACAGTTCAACAGTTGTATAAATGAAGTTTGTTTTTGATTTCTGTAGTGTGATATCTGGCGACTCAGAATGGGTCGCGTGGACCTATTTTGGGGGCGTCACATATAGTCTTTGTACATCATTTCTTTTTAAGGACTTTAAAAAACTGTTTTGCTTATGTATGATCAACCTAACATATTTGATCAATTCATTCTAAGTTCTTGTACATATGTTCCTATTATCTATCAAAGGACTTTACAGCTTTTCTTAATGCAAGCATACTTGCATATTCATTCATTTATATCATAATCAAATCATATATAAATAGGAATATCATTCATATGCTTATTCCTAACAAACTCCCCCTATTTGATTATAAGAAAAATAATTAGTCCATTTATGCACATGAAGCCAAAAAGATACATCTCTATATAGTTAGGTATGTTCTGGATCTAGGATGTAGAGTGTTAGAGTTTATGTAATTTAATATTATTATCAACGAAATTAATGCTTATCTGTTTTAGAAATACAGCTGCTCACTGTATATAATATTCATTCTCATGTTTATATTGTGATGAAAGTCATCTTTGGCCGTAGTGCATAGATGGACTGTTGATTGGTATGGTTATGACTAGGGATTATTCGGTATAATCATAACCTGTAATGTTACAAATGATGTGGTAAAAGTCCTCATTGGCCCGTAGTGCATTGATGAACAATTGTTGGCATGATCATTACCATTGATGATCACACGAATATCCTTGACCTGTAGTGAATGGATAATTCATGGACGTGATACTAATTAATATCCTTAACCGTAGTGCAGGGATGATTCGATGATGTAGATTATATATTAAGCTGAGTTTCAGCGATAAATTTGATGATAAACTTTTTAAATCATAGAAGATAGTATATATCATGCTCTACTCGACTCTTCTAATGGATTGCTTGTTCTGCTGCAGTTAAACTTATTGTTTATTGAATTTTATTAGTTTAACACTGTTGAAAGCTAACGATAGTTTATTATGTATTATCTTAGTCATAATATTTCGTACTGTGCTAGTTGAGCTCACCCTTTTGCTTTCATTGTTCTCTTCAAGAAATGAGAATGTAGCCGGGACTAGTCGGGGAATGGAGTGATAGTCCGAGATGGTGGCTATAGTAGTCCTCACTATTTTATAAAATAGTGTGATAATAATTGTGATGAGGACTCCCTTTTGAGTTTGAATACTGTCTATTAGACAATATTAGTGTAAAAACTCTCAGCTACGTTTTGTCGTATTGTATAAAAGAAGTTTGTATTTGATTTCTATACCATGTATTTGGCGACTCAGAATGGGTGATGTATACCTATTTTGGGGGTGTCACAGTTGTTATCAAAGATTAGGGATAATATCTCTGGATGAGATGTGAGACTAGAACTAGGAGGGGAGAGGCAGGTAATTCCTTCGCTAGTATGACCTACCTAAGTTTATTTGTTATTTAATTGGTCAGCCAGGGTATAGGGATAATATATGACATGTCAATTAACCCTTGTTTTGTGGCAGTGTTTGAAAATGGCAGATGAAAATGTCGAGATAAGTAATGAAGCACATGAGACCGTTGAGTCACCAATGATTAATAACCAGGATAATGTGCACCAGGAAGACAATAATCCTCAAGTAAACAACAACACCGATCAGATGATGAACGATGAGATGTTCATAGGCTTTATGCAATTCATGCAACATCAGGCGAGAGAGACTCCTATTTAAAATGCAGGTGGAAACACTGGCAACTCATGGATGGTCACTGCTAAGCAGTTCAAGGGGCTGATACCACCGGAGTTTTTGGGAGAGCCAAAACCACTTGAGGCAGAGACGTGGATAAAACAGATCACCAATATATTTGAAGCTATAAATGAAGAAAAATCATCAACAACTATTGAAACACAGCTGTCAAATAATTTCATTATGCATGATCCTACTACAATTGACATGAGATATGAAATTAAATTATTGAAGAAATTAGTTTTTTTAATACTTATTCTATGTTTGTTTGTTCTTATAAAAAACTTGTTGTCTTTTGTTGGAAGTTGTAATAGAGATGAAGTTGTGAAAGAAGTTATAATTGACAAAGTTGGTTTGTTTTGTAATCAGAATGATTATTTCCATTTCTATAGGCGTATGTGGATGGATGTACGTCTTTTATTAACTAAGTGAGCAAAGTGATGTCCAACAAAATAACAAGCGTTGCCATTTTACCCAATATGCTCTTCACTATTGCTTCTCCTGGGTCATTTTCAGGTTATATCTAACATACCAACATACTCAGGGATGGATGCATGCAAGCTTAAAGACTTAGACTAAAGAACCTGAAATGTTATTCTCTAATACAATTAATAGTCACCAAAAACACGAAAAGTATAAGCTGTACAAAAATGAAGTTAACAATTTAAGAAGTTACAATACTAGATTATCTGTGACAACCCGAAAATTTTGAAAATCTTAAATTATTAAATTAAAGGTTAACGTTTAAAACCTAGAGTGAAAATAGAGGATTTATTTAAAAATTTTAAGAAAAATCTATACGGTTTAATAATTGAAAGAGATTATGTAATAATAAATATGGCAAGCCATTTGAAGAAGATTTATTGAATGTAGCAAACCGTATTAAGAGGTTTAATAGACATTAAATTAAATGTCTAGTCTAATTTATGAGTATATAAATTATTTTATGATTTATGAAGGATGTATCGTAACGAACCAGGTTCGAGGTAAAATGTACCCTGATTTGGGGACATCACATTATCACTCAAGTCATTACAAAACATAGTAACAAGAACCCATTACAATACTAGATTATCACTCAAGTCTACACGAGTAGGTCCCTCTCAAGGAAAAAGTATGCAGTGTCCTTCTCCTTGAACTTCTCAATAAATCCCTACATGAGAAATTGATCCATAAGACATATACCACTATCAGAGTTTGAATTAAATTATATAAAAATCATGATCTCAGTTGCAGTTTATAGGTGGTGACACATGTTAGCATAAAGTCCAAATGCATGACATTTCATAATAACTTTTAACAAGCATATAGTTTATATAATCTATTATTTCAAGAATTTACGTACCTAAAATATAGAAAATATTATACTTTCACAGTCAGGAAGCACCTTTGTTTTTATCCACTCCTATTGTTCGGATCATATCCTTCACCACTCCTCCAATATGAGTTATAGTAATCCTGTAACAAGAAAAATAAAATGGTGGTTTTATGAAACAAATAACACCCAATAAGACACCACAAAATGAAAGAGAAAGTAGTAAAATAAGATATTGTACCTGAAAATGAATGGAGAAACCCCCTCCATAATAGACATCATGATTTGTGGCAAATGGAAAGTTATCAACATGTAATGATTGTAGATTTGTGTTGGTGGAGAAGTCTCCAATCTGAAATGTCTAAAAAATGATCATTAAAGCCTCTAAGAATATGATCTATTCATATAAATTAGTGACAAACCTGTGAATTAAGATTTATTTCTCTATGTCTTATGTAGTCTTCTGGACCATGTTCAACTTGAGAATTATTATTGAGTACGCTTACAAAATAGTCACCTTAAGAACCCAACACAATAACAAGCCGTAAAATAAGACATTTAATCTAAATAAATAAGTTTTTACATTGAAAAATTTTAAGAAAAAGGTTTACCAAATCAATGAAATCCATGTTATGTTCAATGGCCTTGTCTTTCCCTTTCCCTTTCTCTTTCTCTTTCTCTTTCCCTTTCTCTTTCTCTTTCTTTTTCCCTTTCCTCACCCGTATATTTCTAACAACTTTCTCAATCTTAGACTGAAGCCTTTTAGAGCAGAGCCGACCTTTACGATGAACCGACAAAGGACTACGAATATTGTTGCTTTATTTACAACCACTACCCATTTGGGTGTCTTGTCTGGAAGGAATCGACTGATTACTTTAACATGTTCCATCATTTTTGTTTAGTACATTAACAAGCCCTTTAATCCAATGCATAACAACTTTAGTCTTATCTTCATTATCTGTAGCCAAGTCTGTCGCTTCATAAAAAGAGTTGCACATCCTATCAAAACGTTCATTTTCTGGATTCAACGTCCAGTCAGAGTATATGATATTAACCTTCTTATGACACCTCTTCACATCTTTCCTCCACCTTCGAAGAATGAATTTATCCGGTAAGGTTCGAACACATTTTTTCAACAACACCGTAAGGGCATGTCTATATAATATTCCCCTGAACTTAAATAATTGATAGTTGCACTTAATGGTACATTCATTTTCTTTAAAATAAAATTTAAAAGTGGCTTCGCGAGTCCGTCCAAACATATCTTGTATAACATCGTATACTTGAAAATCACATTATACTTTAATTGAATCAATGGCACAATAAAGCTTTCCTTTTACCTCTTCTTAAAATTCCTTGAATTTTGTCGTGGTATAAGCATCTTGAAATTGTTTCTCAAATGGATAGTCAGTAATGCATGGAATCAAATGGTCGAAGGAATTAAAATCCGCCTCATTCTCTTTTTGCACCTTACTTCTTAATGCATTCTCATACTGCTCAACAAATTATTTTAATGTTGTCCTTGAATTCACATAACCATCAAAAAAGCATTCATACTTTCACTTCTTTGATTTGAGGACATTCTAGCCCAAAAAGTACTTTAAAAATGCCGGCGCCCAACGACTTCTCTCATCGTATAACCCAGTCAACCATGCATTTTCTTTCAAGTTAAAATTCTCAATGAAACTAACCCATCACTCTTCAAATTCTTTAGAAGTCAATGAATCATAAACTACATTTTGCATTGAATATTTGATAGATTCATATTGATTTCAACCACTTAATTTCTTAGGCAACTTTTTCATAATATGCCACAGGCACCACCTATGTCGCGCATTTGGTAACACAGTTTCAATAGCCTTCTTCATTGCTTTATCTTGGTCAGTGATTATTGTGGTAGGAGCACGACCATTCATACACGCAAGCCAAGTTTTAAAAAAGCCAACTAAATGACTCAATATCCTCATGAGATATTAATCCATAACTTAAGAGTATTGACTGACCATGATGATTAACTCCAACAAATGGGGTAAATGTCATGTCATACTTATTATTTAAGTATGTTGTGTCAAAGGTAATGACATCCCCAAACTCCTCATAAGCTGCACTACTCCTTGCATCAGCTCAAAAGACATTTTGTAGTCTCCCATTATCATCCAAATCCATCAAATAATAAAAATTTGTATAATTAGATTGCATTTTTTGGAAGTAGTTTTGAAGTGCCATAGCATCCCCATCACCAAGTCTTAACCGCCTAACTTTGTCAAGATAATTGTAACAATACTTCTTTGAAAAGGGCACATTCTCATGCCCACGAGCTTCAACCAAGAAAGAACTAAAAATTTTATTTGGTCTAATACCAACTCTATCGTTAAGTTCAAGTCTCCTTTTCACATACTTGCACATAATCCGATTTTTCTTATAAAATCTAGATTTTCTCGGGCTCAACTGATGATTATGATCAAATGTTAGAGTCTTTACTCGCACTTTTTCGTCTTCGACTACTGCAGCCCAAATCTTAACAGGGTTAAATACATTTTTGCCCATTCTACTCGACCTCAGTTTACAAATGTATCACTGGACTGAATTTTTTACGATCAACTCATTAAACTATAATTTTTTACAAAAATTAAAATTTCCGTTAAAAAGTGTTAAAAGTTAACAGAAAATCTACATGACAAAGCTTAAATAACTTTATATGTAAAATTATAATAAAATAACTTTAGTTTAAATTTTTTTGATGTGCTGGAATCGCTTGATCCTTTCTCTTTCTAGATGTGCTAGAACAACTATGTACAATAATTATATATTAAATACATAGTGGATTTTACATAAATTACATATAATAATAATTGTATATTAATTACATATAAATTCATATTAAAGAGAAAGCTTGGATTTTTTTAATAATAATAATAAAATAACTTTAGTTTAAATTTTTTTGATTTTCAAACTTGAATTCTCTATTTTTTTAAATAACAAATAATTAAATTAATAACAAAATAGATTAATTAATAAAAAAAATATTAATATATAATTTTTACAAATATATTTATTTAAAATTAATAAATACATATTATTATTTTTAATTTTTAAATATTTGAAGTTAACTTTAAAGATACAAAATTATTTAATATAATTCATCATCTTCTCCACTACAAATCCAAATAATTCATCATCTTCTTCATCACAAATCCAAATTCAATTCTAATTCATAATCTTCTTCACAACAAATCCAAATATAATTCAACATAGTAATCAAAAGTCAGAACTAGCCGAAATATATATCAAAAATCAAATCAACCCAGATCCAAAATTTAAAATAGTAATCAAAAATCTGAAACTACATCTTCTTCTTCTTCTTCACCGCAACCCATACCTAAAATTTAAAATAATTCAAAATCAAATCAACCCAGATCCGTAGTTGGAATTATTGGCGAAATCCAAATCTACTTTATCAACTTCTTTACCACAACCCAAATCCGTCCATTGATGAGTCCGATTGCTTGAACACCATTGATGAACCCAATTGTTTTGAGAAGTGGATTTTAGAAGAATGATTTGAAGAAGAAATCAGAGGGAGATGCTTTTATAAGAATGATTTGAAGAACTGAACAACCCAGATCTGAACTTTTGATTTCCACCGATTTCTCCACCAGCAGATCTTGATTGCTTTTCTCCTATGTTCCTATGTTTTGAAGAAACGTATTTCTTGCTCCTGTTGAATTAATATGAAATTGGAGTTTTGATAAATGCATCTCCGTGATCCCCAATGCCAGCTCCAATAATAACCAGATCGTATTTCTTGCTACTGTTGAATTTATATAAATATATTTGTAAAAATTACATATTAATATATTTTATTATTAATTACTTTAATTAATATATTTTATTTAATTACTTTACTTATTTGTTAATATATTTTTAATTAATTTAATTATTTATTAATATATTTAATATTTAATATTTTTTAATGATTTCATAATATAAATAATAATTATATTAGTTTTCAAAAATAAAAATAATAATTAATTTTCAAAATTTTAGTTATATTTTTGAAGTTTGAATTTATTTTTTAAAATTTTAATTTGTGGTTATTATAAAATACTTATGAATATTGTTAAAGATATTACTCAAATTAAAAATTTACCCAAAATTTTCTTATTTTAATAATATATGTAATATATCTTAATACAAGACATGTAAGACATTTATATGTTATGTAAGACCCCAACTTTTATAAATAAAGATGAATTTTCTATAAATATCATTTTTGAATATTATGGAGTAAATTTGATATAATTTTATAGTTGTGGGTAATATTTATAAATTTTGGAAAGTACGCAAATTGTTATATAATATTCGATTGGTCGGGGAATATTCATTTTAACAGGAAATATTCGTACAACGTCAAAATCATTGGTGGACCCCACAACGGAATTATTGTCAGATTGAGAAAACGACAAAAATACTTTATGAAAATAACGGCGAAAGTTTTACCGTTAACTATTGAAATACCCGGTGTTAAAAGTACAGTAATACGCGTGGTTGCATAGTAGCACACGGTATTGATTATTAATATTTACGTGAGAAGTCACTCAGTTTTGTTTAATTATTGCTACAGTAATTATTGTAAATATTGACGTATTATTTGGACCTCCATCTATCCATTTTTTCAAAATAATCGGTAAAAAATTATTTAATATAATAATAGTGGGGGCACAAGTGGGTCAGGTGGGACCCATATATTGGTGGAATGATGAAAGTTGTCCTGGGAGTTTTTCAAAGATGTTCACGGATGTGTTATATATATATATATATATATATATATATATATATATATATATATATATATATATATATGGATTCACGAGAATCCTGTGGTTTCACAAGAAGGATATCACGGATTATATATAAATATATAGATAATATATATATATATATATATATATATATATTATTTAAAGTTTTGTTTTATTAGAATATCTTATGGACCGTCCGATTAAAAGTAAATCAATCTGGACCGTTTATGGATTAGTTACTATTCAGTCCATTCTTCTATAAATAGAAGCTCATTCCTTCATTATTTCTTACGAATTCACTGAAACTCTAGAGAGAGAAATTATAGAGAAACTATAGAAAAGTATTCTGCTACTTCCCTACTCTTATATCCAGTTTCTTTTACGGTAAGAGGTATTATTTCTTTTGTATTCATGAAGAGAAATTCTGTTATTCCATTCTTTATTATTCTGTTGGAATAACCTGTATATGCGGGCTACCCTATACTTGGTGAAATTCTTCTGCTATTTCATTATTTATCATTATGTTGGAATAACCTGTCTATGCGAAGTATCGCGTACATGGTGAAATTCTTCTATTATTTCATTCTTTATTATTCTGTTGGAACATCCAGTCTGTACTTTACGCATGACCTGGTTCTGTTATTTATTATTCTGTTGGAACATCTTGTCTGTGCTTTACGTATGACATGGTTCCGTTATTTATTATTCTGTTGGAATGTCCTGTCTATGCGTTTACGCATGACCTGGTTCTGTTATTTATTATTATGTTGGAATAACCTATTTGTGCGGTCTATCGCATGTCTGGTGATTTCTTTTGTTATTCCATTCTTTATTATACTCAGTTGGTTAAAGTTTTATCTTCTATACTCCATGAAATTAGTGGAATATCCTTGATATTTGCGCTTCATCCAATATCTTTTCATGAAAATATTTTTCTGAGCATTCTTGAATTTTACTCTACAAAGAAGTATCATGTTGACAATTTGGACGTTATTAGTTCCCGAATAAATTAATTCTTGAACTTGTTTTATTGAATTCTTATATCATTGTCATCATCATCATGTTTATATTTTTTTTGAAAGTCATATGTGGCCTGTAGTGCATAGATGAACTTGGTTTGATTATGACCATGGATTATTCGGTGTAATCATGACCGTAATGTTATAGATGATGTGGTAAAAGTCCTTATTGGCCCGTAGTGCATTGATGGACCGTTGTTGGCATGATCATGACCATTGATGAATACACGAATGTCCTTGGCCTGTAGTGCATGGATAATTTATGGTCATGATACTAAAGAATATCCTTGGCCGTAGTGCAGGGGTGATTCGATGATGTGGATTATTTATTAAGCTGAGTCTCAGCAATAAAAGCGATGAAAACCCTTTTAAATCATAAAAGATAGTAGATTTTATTTTCTACTTGACTCTTTTAATGGATTGCTTGTTCTGCTGCAGTTAAACTTGATGTCTATTATATTTTATCAGTTTAACATTGTTGAAGACTAATGATAATTTATTCTGCATTATCTTAGTCATAATATTTCTTACTGGGCTAGTTGAGCTCACCCTTTATTTCACTGTTCTCTTCAGGAAATGAGAATATAGCTGGGACGAGTCGGGGAACGGAGTGATGGTCCAGAGGATAACATTAGTAGTCCTCAATATTCTGTGAAATAGTGTATTAATAAATGTATTGAGGACTTATTTTGAGTTTTAATAATGTCTAGAAGACAATGTTTGTATTGAAACTCACAGCTTATGTTGTATATTTAAAGATTGTATTTGTATTCTGTATCATGTATTTGGCGACTCAGAATAGGTGATGTATATCTATTTTGGGGGCGTCACATGTTATATTACTAATTTTAGTTTTATCTGAAGAGAGGTTAATTAAATTAATGAATTTAATGAGTTATTTAAATTAAAAGAAGATTATATAATTATATGTAATTTATATAATTTATTTAAAATTTTACAAATATTAATGATTAAAATAAAATTTAAAAAATTATTTTTATTGAACTTTTATTTTGAATGCATAATTTATTTTTATTTATTTGATTTTAGATTAATTTAACATTAAATTTATACAAGTTTCCATCTAAGCATGCCACAAAGAAAAATATCTGACATGTAGGATTTCTCTCTCTTACGTGGCAACTTCTATAACTTTTCCGTCCAAAGTCAAACAATTTAACGGAATTTGTAACGGTTTGTAAAAAAATTGTAGTTCAGTGAGTCAAATGAAAAAAAATTCAGTTCAATGATTCATTTGTAAACCGAGGTCGAGTAGAATGGGAAAAAGTGTATTTGACCCAATCTTAACATTGCAATCAGTTTTGCTAATATGGCGTAAGTTGAAAGCATTCTTTGATTTTCTTATTGAACATCCTGACCGAGCACATGCAATAACCATAAATTTAGTCTCTCCATTTTCTCCTTTTTTCGTAGATCTTATTTTCATCGGAAATCCATTTTGGTTACCATAATTTGTGTAATATTCCATGTATAAATCAACAAAACCAAATTCCATTCCTACTTTCAGATCTCTGATCACTTCATCAACCTCTTCACTTTCTACTAAATCCTCCACCATAACACATTCCTCAATATGATTCATTCTCATACTTGAATGAAACTTATCACTACATGCCATTTCTGCAAATTTATAAAAATATATTAACTACATGTCATGGATATATAAAATAATTCCCTCTTTTTCATTTTTTTAATGTAGCCTTATCAATAAAAAATGATGGTTAATATTGCTTAAAAATGATTTTTTTACCCCGACTGTTGATATTTGTATGCACTTCTAGTTCTGAAAAAAACTTATTATTTTGTCAAAGAAAATACATCATATTTTGCCCATTCCCAGTAGTACGATTTTATATCAACATCAATGTAAGACCCCAACTTTTTAATGAATAAAATCAAATTTCCTTTATTTTTTATTGTGAATAATAAGGTATTAATTTGATATAATACTTTGGCTATGGGTAAAATGTGCAAATTTTGCAAAATAAGCAAGTGGTTATAAAATATTAAATTGTCGGGGAATATTCGTATGACGGCGCAGCTATTTGTGGGCCCCATAACGGATAACTGTCGGATGAAAAAAATGACAAAATTGAATAACGGCGTAGTTGTTACCGTTAACACTGTTGGAATACCCGGTGGTTAAAATACAGTAACACGCTTTGTTGCACAGTAGCACACGGTATTGCACAGTATTGTTGAATTATTGATCCTTACGTAAGAAGGCACTACTCAATAATTGTCACAGTAGTTACTGTTCAATATTTTATTTTATCGATTCAATAATTTATGCATTGATATTTTATATTATTGTTATTCAATAATTGTCACTGCACAGTATTTCTATTATCAGATCAATAATTCATATTATTTGAATAATATTATTAGATAGCATTATTGGCAATGTCTAAAAAGTTCTGTCAAGGAGAGGTTCGGTCACCTAATTGCGCGCCAGTGAGGAGAAATTCTTATTGGAAAGCCCCCTCTTTCCTGGGAACGGTCTGGTTGTCATAAATGTGATTCTGTAATATTATTTGTGAATAATTAATTATTGATTTATATGATAATGAAATATTTATTTGATGTGGATATAAATGATGGATTTATTTATGTGGTTATAAATGAAAGAATTAATGTTGAGGTGCTTTATCAGTATTTTGTCGGATTGGAGGTATTAAAAAATCAAATCGGTGTTTTTACAGCTTTATTGTGTGAGTTATAATATTTAATCCGACCGTTGGATCGTTGTAATTTTTGGATATGTTATACATATATAAGTTGAGTATATGTCCATAAATTTTGAACCGTTAAAAATGAGCGTATGATTTGTTATGAATTTTAAGAGGTGACTGATTCAGAAATTATGTTATAAATCATTTTGGTGGAAAATTCTAGAATTGAGTGGACCCCACTTTTGGTTGGTGAGAAATGTGCTCAATTGAATTTCAAATGTGGTGGGTGAGAATAGTAGCAGGTAAAGCCATCAGGTTGCAGGTCAAGTCTACTTCGGCGTGCTTACATTTTCCTATAAATAGAGGGCTAAGTTAGAATTGAAAATCACACCAGAATTCATAAGTTTTCTCTCTTTTTCTCTCTAGATTATCGAGTGTATTTTGTGAGTATTTAGATACTTGGTAAGTTGCTATTCATCAGTGCAAGTTTCCTTCAGCGTCATATCCGATATCCATTCAGAAGTGATGCTCTTTTGAGGTAAGGGATAGTAAGGGATGTTATATTCTTCAAAATGATGTTATTCTTTCAATATCATTATATTGACATATTGGTATGGATCTTATTGTGGAATTTTTACCTTTTTGAGTCGAGGTTACTATTCACGTATACGGTACTATTCATGTATATGGCACTATTTATGTTTATGACATTATTTACGTATACAGTACTATGTACGAATACGGAGTACTATTCATGAGTTACTATTCACGAGTTACTATTCATGAGTTACTATTCACGAGTTACTATTCACAAGTTACTGTTCACGAGTTACTATTCACGGGTACTATTCACGAAAAAAATTGGTTTTTTTTCTGACCAAATTATCGTTGATTTATGATTGTTGCTCTTGAAAATAAATGCAGTTGTGGATCATATTGTTTTTATTATCATATATAACATTTTTATAACCTTGGTGATTGAATTTCTCTTTGACTTGAGTGTAAAGATGGGTAGATTATTGGTATGATCGTGACTATGGGTTCTCTTTGGCCAGTAGTGCAAAGCTGAATTGTGACTGGTATGATCATGACCATTGAATTTGCAATTGAATATTTTTAGCTTAAGTGCAAAGGTGAATTGATCAACATGGTTATAATTATTGTTTATATAAATTCTGAAATGATTATGTATTTCTTTGAAATATTAATATCTTTGGCCTGTAGTGCAAAGATGAATTATTGATGAATATCTTTGGCCCGTAGTGGAAAGATGACCTATTTTTGAATATATTTGGCATGTAGTGCAAAGATGATCTGTTGTTGAATATCTTTATCTCGTAGTGCAAAGATGAACTGTTAATGAATATCTTTGGCCCGTAGTGCAGAAATAAATTTATTAGTATGATTATGAACATGAACTGTGATTTGGTATAACCATGATCTTTGATGTTTCAGGTGATGAAAATTATCTTTGTCCTAGATGAGAAAAGGAATTTAGAACTACAATCACGATTATGAGTTATTCATATAATTGTGGAAAGGAACTGTTGATTAATGTTACAGGGATAAAACATTGTTGGTGGACTTTTAATATGGAGAAGATAATATATTTTATGGTCTATTTGACTCTTCTAATGGATTGCTCATTCCACTGCAACTATGGTTGAAAAGTTTTATCATCTACCATATGTTCTAGATCTCTGATTTATTACTGATGAAGACTATTGATAATTTAATTATCTTTAGTCATGATATTCTTTACTGGGCTAGTTGTGCTCACCCTTTTGCTTCACAATTCCTTTTCAGGTAATAAGAGTGTAGCTGGGTCGAGCGAGGGTAACGGGGAAATAGAACGGTGGTCTCTAGCTGTGGAGGTTCTCCCTAAGCAGTATAGAAAAGTGTTGTATACATCATTTAGTAGTTATATTTGGTGAAACAACTAGGGTGAGGCGAACCCAACGTTGGAAGGTTGTTTTGTCACTATCATAGAAGATGTCTAATGACATACAACCTCGTGTCATCATAAGATAGGGATGTGCTCATCCACTTGCTGAGTATATTTACGAGCACTACCTATATAATCTTGGTGTTTGTTTGAAGTATAATTCTCATTTAGAGACAGTGGAGATAATGATATGTCAAGAGAAGACTCACCATTAGGAAGAATATAATAGTAATCTTCTCATTTTTCTTTGGGGTCTATTGGGTCAATCAAGGATAATTCTGTGGCCATATAATATCTATCATAACCTAGACGCATGGCCTCCCATGTACGAAGGTTTCCTTGAGCACTTCCCAAAGATTCTAATTTCTAAAAAAGTTTTTGACTATACTTTTATGCAAGGTGTCATTGTGACGTGCTATCCAAGGTTGGGATGAGTGTCATAGTTGGTATATATTTGTATCCAAACTCACAGCATATGTGTTGCTGTATTTTGCACGACAATTGTTGTAATAAAGTTGTAGTTGTTTTTTGTACCATGTATTTGGCAACTCAGAATGGGTTGGATGAAATGGACCTATTTTGGGGGCGTCACAGTTGGTATCAAAGCTTAGGGATATGATCCCTGTCTGAGGTGTGAGACAAGAACTAGGAGGGGAGAGACGGGGAATTCTTTCACTAGTATGACCTACCTAAGTTTATTTGATATTTAATTGGTCGGTCGGAGTATAGGGATAATATGTGATATGTCAATTAACCCTTGTTTTATGGTAGTATTTAAGAATGGCAGCGGGAAATATGAACGATGGAGTGAATGAGACAATGGAGACACCTTTAATCACTACCTAGGGGAACGTGCAACAGGAAGACAATATTCCTCCTGTAAACAACACTACTGAGCAAACGATGAATGATGGAATGTTTAGAAGTTTTTTTTGTAATTTATGCCAAATCAAACGAGGGAGACTCGTGCACAAAATACGGGTGGAAATGATAGCAACGCGCGGCTTGTTACCGCTAAGCAGTTCAAGGAGCTGGGACCACCGGAGTTTTTTGGAAAGCCAGAACCACTTACGGCAGAGACGTGGATAAAGAAGATCACCAAGATATTTGATGTCTTGGAATGTTTCGAGGAGCAAAAGGTTCCCTTTGCCACCTTCATGTTGCGAGGAGAGGCATATTACTAGTGGGAATCTGTAAAGCGTACTCAATCTTCCGCACTGAAGATGTCTTGGGAGAAGTTCCAAGAATTGTTCAACGACAAGTACTTTCCCGAAAGTATTCGTCACATGAAGGAGGTTGAGTTAATCAAGCTGGAGCAAAACAATATGAAAGTGTCGCAGTACGAAGCTAAGTTTGCGGAGTTGTCCCGATTTGTTGATAATGAGGAGAGAATGACGCGAATGTTTCTGCGAGGTTTGAAACCCGAAATACGTCAATACCTCATTTTTCACAAACTTTGTTTATATTCAGATGTAGTGAATAGGGCTCAGTTATTGGAGGGCGATAATGAGCCAGCCCAAACGAAGGATAACGAGCAACAACACGATAATAATCATACCGGTGACAACGGTCATCGGAACAATGATAACCATCGTGGAAGAAATTATCTTGCCAGAAATGGTAATCACTTCGGTGGTAATCATGGCCAAGATAATAGAAGAAATGATTCAAGTGGAAATTTCAAGAAGAAAAGATTTAATGATGACGGGAAGACGTCAGCAACAACACCAACACAAGCAACAAATTCTAGAGGAGGAGAACGACCGTCAGTTAGATGCTACAGATGCAAAGAGGAGGGACATATATGTCCAAACTGTTCACAACTTTCCAAGATATGTTTTAGTTATGGAAAAGATGGTCACATCGCTCAATTTTGTCCTGTAGTGAAATCAAGTGCAGTTGGGACGGTGGCACCAAAGGTGGATACAGACAAAACAAAGTCGGTGGTTTCAGGAAGAGAGTTTTTCGTGACTTCTCAAAGAGCGAGTAACCCGAACGAAGTTAGCACGGGTTAGTTAATTATAAATTCTTGCGAAGTCTATACCTTATTAGAAACCTTCATTTCATGTGCTATCCAAGTCTTGGATGAGAGTCACAGTTTTTAAATGATATTTTTATTGTTAATAAATCTCCTGACGTATTCTTGAAGGACTTCTTAGCCTACCCCTAGAGTGTGAAATCAAATTTTGTATTGACCCCAGTACAAAACCCATTTCTAAAACCCTTAAATAATTATTCAACCAAAACGAACGTATAATACACCAAAGATGTTGGCTCGAGCTATTGAAGATTACGATCGTACCATTCAATACCATCGTGGGAAAGCGAACGTGGTAGCTGACGCGTTGAGTAGAAGATCATATGCGTTTATGAGTGCGACGTTGTTGACACAAAAACCCATTTCGTATAACTTACAAATGATGAAGATAGAGTTAAAGACTCTAGGGACCCACGTGAAGATAACAAATATACGAGTAGAATCGAATTTAATCGATAAAGTTAAAATTGCTCAAGCTACACACTGGAGCTGATGAATATAAATAAGAAGGTGCAAGACTGCGTTATTCTAGAAGTAAGAGTGGATGAAGAGAAGAAAGCTCAAGCCTTCGATTTATTTGAAATCCTCGATCGAGCAGGAACTGTGGCCTATAGACTTGCCTTAACGCTAAGTATATCGCGTGTTCATAACATTTTTCACGTATCGATGTTACGTAAATATATGGACGACCCGAATCATATTATTGCGTTAGAACCAGACGAGATAGCCGAAGATTTAACGTACGAGGAGGTACCTGTCAAGATATTAGATAGGAAAGAGCATGTCCTACGAACAAAGGTTATACCACAAGTTAAAGTTTTATGGAGAAACCATGCTATCGAAGAAATGACCTGGGAGTTGGAATCAAAAATGAAAGCGAGGTATCCTCACCTTTTTGAAACACCAGGTACGTACGTCAATTTCGAGAACGAAATTTCATAAGGAGGGGAGGTTGTAAGACCCCAAATTTTTAATGAATAAAATCAAATTTCCTTTATTTTTTATTGTGAATAATAAGGTATTAATTTGATATAATACTTTAGTTATGGGTAAAATGTGCAAATTTTGCAAAATAAGTAAGTGGTTATAAAATATTAAATTGTATTCGTTTGGTCGTGGAATATTCTTTCTGTCGGGGAATATTCGTACGACGACAGAGCTATTTGTGGGCCCCATAACGGATAACTGTCGGATGAAGAAAACGACAAAATTGAATAACGGCGTAGTTGTTATCGTTAACACTGTTGGAATACCCGGTGGTTAAAATACAGTAATACGCGTTGTTGCACAGTAGCACACGGTATTGCACAGTATTGTTGAATTATTGATCCTTACGTAAGAAGGCAGTACTCAATAATTGTCATAGTAGTTACTGTTCAATATTTTATTTTATTGATTCAATAATTGCTGCGTTGATATTTTATATTATTGTTATTCAATAATTATCACTGCACAGTATCTCCATTATCAGATCAATAATTCATATTATTTGAATAATATTATTAGATAGCATTATTGGCAATGTCTAAAAAGTTCTGTCAAGGAGAGGTTTGGTCACCTAATTGTGCGCCAGTAAGGAGAAATTCTTATTGGAAAGCCACCTCTTTCCTGGGAACGGTCTGGTTGTCATAAATGTGATTCTGTAATATTATTTGTGAATAATTAATTATTGATTTATATGATAATGAAATATTTATTTGATGTGGATATAAATGATGGATTTATTTATGTGGTTATAAATGAAAGAGTTAATGTTGAGGTGTTTTATCAATATTTTGTCGGATTGGAGATATTAAAAGATCAAATCGGTGTTCTTACAGCTTTATTGTGTGAGTTATAATATTTAATCCGACCGTTGGATCGTTGTAATTTTTGGATATGTTATACATATATAAGTTGACTATATGTCCATAAATTTTGAACCGTTAAAAATGAGCGTATGATTTGTTATGAATTTTAAGAGGTGACTGATTCGGAAATTAGGTTATAAATCATTTTGGTGAAAAATTCTAGAATTGAGTGGACCCCACTTTTGGTTGGTGAGAAATGTGCTCAATTGAATTTCAAATGTGGTGGGTGGGAATAGTAGCAGATAAAGCCATCAGGTTGCAGGTCAAGTCTGCTTCGACGTGCTAACATTTTCATATAAATAGAGGGCTAAGTTAGAATTAAAAATCACACCAGAATTCATAAGTTTTCTCTCTTTTTCTCTCTAGATTATCGAGTGTATTTTGTGAGTATTTAGATACTTGGTGAGTTTCTATTCATCAGTGCAAGTTTCCTTCAGCGTCATATCCGATATCCAGTCAGAAGTGCTGCTCTTTAGAGGTAAGGGATAGTATGGGATATTAAGGAATGTTATATTATTCATAATGATGTTATTCTTTCAATATCATTATATTGACATATTGGTATGGATCTTATTGTGGAATTTTTACCTTTTTGAGTCGAGGTTACTATTCACGTATACGACACTATTCACGTATACGGCACTATTCATGTATATGGCACTATTTACATATATGACATTATTTACGTATACGGTACTATGTACGAATACGGAGTACTATTCACGAGTTATTATTTATGAATTACTATTCACGAGTTACTATTCACGAGTTACTATTCACGAGTTACTATTCACGGGTTTTATTCACGAAAAAAAAATTGTTTTCTTTTTCTGACCAAATTATCGTTAATTTATGATTGTTGCTCTTGAAAATAAATGCAGTTGTTGATCATATTGTTTTTATTATCATATATAACATTTTTATAACCTTGGTGATGGAATTTCTCTTTGACTTGAGTGTAAAAATGGGTAGATTATTGGTATGATCGTGACTATGGGTTCTCTTTGGCCAGTAGTACAAAGTTGAATTGTGACTGGCATGATCATGACCATTGAATTTACAATTGAATATTTTTAGCTTAAGTGCAAAGGTGAATTGATCAACATGGTTATAATTATTGTTTATATAAATTCTGAAATGATTATGTATTTATTTGATATATTAATAACTTTGGCTTGTAGTGCAAAGATGAATTATTGATAAATATCTTTGGCCCGTAGTGCAAAGATGACCTATTGTTGAATATATTTGGCATGTAGTGCAAAGATGATCTGTTGTTGAATATCTTTGGCTCGTAGTGCAAAGATGAACTGTTAATGAATATCTTTGGCCCGTAGTGCAAAGATAAATTTATTAGTATGATTATGAACATGAACTGTGATTTGGTATAACCATGATCTTTGATGTTTCAGGTGATGAAAATTATCTTTGTCCTAGATGAGAAAAGGAATTTAGAACTACAATCACGATTATGAGTTATTCATATAATTGTGGAAAGGAACTGTTGATTAATGTTACAGGGATAAAACATTGTTGGTGGACTTTTAATATGGAGAAGATAATATATTTTATGGTCTATTTGACTCTTCTAATGGATTGCTCATTCCACTGCAACTATGGTTGAAAAGTTTTATCATCTACCATATGTTCTAGATCTCTGATTTATTACTGATGAAGGCTACTGATAATTTAATTATCTTTAGTCATGATATTCTTTACTGGGCTAGTTGTGCTCACCCTTTTGCTTCACAATTCCTTTTCAGGTAATAAGAGTGTAGCTGGGTCGAGCGAGGGTAACGGGGAAATAGAACGGTGGTCTCTAGCTGTGGAGGTTCTCCCTAAGCAGTATAGAAAAGTGTTGTATACATCATTTAGTAGTTATATTTGGTGAATCAACTAGGGTGAGGCGAACCCAACGTTGGAAGGGTGTTTTGCCACTATCATACATGATGTCTAATGACATACAACCTCGTGTCATCATAAGACAGGGATGTGCTCATCCACTTGCTGAGTATATTTACGAGCACTACCTATATAATCTTGGTGTTTGTTTGAAGTATAATTCTCATTTAGAGACAGTGGAGATAATGATATGTCAAGAGAAGACTCACCATTGGGAAGAATATGATAGTAATCATCTCGTTTTTCTTTGGGGTCTATTGGGTCAACCAAGGATAATTATGTGGCTATATGATATCTATCATAACCTAGACGCATGGCCTCCCATGTACGAAGGTTTTCTTGAGCACTTCCCAAAGATTCTAATTTCTAAAACAGTTTTTGACTATACCTTTATGTAAGGTGTCATTGTGACGTGCTATCCAAGGTTGGGATGAGTGTCACAGTTGGTATATATTTGTATCCAAACTCACAGCATATGTGTTGTTGTATTTTACATAACAATTGTTGTAATAAAATTGTAGTTGTTTTCTGTACCATGTATTTGGCGACTCAGAATGGGTTGGATGGAATGGACCTATTTTGGGGGCGTCACAATGAAGATTGAAAAGCCACCTCAAAATTTCTTTTCTTGTTTTGATTTAACTCTCAGTTAAAAAAGAGAAACGAAAGACAATATAAAAAAACATAATTAGCAACAAAAAAAATTTAATAAATAAAAAAACACACAGAAAATATAAATGAGTGCTTTTCTATTTTTTGAAACAATGGAAGTAGATATATTAAATTTTTACAGTTGAACCAAATTAAGACATTTACCTTGTGACACTCCCAAAGTAGGTATACATCACCTATCTTGGGTCGCCAAAAATAACACTACTGATAACACCATTTATACAACTGTTGTGCAAAATACGATGACATATATACTATGAGTTTCAATACAAATATTATAGCATATATATTATGACAATATTCATACTCAAATTATTACAATGCTATATAAAGTACAACAGCAAATATTTTAAGTCTCCAAAGGAATACGAGAAGATTTTTGTCCTCCTCATTTTAATGGAGTGCATTTTGATGCTTTCAAATTTGAGTTCGCATCACCCTATTTAGTTCACCAAATATAACTATTAAATGATGTATAAAATATGTCACGCGCATTTTAAATTCTCAGTACAATTATTATGCCCCAACATTTCATAATTTCAATCGGATTTTGACTAATTTGAAACACCGCTTTATACCCACGACCTCTCTGCTAGTTCCAGTTACGCTTTCATTTTCTGAAAAGGGTGGTGAAGTAAAAGGGTGAGCACAAATATCCCAGTAAAGAATATCATGAGTTAAGATAACTAAATTATCAAAATAATTCAGATATTTAGAACATACGGTAGAAGATAAAAGTTTTCAACCATAATAGCAGCGGAATCAACAATCCATTAGAAAAATCAAGTAGAACATAATGTCTACTATCTCCTCTAGATTAAAACTCCATCGTTAATATTTCATTCATGTAATACTCATCAACAGTTATTGGTTATACCCAAGACAAAGAGAACTCTCATCACCTGTCTTCACCTGAACCACCACATATTATAATTAAATCACAATTCATATTTATAATCAAGTAAATCAACAGTCCAACTTTGCACTACATGCCAAAGATATACAACTGTAAAACAAATAACCAACAGTCTATCTTTGCACTACATGCCAAAGATATACAACTGTAAAACCAATAATGTTGAGACTCAACATAATTGTATCACGATTATGAATTATCCATGCACTACGGGCCAAGGATATTCGTGTTTTCAATTACGGTCATGATTATACCGAATAATCCCTGGTCATAATCATACCAAGTCCATCTATGAACTACGGGCCAAAGATGACTTTTATCACATCATTTATAACATTACGGTCATGATTATATCGAATAGTCCCTGATCATAATCATACTAAGTCCATCTATGCACTACTGGCTATAGATGACTTTCAACACAATATAAGCATGAGAATGATGACAATGATATATATAATGAATAAACATAAATCATCATAATAATAAGATAACATAGATCTTAGTGATTTTCAACTTAATTATCAAGAGTCCAAATTGATATCATAATAATAGATGAATAACAAACTATTAAGGATATTCTAATCCTTTCTGGACTTTTCACCATTTAATGATAAACTGAATAAATGAATAATAATATCTTACCATAACATGGAGTATGAAAGTAAATGATATTACTTTTACCATAAAAATGATACCCTCTTACCATAATAATGATATCCCTTACCTTAGCATGTGACTTGATTCTGCTTTCTGTGAAATTGATCAACTTAAACAATGCTTGCATTCCTTATCTACACTTGGAGTAACATTACACTCAATAGAAATACTCACAATATTGTAGTAAAAGAATTCTATATTTTTAGTGTAGTGATGGTGTGAGTTTAGTTGCTTAACCGGGCACCTATTTATACTGAAAAAATTGAGTAAAAAACTAGCACACCTGCTTTAAAAAAATAACCAAATGAGGTATATAATAATGGTTGTGAAATTTATGGTCCCACCGAGAAAATTAAACCAACTTGTATACGTTTTAACAAAATTTGTTCAATAATAGAGTTGTGGTCCATACTACTTTAGAAAAAAGTAGAGTGTCGGCAATTCCTGCCAAACTTACTTTTGTAAAAAGAAAATAATTCAACAAACATTCGTATATCATACTTATCTTTAATCAACTCCTTTTATTCATCAATTATTTACACATTTTCAATCTTTCAACAATTATTCACAATTATTAACAAAGACTCACAATACTTTCAACTGATTTAATTACATCATATCAAAAAATATGAGTCACTGTACAATAACTACTGTAACTGTGACGCCCCCAAAATAAGTATACATCACCTATTCTAAGTTGCCAAATACATGGTATAGAATACAAATAGAATCTTTAATATACAACAAGAGCTGTGAGTTTTAATACAAACATTGTCTTCTAGACAACATTAAAACTAAAAATAAGTCCTCAATACATTTATTAACACACTATTTCACAGAATAGTGAGGACTACTAATGCTATCCTCTGGACCGTCACTCCGTTCCCCGACTAGTCGCTGCTATGTTCTCATTTCCTAAAGAGAACAGTGAAAGAAAGGGTGAGCTCAACTAGCCCAGTAAGAAATATTATGACTAAGATAACGCAGAATAAATTATCGTTAGCCTTCAACAGTGTTAAACTGATACAATATAACAATCATCAAGTTTAACTGCAGCGGAACAAGCAATCCATTAGAAGAGTCAAGTAGAGAATAAAATCTACTATCTTCTATGATTTAAAAGGTTTTTCATCACTTTTATCGCTGAGACTCAGCTTAAAAAATAATCCACATCATCAAATCATCCCTACACTATAGGCCAATGATATTCTTTAGTATCACGACCACGAATTATCCATGCACCACAGGCCAAATATAATCATGTTTTCATAAACGGTCCTGATCATGCCATAAAAAAATTCATCTTTGCACCCTTGGCCGAAGAGAATCCATAGCCATAATCATACAAAAAATTGTCCATCAATGCACTACGGGCCGATGAGGACTTTTTCCATATCATTTGTAACATTACGGTCATGATTATACCGAATAATCCCTGGTCATATTCATACCAAGTCCATCTATGCACTACAGTCCACAGATGACTTTCAACATAATATAAACATGAGGATGATGACAATGATATAAGAATTCAATAAAACAAGTTCAAGAATTAATTTATCCAGGAACTAATAACGTTCAAATTGTCAATATGATACTTCTTGTAGAGTAAAATTCAAGAATGCTCAGAAGAATATTTCCATGAAATGATACTGGATGAAACGCAAATATCAAGGATATTCCACTAATTTCATGAAGCATAGAAGTCAAAACTTAAATCAACTGAGTATAATAAAGAATGGAATAACAAAAGAAATCACCTTGCATGCAGTACTTCGCATAGACAGGTTATTCCAACAGAATAATAATAACGGAACCAGGTCAGGCAAAATTCGCACCGACAGGATGTTCCAACAGAATAATAAAGAATGGAATAACAACAGAAATCACCATGCATGCAGTACTTCGTGTAGACAGGTTATTCCAACATAATACTAAATAATGGAACCAGGTCAGGCGTAATACGCACCGATAGGATATTCCAACAGAATAATAAATAACGGAACCAGGTCCGGCGTAAAACGCACAGACCGGATATTCCAACTTAATAATAAAGAATGGAACCAGGTCCGGCGTAAAATGCACAAACAGGATATTCCAACAGAATAATAAAGAATGGAATAACAGAAGAATTTCACCAAGTATAGGGTAGCCCGCGTATACAGGTTATTCCAACAGAATGATAAAGAATGGAATAACAGAAGTTCTCTTCATGAATACAAAAGAAATAATACCCCCTACGAGTACAACAAATAATATTCCCTGCCTTAAGAAGAAGAGTACTGGATATATGAGTAGTGAAGTAGCAAAATTCTTTTCTTCTTTCTCTATATAGTTTATCTCTCTAGAGTTTCAGTGAATTCGTAAGAAATAATGAAGGAATGAGCTTCTATTTATAGAAAAATGGACTACATAGTAACTAACTCATAAACGGTCTAGTTTGATTTACTTTAATCTGACGGTCCGTATTTTAAGCAAAATCTTTTAAATAAAATATAATATATTCTATTTATAATCTAATAAAACGAATAACTTTATAAAAGATTTTACTATGCAAACACTATGCAGGCACTATGCCTAATAAAATATAATATATTCTAATTATTGTCTAATAAAACAGATAACTTTATAAAAGTATTCTGTTTTATATAAAAAGATTTTACTATTACCTAATAAAACGAATAACTTTATAAAATTATTCTGTTTTATATAAAAAACTTTTCTGTTTTATTACATTAATAATATCAATAAAAAAAAACTGAGTGACTTATCACATAAGCATCAATAATCAATACTGTGTGCTACTATGCAACCACGCATATTACTGTACTTTTACTACCGAGTAGTTCAACAGTATTAATGGTAAAACTTCCGCCGTTATTTTTAATAAAATATTTTTGTCATTTTCTCAATCCGACAATAATTCTGTTGTGGGGTCAACCAATGATTGTGCCGTCGTACGGATATTCCCCGATAAAAAAAATATTCTCCGACCAATCGAATATTATACAACAACTTGTATACTTTTCAAAATTTATAAATACTACCCACAACTATAACATTATATCATATCCACACCATAATATTCAAAAAATTATTTCGAGAAAATTAAATATTTATTCATAAAATCTGGGGTCTCACAATCTCCCCTCCTTATGGAATTTCACCTTCAAAATTTACGTACGTACTTGATATGTCGAAGAGGTGAGGATACCTTGACTTCATTTCAGATTCTAATTTTTGTGGTATAACCTTTGAGCGTCGAATATGATCCTTCTTATCCAAGATGTTAGCACATATCTCCTCATACATTAAATCTTCTGATATCTCATCCGGTTCTAAATTAATAATGTGGTTAAGGTCGTCCACATATTTACGTAACATCGATACGTAAAAAAAACATTTTGAACACGCAACATACTTGGCGGTAAAACGAGTCTATAGGCCACCGTTCCTACTTCATCGAGGATTTCAAATGGGCCAATTAAATCGAGGGTTGAGATTTCCTCTCTTCGTCGATTCTTGCTTCTAGAATAACGCCCTCTTGAACCTTCTTCTTAACATTCATCAGCTTTGAGTATGTAGCTTGAACGACTTTAACTTTATCGATTAAAGTCGATTTTAATCGTATATTCGTTATCTTCACGTGGGTTTGTATATTCACACTTGTAATCGCATACGATCTTCTACTGAACGCGTCAGCTACCACGTTCGCACTTCCACAATGATATTAGATGGTACGATCGTAATCTTCAACAGCTCGAGCCAACGTCTTTGGTGCATGTTATGTTCATTTTAGTTGAAGAAATATTTGAGGGTTTAAGAAATGGGTTTTTTACTGGGGTCAATAAAAAATTCGATTTCACGCTCTAGGGGTAGGCTAAGAAGTCTTCAAGAATACGTCAGGAAATTATTAACAATAGAAATATCATTCAAAACTGTGACACTCATCCAAGACTTGGATAGTACGTCACATTGATACCTATCAACTTGCCATCGTCATTCACGATATCACCTACAGAAAGTCTGGCTTCGGTGCATTCCACACAAGAAAGTCAACAACAAAAGGACCGAGGCTCTTTACTTATGGCTTGATATGACAATGATTGACTTTAGTGGTTTGGTTGCTTGAATTCGCATAACAGGTTGGTTAGGAATATGAAAGCTAACAACCTTACGAAAAGCATGATGAGTAGTTAACTAATCGATTCCTAAAATCGCATCAAAGGCAAGTATTTTCAAAGAGACAAGATCGACACGTAACGTGAAAGTGTTGATTTGAACAAGATTTATAAATAATGGAGGTAACGAAGGTTTCTCCCAACTGAGTTTAAACAAATATATCAAAGTCTAACTTCTCCAGAGTTAACTTCAAACATTGAACACACTAGGTGAAATAAAAGAGTAAGTATACCCGGTATCTAACACGGTATAGACTTTATAAGAGTTTATGACTAACATACCCGTGATAATTTTATTCAGGTTTGTTGTCACGAAAAAAAATGCTCTCTCTTAAACTACCTATTTTAGCTTGTCTGGGACATCCTTTGGCATCACTATCCTAGCTAGACTTGACTTCACCATACGACAAAATCGAGCTAGGTGACCTTCTCTTCCACAATTAAAACACGTTTTGGATTGCTGCGTACAGTTTGGACGGATGTGTCCCTCTTGTCTGCATTTGAAACATACGACCGGTGGTCGTTCTTCTTCCTTTGAAACGGGTGCTGGTGCCGACGTCTTCACGTCATTGTTGAATCTTCTCTTCTTAAAATATCCATTCTTATTATTTTGACCATGATTACCATCGAAGTGGTTACCATTTCTGGCATGTTGATTCCCTCCATGCTTATTGTCACCGCTTTGATGACTGTTATCACCGGTATTATTATTTTGTCGGCTGCTCTCTTTTGGTTGCGTTGACTCGTTATCGCGCTCCACTAACTGAGCCCTATTTACAACATCTGAATACAAACACAGTTTATAAGAAATAAGATATTGACGTATCTCCGGCTTTAAACCTCTTAAAAACATCCGCGTCATTCTCTCTTTATTATCAACCAAGTGGGACGTAAATCGGGACAACTCGGCAAACTTGGCTTCGTACTGCGACACGGTCATGTTGTTTTGCTCCAACTTGATAAATTCCACCTCCTTCATGTGACGAATGCTTTCAGGAAAGTACTTGTCATTGAACAGCTCTTGGAACTTCTCCTAAGACATCTTGAGTGCATCAGGCTGGGTACGTTTTATGGATTCCCACCAGTGATTTGCCTCTTCACGCAATATAAAGGTGGCAAATGGAACCTTTTTTCTCCTCGGACCATCCCAAGACCTCAAATATCTTGGTGATCTGCTTTAACCACGTCTCTGCCTTAAGTGGTTCTGGCTTTCCCAAAAACTCTGGTGGTCCCAGCTCCTTGAATTTTTTAGCGGTGACCAACCGTGGGTTGCCATTGTTTCCTCCTGCATTATGAACAGGAGCCGCCTTCGCCTAATGTTGCATGAATTCTAAAAAGCTCCTAAACGTACCGTCGTTCGTTAATTGATCAGTGTTGTTATTTACAGGAGGATTATCGCCATCCTGTTGCACATTGTCCTGATTATTGATCTGTGGAGAATCAACAGTCTCTTCTGCTCCATTTCTATTCTCAACATTCTCGGATGTCATTTTCAGATACTACCACAAAACAAAGGTTAATTGACATGTAACATATTATCTCTATATTCTGACCGACCAATTAAATACCAAATAAACTTAGGTAGGTCATACTAGCGAAGGAATTCCCCGTCTCTCCCCTCTTAGTTCTATTCTCACATCCTAGCCAGGGATCATATCCCAAAGCTCTGATACCAACTGTGACGCCCCCAAAATAAGTATACATCACCTATTCTGAGTCGCAAAATACATGGTATAGAATACAAATACAATCTTTAATATACAACAAGAGCTGTGAGTTTTAATACAAACATTGTCTTCTAGACAGCATTAAAACTCAAAATAAGTTCTCAATACATTTATTAACACACTATTTCATAGAATAGTGAGGACTACTAATGCTATCCTCTGGACCGTCATTCCGTTCCCCGACTAGTCCCTGCTACGTTCTCATTTCCTAAAGAGAATAGTGAAAGAAAGGGTGAGCTCAACTAGCCCGGTAAGAAATATTATGACTAAGATAACGCAGAATAAATTATCGTTAGCCTTCAACAGTGTTAAACTGATACAACATAACAATCATCAAGTTTAACTACAGCGGAACAAGTAATCCATTAGAAGAGTCAAGTAGAGAATAAAATATACTATCTTCTATGATTTAAAAGGTTTTTCATCACTTTTATCGCTGAGACACAGTTTAATAAATAATCCACATCATCAAATCATCCCTGCACTATAGGCCAAGGATATTCTTTAGTATCACGACCACGAATTATCCATGCACCACGGGCCAAAGATAATCATATTTTCATCAACGGTCCTGATCATGCCATAAAAAAATTCATCTTTGCACCCTTGGCCGAAGAGAATCCATAGCCATAATCATACCAAAAACTGTCCATCAATTCACTACGGGCCAATGAGGACTTTTTCCACATCATTTGTAACATTACGGTCATGATTATACCGAATAATTTCTGGTCATAATCATACCAACTCCATCTATGCACTACAGCCCACAGATGACTTTCAACATAATATAAACATGAGGATGATGAAAATGATATAAGAATTCAATAAAACAAGTTCAAGAATTAATTTATCCAGGAACTAATAACGTCCAAATTGTCAACATGATACTTCTTGTAGAGTAAAATTCAAGAATGCTCAGAAGAATATTTCCATGAAAAGATACTGGATGAAGCGCAAATATCAAGGATATTCCACTAATCTCATGGAGTATAGAAGTCAAAACTTTAACCAACTGAGTATAATAAAGAATGGAATAACAAAAGAAATCACCAAACATGTAGTACTTCGCATAGACAGGTTATTCCAATAGAATAATAATAACGGAACCAGTTCAGGCAAAATTCGCACCGATAGGATGTTCCAACAGAATAATAAAGAATGGAATAACAACAGAAATCACCATGCATGCGGTACTTCGCATAGACAGATTATTCCAACAGAATACTAAATAACGAAACTAGGTCAGGCGTAATACGCATCGACAGGATATTCCAACAAAATAATAAATAACGGAACCAGGTCTGGCGTAAAACGTATAGACAAGATATTCCAACAGAATAATAAAGAATGGAACCATGTCCGGCGTAAAATGCACAGACAAGATATTCCAACAGAATAATAAAGAATGGAATAACAGAAGAATTTCACCAAGTATAGGGTAGCCCGCATATACAGGTTATTCCAACAGAATGATAAAGAATGGAATAACAGAAGTTCTCTTCATGAATACAAAAGAAATAATACTCCCTACGAGTACAACACATAATATTCCATACCTTAAGAAGAAGAGTACTGGATATATGAGTAGTAAAATATCAGAATACTTTTCTTATTTCTCTCTATAGTTTATCTCTCTAGAGTTTCAGTGAATTCGTAAGAAATAATGAAGGAACGAACTTCTATTTATATAAAAATGGACTGCATAGTAACTAACTCATGAACGGTCCAGATTGATTTACTTTAATCTAACGGTCTATATTTAAAGCAAAATCTTTTAAATAAAATATAATATATTCTATTTATAATCTAATAAAACGAATAACTTTATAAAAGATTTTACTATACAAACACTATGCAGGCACTATGCCTAATAAAATATAATATATTATAATTATTGTCTAATAAAACAGATAACTTTATAAAAGTATTCTGTTTTATATAAAAAAAATTACTATTAGCCTAATAAAACGAATAACTTTATAAAATTATTCTGTTTTATATAAAAAACTTTTCTGTTTTATTACATTAATAATATCAATAAAACAAAACTGAGTGACTTATCACATAAGCATCAATAATCAATACCGTGTGCTACTATGCAACCACGCATATTACTGTGCTTTTACTACCGAGTAGTTCAACAGTATTAATGGTAAAACTTCCGCCGTTATTTTTAATAAAATATTTTTGTCGCTTTTTTAATCCGACAATAATTCTGTTGTGGAGTCCACCAATGATTGTGCCATCGTACGGATATTCCCCGATAAAAAAAATATTCCCCGACCAATCGAATATTATACAACAACTTGTATACTTTTCAAAATTTATAAATACTACCCACAACTATAACATTATATCATATCCACACCATAATATTCAAAAAATTATTTCGAGAAAATTAAATATTTATTCATAAAATCTGGGGTCTCACATTAATAATTATTGAATGAAAGACTGAGTACGAATCAATAATATGAATCACTGTGCAATAACCACTGTGACAATTATTAAATGAAATACATAATGACTTCTTACGTAAGAACCAAATCAATACCTTACAATAAACAATTTAAATTCTATTAAAATTAGGGATCAATACCAAATCATATTTATCTCGAATAACATAAAAACCAGCTAATGATTTATTATTCTTTCAAGTTATCTTTATTTATCGCATAAAATCATTATTCATATTCTAAAACTTTAGAAGTGAATAATAAAACTTGAAAAATATAAAACCTCGAATATGACAATCCACTATTATGATATTATCACCATTTTTATTTTAACAAAAATATTATTTTTATTTTTATCATAACTCATTCGTTACTAGTGTGTTTACATCCTTACACCTCATGAGCTTACTAGCACTTCTAAAATATTTAAAAATATGATTATGAACTTTCCAAATAATTTTCATAATTTTCAGATTATCCAAAAATTTTCTATAATTATTTCTATTTATAAAAACTATCATTTAATAGCTTCAAAATAGAAATACTAACTTAACATACTTTTATATCATTAAAATATCATCAATATTAATCTTATATTATTATAATATTTTTCAGCAAAATTCATAATTTTCCACCATTCATAGAATTTCCTAGGAATTTCTTTTATTTTTAAATTAACCATAAATAGTTTAAAATATAATAAATATTTCTGTTATTCAAAAATTTTCCAAAACTGTCCAGAAATTATAAAAAAAATATTATACTGTTTTTCACCAAGTTTCATAATTTTTCATCATTCGTAGAATTTTCTACGAATTTCTTCTATTTTAAAACTAACTATAAATAGTTTAAAAATACAATAATTACTTCTGGTTTTCAATAATTCATCAAAATATTACAGAAATTCTAAGATGATACTATAAGCAATCTGTAAAAATATTTCAACCCAAATAATTTTTCTGATAAATTAATTATAAACTCCAATATTCAGAAATTTTAATAATTCACAATAATTAGCACTTTTATCAGAAAAATACAGTTCTTATGGCCTTCAATGTAAAATTTAATTCTCTACAATTTTGTAGAAGAAAATTTTCCCAAATTCTGACTCTAACATAGAGACAAAGGCTTACCGAAAATTATGCTACAAAAAATATGAATCAGCCACCTCTTAAAATTCATAACAAATCATACGTTAATCTTTAACGGTTAAAAATTTGTAGACAAATACTCAACTTATATATGCATAACATCTGTGAAAATTACAACGATCCAACAGTCGGATTAAAAATTATAACTCACGTAATAAAGCAAAATAACACTGATTTTTCGGACTATAAGTCCTTCGGACCAGTTTCACTCAAACTGTCACCATGAAAAATACACAAAGAATTTTTGAGTGATTCAAATTTCTGCGTTTAGCTTATTTCTAGGGCTTTCTTTAGATATATGGCTCATCTCCTAACTCATTATACACAAAGAATTGTGGATTTTACAAAATCAAGTAGTAAAATATTTTTTCTAAAAATTTGCAAATTTCGTTCTTATTTTGATTTCTAGATTTCTCTCATTTGATTCATGTTTATACAAGTTTAAATCATCCAATACATACATAAGTATGTACTCTTTACATAAAATTTATAAAAACTAAAATTACCAAGATTTTGAAAACACCTTAATTTCTTGATTTCTTTTTCATTTCTTCATTATTTCTTCATTTCCTTCTCCTCCTCCTCCTCCTCCTCCTCCTCCTTCTTCTTCTTCTTCTTCTTCCTCTATCTTCTTTTTTGCTAAAAATTGGGCTACGGGAAGGAATATGGGAATGGAGGAAATCATCATTTCCTTCTCTCTATCCTCTTTCTTTTCTTTCCCCCTTTCTTCCTTTCTTTCTTTCTTTTTCTTTTTCTCTTTCTCTCTTCTCATTATTTTGGCTACGGGAAGGAGTGGGATAATGGAAGGTGTTGAAAATTTTGCCTTAGTAGGCTAATAAGTTAGCCTAGCTCTTTGCCCCACTCTTGCCTTAACATGTGACAACCAATCATGAAAGAGTATGGTGCATTATTTATGAAGAATTTGGAAGCATACAGAAAATTAAAATCAGCATTTCTCCCACCTCGTGATTTCCAAATTCCACTACAAAAAAATGGGACTTCAGGAACAACCGATTTTCGTTGCTAAAGGTGCTAAATTTCGTTGCTAAAGGGTTTTGGCAACGACTTTACTGACGTTGCGTCTTTTGTTGCGCAATGAGCATTGCTAATTGTTCCACAACGAACCTATTTTTTTCGTTGCCAAAACTAATACATTTTGCAACGAAATTTAGCTTTCGTACAAAGACATTGATCCTTTAGCAACAAAATATATTGTTGCAGAATAACTAAAATTTCGTTACTAAAAAACCCATTTCGTTGCAAAAACCTGCTAATTGGCAACGAAATGAACTCTTTTTTTTTTGCAACGACCATACATTTTCGTTGCAATTGACACCATTTTGCAACGATATTTTTTGTTGCAGTAAATTATGAAAATTGTTGCTGATTATATTATTTGGCAACGACATTATGCTGAATCAGTAACGAAAATGTTTGTTGCTGGTTATTTTTCAATAGCAACAATATTATATGTTGCCCTTTCTTTATATGTGCAACGAAAGTTGATATGATTTGCAATGATAAAAAATGTTGCCTTTTATGTTAGTATTAACAACAATATCCTCTCCGTTGTTATTAAGTTAATTTTTCGTTGTCAAATATTATATTTTTAGTGCCATTAGCAACGAAAATTTGTTGCTAAATGTATAAAAAATTGTTGCTATATTAAAATTTGTTCAATGCTTTGGTAACGAATTATATTATTGCCATATCAAAATTTGACATTCTACATAATCATTCATTATCTTTACAATTAACCATCTAAAGCTACTACAATTCTTCAATCAAAGTATATATCTACATATATAGAGAGAGTACAGTTCATAATTTCATCCCTTGTCTTCCGTAAACGTAGCACTGAAATTTGATACCCAGTATTGTAAGACAGGTCGTAGAAGCAGTCTTCCTGCACATATTTAAAAATAATAGCAAAGTCAGTAAAATAATAACAAACGACTGGAATGAAACAGACAAGATTTCTTTTTCTTTATACATGCTGGAATGAAACTCATTTTAAGTTCAATGTAAGAGCAACGACTAGAAATATGGACAACTAAAAGAAAAGTATTAGAGCAAAATCATCTCACTTTTGCATGTGAGCTGTATTATAATAACCATCTAAGTGATCCTCAATAATCAAAATTTATATTTCAAAGTCCATTTGCATTACAAGTTCTTTATCAAAGAAAATTAAATTTGAAAAAATGAAGCCTATCAGATTGCAGAGCCGTGTAAGCGGAGACACCTGCGGTAAAATCTCAAGAGTCAAGTGTGGAACTTGAAGACCCTACTGCATTTAGCCCCGTGGCACCATATCATGACGGGAATAAGGGACGTGCATAAAAGTTTACATTTTAAACTAAGACTTGGTTCTTTCGAAAAAACAGTCATGATAAGAGTTGTATTTAATATGTTGTCTATAATTTACCAAGAAAATTTCACATGATCAAAAACCAAAAAGATATATCAAGAAAAGCTGTCATGCAAGAGACCAAAATCAGCTGCATTAGGAAATAGTTCCTTCCCTTTTCCGGTTTCCTCACTTTGTACGGATATTTAGGGCATCACTTGAGGCACAGCGACTCCAGTGTATAACTTGACTAGTTTTCAGCTCTATTGTTTACAGTTTTATGGGAATAGTATCTTATATTGATAAACATACAGTTTGACCAAAGAGAAAATATGGTGATTTATTCAGAAGAGTGTGTTTTTATCTATGTACTGTGCATTTGTGAATTCTCCATAACCACTTACCACTATCGCTTGGGCTGGAAGCATCAGCTTGAAATTCTTTGTGCTTCTGTCCACCGTGATGGATTCTGTAGTTGGTATGCTTGGATTCCTGAGGCAACTTGTTAAACTTTGCCGAGTCAGCTACACCAATTAACTTACATGTGCAGCTGAATAGATGATCCATTGTCTGGTCCAACAAAGTTTGCTGCAACCAAAATGAAAAAAAAAATAACAGTTAGATGAGCATGAGAAACAAAACAGAACATCCTTCAGTGTCCAAACTAGATACAAAAGCACCAAATGATAACAAATCAAAAAAATGCCACTAGTGTCCTTACGGAAGAAATGATATAGTAATTATATTCCAGATACTGTCATAGACCATATTAACAATCAAAAATAGTTGTGCATAACCAAATAAAGAAATACAAAAGGCAAACAACATATACAGAATTTTTTTGACCATATCAATAAACAATTGCAGTATAAAACTTGTGATGCAATTATCACTTACCTCTGAAGATGATCTCCCAGAACATTCCTTTGCCTTGATACCTTGATTGTCGATACCATTAAATGTAACAGCTTTAAAGGATATATGCAAAGAAAGGGCTGCATATGCTAAAACTGGAGATGTGTTTACATAATCACACTGCTTACTTTGCACAATGCTGACCTCAGAAATGACCTTTAAAGAAAAGAATGCAATTTCCAGAACTCCAGACTGGACATTCATCAGTGAGCAGTTTCTCCAATAAAAAAAACTATTTCTCAAGCAATATATCTTTCCCTTCCTTTGTAGCATCAGGGTCTTCAAGAGGAAACAGGTCCAAAAGTAAGTGCAGTGCATTTTGGCGTACGTTTGAGTTTGCAACCTGCCAAATATTGCCTATCACCATTAGTAATTTTATATAATACTCCTAATATAGTAAGGTATAGTGATACTGATAATTTTCTCTAATGCATCAATTAAAGCTATATTAAATCAATGACCAATAAATTGAATCTCACTTACTCTAATTAAGCACAAAAATAGACTTTAAACTTGAGAAAAACTAAAAACTAACAGAAAACTAATAATAGTAAAAATATTAACCTGTACAAAAAACAATCTACTGCCTTAATTAGCAAAAATAGCAAGTAGGCCAAAATATGCAGCACACCTGTAGTGATCGAAAAATAATAGGCTCGGCAAGGCGAAAGAGGAGTTTCTCGACACCATCAGTTGTTCTATGGCTTATAAGTCCCCCCAAGACCTTCCTGATAGAGGCAGCAAATGGGACTGAACTAGCATGAATTGTACTTTCAACCAGTCCATGCAAAAATTCATTCTCAATCTCTTCCCTTGACCCCCTATTCCCAATCTTCCAAGCTCTAAAAACAATCTCCGCGTAGGCCTCCAACATCAACTTCCTTCCGTAGGGAATCTGAGACCTAATCATTGCCAAAGCTTCCTTAATCTGAGACCTAGTCGTAGAAAAAAAGAAGAAACCCCATCCTCCTAACTATAAAATTAGAAATTAGGATATAAATCAATTAACAAAAAGTGCTCTTTATTTTCAATAAATCTAATTCTTGCGCATCAAGATGTTAAAAAAGACGAACAGAAATCACAATTGAGAACAAATACCCCTCAATTTTTAGTGGTTCAGGATTTTGCAGCACTCTCATCTTCCAATTTTATTCACAAATTGCAGAGTGCATCTTAGCAAATATACCTTACTGCAACAAGGCAATAAGAGGATAATAATTTACCTCACTCAAATTCAATACTTTTACAGCAACATTAGATCAAATTATAAGACATTAGATCAAATTATAAGTAAAATATTAGAAAGAAACACATCTCAGCAAACCAATTATAATTAAACATGTTTCAAGATACACTATACATATATACCTGTCCAGCAGCAATTCGCAATAAAGTTCTCCTAATCCGGGAGTCATTATTTTCAGAAACCCCCATTTGAGCCCTCATTAGCTCCCCAACAGTCAATGGCCTCTTCCCCTTCCCCGGGGACGGACTACCCCCAGAACTCGGACTCAAACCCGAACTGGAGCTAGATCGGAGCCCTAACGCCTTTTTCATTTTCGAAGCGGCAGTAGAAGTGACGGATCGGTGCTGCACCGATGGCGATCTCGATAGCGATGACGGCGACGGAGATGGAGACCCACGGTCAACGTTGTTGCTGGGAATGTATGTGAGGGGTTTGCCGGGGACTATCTGTTAGATTATATTTAGTCCATCTGACATCAGCAAATGTCCTTTAGTCTTGACTCCTTCCCGCAGATGGACTATCCCGTGGACTATAATATAAAATAATTAAAATAATCAATTAATTCAAAAAAAACTCCAACGGACATAATCCAACGACCATATTCGAACGGTCATATTTCAACGGCCATATTATTAACGGCTATATTTTAATAAACAAATAGCATCTATAAATATAAGTCATATCTAGTCTCTCATATTCACTCATCTTAATTTCATTCTTCCAGTCAAATAAGTTATTTTAAATATGTTTCGTCAATTCGAATTAGCTATGTTGCGTGTGGATGAAGAAGAAGATGAAGAAGCATATGGACAATTATTAGGCATGGCGGCTATTGAAGAAGAACAACAAAATGTCAATAGGCATACATCACGTCATCGTGGTTCTGTGCAAGGTCGTATTACCATTGATCGTGGTAGACATGAAGGTAATAATTGACTTTTTCGTGATTATTTTGCAGAACATCCTACATACCCCCTGTATCTATTTCGGAGAAGGTTTAGAATGCAGCGCCCGCTTTTCCTCCGAATTCAAAGAGCAGTTGAAGCGTATGATTCATAATTCGTTCAAAAAATGAATACTGCAGGACATCTCGGTTTATCTTCTCTACAAAAGATAACTGCCTCAATGCGGATGCTTACTTATGGTGTTTCAGCGGATTCCGTTGATGATTATGTGGGAATCGGTGAAAGCACGGCTATATTGAGTCTTAAAAGGTTTGTAAAAGCAGTCATTTCAATTTTTGGTGATGAATATCTGAGATCACTCAATAGTAATGACATCGTTAGATTGCTATCAAAAGCTGAAGAGCGTTGTTTTCGTGGGATGTTGGGGAGCATCGACTGTATGCATTGGAAATAGAAGAATTGTCCGGTTGCGTGGCATGGTATGTATTATGGACATGTGCATTGAGCCAACAATTATTTTAGAAACGGTGGCTTCATATGATCTTTGGATATGGCATGTATTTTTTGGATTACCGGGCTCTCATAATGATATTAACGTTTTGGAGATATCATCTATCTTCTCTACTCTTACTGAAGGTCGTGCTCCACCAGTGAACTATTCAATTAATGGAAATGAGTACACGATCAGATATTACCTTGCTGATGGTATATATCCCCCATGGGCAACATTGGTTAAAACCATTTCGGCACCTCGGGGAAATAAAAGAAAACTATTTGCTAAGACTCAAGAGGCGCTTAGAAAGGATGTTGATCGAGCAGTTGGGGTACTGCAAGCACGTTTTGCGATAGTTCGTGGTCCTGCACGATTTTGGGACCAGACAACACTAAAAGAAATTATGAATGCATGCATAATATTTTATAATATGATCATTGAAGATGAACGAGATGAAAATCAAGAACCAACAACCTATGATACACATGACGAGATTCCAACTATAGAAGTGTCTCATGAGCGTACCCCACAATTACTTGAATTCATTGAAGCAAATCATCGCATAAGGGATAAACAAGTTCATTCTAAACTGCAAGAAGATATTATTCAACACTTGTGGTCACTACATGGCGGAGCCTAATCCATTACATTCTAATACAATAATAGGCAAATTAAGCTACTTCAGGCTCCATTACATTCTACTACAATAATAAGCAAGTCAACTACTAGATGTAGCTCTTTTCATGATTTCTTTCTTACGTTGTTTGTAATATTCAGCTACTTCAGGCTCCATGTTAGCAGTGTCAATCATCATGATCCTTTCATCCTCTTGTGTTTTCAGTATATTCAACTTCTCTTGCTCTTGAAAATATATTCTGTCCATGTTCTCTTGTATCTTTTGTTGGTTCAATATCATCTGATGCTCGAACTTCTCAAACCTCAACTCCATAGGTGTACTAGTATCACCAATTCCTTTGCCCTTTTTAAATAATGCTTTCGAAGCCTTTCTTTCCATTGGCCTCTCTAATCTTGCAGAGATTGTATCTTCAACACCATCGTCTTCACCCAAACTGACTTCTTCTGCGGTTGATGGAGAAGATGCTGCTGAACTTGATTTTCTATTACTTTTCTGTTTTTTCCACTATTATTTGTTCTCCATTTCGGTGCATCCTTTAATATTCTCCAACAATACATAAATCCAAATGATTGATTTTGCATAGTTTTGAACATCTCTAATGCTTGACATATCTATCGAAAAATTATTTAGAAAGTATTAAATATAAAATATAAGAATAAAACTTAATGAAATTTTACATGAAAAAATTGAAATACCTTATCTTGTTCGCCTACACTGCTTTGTTGCATTCTTTCAATTGAAGCATAATATCCACTAAATTTGTTCACCGCGAGTTGAACTGTTGACCAACGTTTCGCCAAAACAGTAGAATTGTGTTCAGAATCAAAATTTTTGTATTCGCGAAAGTATTTGTGAACTCTTTCCCAATATCTTCCATGTTTCTGATCGTTTCCTTGAATTGGATCCATACTTACATTAAGCCATCCGGAAACAAGAAAAATGTCTTCTTCAATTATGTAATTTTCCTTTCGCCCTGTTCTTTTATTGGACTCATTTTCGGGAGTCTGAATTGGTACATCAGTTTGAATTGAAAATTTATCCAACAAATTTGGATCATCAAGTGAGAAACCTTCAGATAATAATGAAGAATAATACATCGGAGGATCATGATTTTCCATCTAAAAAATAAATTAAAGAGATATTATCAATAAAAAACAAAAATAAATTATAATAAAAATACAAACTATTATTAATAAAATGCTTACAATTGTTAAATGTTGGAGTAGTTGATTGAAAGATATAAAATAAATTGAATTATTATACATATTTATAGATTTCCAATTAAGCTTTCAATTTCTATCCGTTTGTACTCTTTATTTTACCGTTCTGAATTTTTTGTCTATCCGTTGGATTGTACTTTATTACCGTTCATCTCTTCTCACCCACTTTCAGTTCTTTCACTTCATCTTCAACAGATCTTCTTCATCTCACTTCATCTCATTCCTATTCTTCCACAGACTTCTTCAACATAGTTTCTCTTCTTTTTTTTTCTTCAATTTTTCAACAGAGAGTTTCCCATAAAATAATCAATTAAATTATAGTCTGGCTCCTAGTTCGTTCGCAGATTTGGTCGTTTGGAGCGGCCGGAAAAGTTGATCGACTAATTATAGTCCATCTGCTGGAGCGATTTTGGCGTCCTAGACTAAATATAGTCTACGAATTTGGAGACTCCGGCCTCCTGGAGTTGCTCTTAGGTCTCCGAATAAAATAAAATTGAAACTAGAGTAATATGAATAACAGTTAGTGTTCGATGTATAATTACATGAATAAATAAAATGATACTCCCTCATCTATCACATAAATAAACATTCTAGTATAATTTTAGTGGTAAAGTTTATTATTTTTAAATAAATAATTAAAATTTTTATATAAAATTTTTAAATCACGAAACTTGACATTACTAGTATATTATTCATAGTTTATATTATTATAAATTTAAAACAACTGTCGTTGGGAGTAAAAATTCACACATTTAATGTGAAAAAAACTACTGAACGTCATTTGAAATGGTGTTGAATTTTTGAATATATTTTTTTGACTAAAAATTAGAAAGGCAACCAACGCCACTTTAAAAAATATTTTTTTCTAAAAAAGAATTTAAAAAAAATTGTCTTAATTTTTTTTAAAACGGTACTATTTTTTTAAAATAAATTTAAAAAAAAATAAAAATGTGATCTAATGCCAAACTAACCGGCATTGTAACTTTTTTTAATTTTTTTTATAAAGTAAATTTGTAAAAAAAAAAGAGTAAGATATAACATCACTTTAACTGACGTTGGAATCTTTTTTTTTTAAAATTTATTTGATCTCTTATACTTGTTTACAAATATCAATATTTTTTTATGTTTATTCTCTATCATCGGCGTTTGAAATGAAGGAGTATATAAGACTTCAGCTATAAAAAAATAAAAACAAAAATTCTAACGCCAATTAAACTGATGTTGCATCTTACTCTTCTTTTTTATAAATTCATTTTTTTTAAATTTTTTAAATAAAATAGGAATAAAATTGATATTACATTAATATGGGTCAAACTAACTTATTAGGAATGACTTATAAGTTATTTTTAAATAATTTTATTCTATTTTAGTTCATAAAACATAATAAAATTTTCTTCATCTTTTATGTTTTATCTTAGAACTGATAGTCTTATAATTTAATTTTATAATATATTTGGAAAAAGGTAAAAATGAGAATTAGGAATAGTTAGGGGTATACCATTACTATTATTCTTTTTATGTTTTATTTTTGGACTTAAAAATATGTTCATGATTTAAGTTTCTTCCTCCGTCTAAGAATAAAAGTTCTTATTATTTTATGTAATCTCAAGTTAAATATTAACTTATATTAAATAATCTATTTTTTACAATAATTTGTGCGTAATATCCTTAATATTAAATGTCATATTTTTATTATTTATAAATATTTATATAATGTAAGACCCCAACTTTTATGAATAAAGATGAATTTTTTTATAAATACCATTTTTGAATATTAAGATGTGAATTTGAAATAATGTTATAGTTGTGGGTAATATTTATAAATTTTGCAAAGTAAACAAGTTGTTATAAAATATTCGATTGGTCGGGAAATATTCGTTTTAACAGGGAATATTGATGCTTACGTGAGAAGTCACTCAGTTATACTCAATTATTATTACAGTAATTGCTGCATAATATCTCTCATATTATTGATTCAATTATTATCACAGTATCAATATTTTATATTATTAAATCAATAATTGAGACGACAAAATTATTCATATTATTATTTGCAATATTGACGATGTCTAGAAATTCTGTCAAGGAGATGTTAGATAATCTAATTGCGCGCCAATAGAGAGAAATCCTTATCGAAAAGTCCCCTCTTTCCAGGGAACGACCTAGTTGTTAATATTATGAATTATAATAATGATGAATAAATGTTGTTAAATCTTAAATCTCCACATTAAACTAAATATATATATATAAAGTAACTATGAATAGGGGACCGGGACAAATATTGGCATATAAGCTCTAAACCACACGTTTTATTGACAAACGACTGCGATCTAGAGTTCTATTTCCCCGTCCGCTAGTATTACTAGCGGATGTAATTAGTATAATTTTTGAACAATTAAGCCCCTCGTTACTAAAATTAACTATGAAAGGCTGGGCATGGTCCGCTAGTATTACTAGCGGATAGAAGTTCCGCTAGGCTGAACTACGGTATTCTTCATTTTAAACTTTCAGTTGTCTAACAGATGCCATGCTTCCAACATCTCATCGGTTTTTTTTTTCTTTTGCAGGTCCGATTAGCTGTTGCTGGTGCTTTCTACACTAGTTTCATGAATCCAGCTGTCTCAAGATTGGAAGCTGCTTTGGCAGCAACAGAAATTAGAATTCCAAGAATACCAGTTATATCTAATGTTGACGCACAACCACATTCAGATCCCGTAACAATTAAAAAAATACTAGCACGTCAGGTATATTTTCTTCATTATCACAAAATTGATATGCCTCTATGACATCAAGCAGCCAGTGTTGTCTATCAGTTACACAGAGCTATTCACTATTTTTTGTAGTTTCCGCCACCTCTCCCTCTCGAAAATCGGTCATTTCGTCAATCAGAAAATCCACCACGTCCTCCTGAAAATCTATCACCACTTCTTCTATCAGCAAAGCCACCACGACCGCCCCCAAATCTTCCCCCTCTTGGCTGCTCCGTCTCTTGCAATGGTGGAAATTCTTTAACCACCTCTAAACTCACATCAGCTGCATTCTCCTGACCTGTGCCCACCAGAAAACACAAAAGTATTATTTAAGTCGGGTACACCAAGTTGATGATTCATCAGCTTCTCAAAAGGTAAATGTAGTAAATAGTTACCAAAAGCTTTGAAAAATTGAGGTAACAATACAAAGCCGTGATTCAAAAGGTAGATGCTATTTAAAGCATGTTAAATTGTCAACAAATTTTGCAGAACGATCACATTTGAAGAGACGGGTCCTACATTATTTTACTAGAGCAATCTATAGCTTCCTCACAAACTATTTCATCCATAATATAGTGAGAACTAACTTACCAGCAAGAAATGTATCTAAATCTTCTGCGGACACATCAAACACTGCTCCTGTGGTACTCACCGTAAGCATATGAAGTTCTAATGATTTATGTCAACTTAGAATAACAGGTAACTTCCCTTGTTCAATGGGAGACAACAGTGAAGACTCTCCTAACCAAAGGGTTGAAGAAGAGCTACGAATTAGGACTAGGAAAGGTAGAGTTTACTCTGGCTAACGGTTTGATTTTTGATTCCTACTTCAATCACGGCAACACTTGTTTTTAGTGTTTCCATATTGATGTTCTTATAAGGTCTTATATCCATCTTGTGGGCTGAATATCAGGTTATAGCTGGCATTGTCAAGAGAATGGACAGAGTTGCAGAGATTGAGAATATTAGCTCCATACTGACTTTTATCCGCTAGTAATACTAGCGGACCATGCCCAACCTTTGTAACGAGGGGCTTAATTGTCCAGAAATTATACTAATTACATCCGCTAGTAATACTAGCGGACGGGGAAATAGAACTCTAGATCGCAGCCGTTTATCAATAAAACGTGTGGTTTAGAGCCTATATGCCAATATTTGTCTCATAGCATATAGATGCTATGGATCGGTCTCCTTTTAATATATATATATATATATATATATATGTATATGTATATTTATTTATAAATTTATCTGTAAATATTTAATATATATATATATATTTATTTATAAATTTATCTGTAAATATTCATATAAATATTTATAAACAAATATTCATATAAATTTATCTTTAAAATTTATAAACAAATATTTATTTATAAATTCTAAATATTTCATCTAAAATTTATAAAATTTAGATATGAATATTTGTTATAAATATTTATATGAATACTTTGAGATAAATTTATAAATATTTATATGAATATTTGTTTACATATATATATATATATATAAAATATTCATAGTTACTTTATATATATTTATTTTAATGTTGAGATTTATTTAGTATTTTATTTAGTTTGATAAGAAATTTTAAAAAGAATATGTATATATCATATGTACACACATACGTATATATCATATGTGGACGGGATATACGTACATATCATGTGTATGTACGGGCTGACGTGGTGAATATTGAACTTTATCCTAAAAAATATGTTGATGAACAGATTTGAACCCAAGACCTTCAGTTTGAAATATTGATCCAATGACCACCCGAACACCTGGGCCTAATTGTTATTATTTTGCAAGGATTATTATTATTATTATTATTATTATTATTATTATTATTATTATGATTGTTATTATTATTATTTGTACTAATATTATTATTAATGTTATTGTTATTATTATTATTATTATTATCATTATTATTATTATTATTATTACTACTACTACTATTATTATTATTACTAATACTATTACTATTATTATTATTATTATTATTATTATTAATGCTATTGTTGTTGTTGTTATTAGTATTTTAGTATTTAAATTTTAGTATTTTGATTAAATGATGTAAATATGTTATGATGTAAATATGATGTAAATGATGTAAATATGATAATATGTTATGTTATGATGTAAATGATGTAAATATGTTATGATTTTAGTATTTTAATGATGTAATTTGAATTTTTGTTCTTTTGATTAATTAACAAAATAATTTGAATTTTAGTATTTTAGTATTTTTTTGAATTTTATTATTTTTTAATTTGATTTTTTTAATATTTTAGTTTTTTTAAATAGTATTTTTAGTATTTGATGTAAATATGTAATTAGTATTTTTAGTATTTTAGTGTCGGGTAACTGACTTTATAATAAAAAATCTTTATAGCTTAGTTAATTTGAGCATTTGTTTAAGGAGAGTGGGAGGTCTAGAGTTTAATTCTCAAGAGAGCATTATTTTATTTTATTTTTAAAAAAGCCCACAGGTCAGCCAGACTTTTTTATTTTTTAGTACTATTATAATTATTGTAATAATTATAATAATAATAATAGTAATTATAATAATGATTAATAATAACAATAATAATAATAGTAATAGTAATAGTAATAGTAATAATAATTATAATTAATACTAATACTAATAATAATAATAATAATAATAATTATTATTATTATAGTAATAATAATAACAACAATAATAATTAATAATAATAGTAACAATAATAATTAATATAATATTAGTAACAATAATAATAAAAATAATAATAACAACAACAACAACAACAATAATAATAATAGAAATTATAATAATAGTAATAATTATAATTATTATAATAATAAAAATAATAATTATAAGATTAGTAATAATTATTCTAATAATAATTAAAATAATAATAATAATAGTAATAATAATAATAATAGTAAATATAATAATAATTATAATAATAGTAATAGTAATAATAATAAAAAATATAGCACATGAAGTATAAATTTTTTTTAATAATGACTTATAAGTAAAAAAAAGTTAAAATTTAAGTTATTGTCAAACACTAAATAATAACAAATGACTTATAACTTAGTTTAACCAATTTATAAGTCATTGCCAAACACCATCTAATACAAGATATAAAGAGAAATTAATATTTGATTATAAAAAAAATTACAAGTCAAGAAAAAGGAGAATTTGAAAAATGGGAGTTAAAAAAAACTTACACACCATTGGTGCAACTTTATTATTATTATTATTATTATTATTATTATTTTTATTATTATTGTTATTAGTACTATTATTATTATTATCATTATTATTTTTATTATTATTATTATTATTGTAGTATATAACTTCTTGAGATTATATTAATAGTATGTAGTGAAGGAGAAGAAAGAAATATATGAGGGAAATCTCATATTTTGATATAAATATTAATCATTGCAAAATATTAACAGATAACTTCTGTTGATCCAGCGGTCAAATGACCAAAGTAACAAATAATAGGTCATAGGTTCGAATATGTTTCGCATTTGGATATAATTTTAAATACTAAATATGAATATTTTTTTATAATTCTCCGAATAATGAATATTGTCTTACAAAAATATGTTTATTGGGATTATCTTAATTTAAGGCAATATTTTAATAGTCGTTGCAAAAAGTTGTATAACATATGCAATGAAAATAAAAATTGTTGCCAATGAATGTGGTCCATATTAGGCAACGAAATATAGCAACAAATTTTTTTTCGTTGCCCACGATGAGGAGAAATCAAGTGGTTAGAAATTTTGCAACGAATTTCTAACGAATTTTGTTTTCAAATTTTGCAACGACTTATGAATTTCGTCGCAAAAAGTGAAAGCCTGACATAATCTGCAACGAAGGACAAGTTTCATTGCTAAACGTACACTTTTAGCAACGACTTATAAAGCTGTTGCTTGAAAAATCGTTGCTAAAGCCCAATTTTTAGCAACAAAAAACTTTCGTTGCTCACGATGACGGGAAATCAAGTGGGCGAAAATTTTGCAACAAATTTCTAACGAAATTTTTTCCCGCCAATAAATTAGCAACGAAATTTTGCAACGACTTATGAATTTCGTTGCAAAAAGTTAAAGCCTGACAAAATCTGCAACGAAGGACAAATTTCGTTGTTAAACATATACTTTTAGCAACGACTTATAAAGTCGTTGCCCGAAAAATCGTTGCTAAAGGCCCATTTTTTTGTAGTGTTCGTTTAATCAATTTCTTAGCCGCCCCCCAATAATTTTCCCACATACTTTCTTTATTTGCTCAATTATTCGATTAATTTCTCATTTGACCATTTATCAATTTAACATTTTATAATTTTAGAATAATAATCATAAATTAAATTAGATTTTTATTTTATAAAAGTCGGGGTTTTACAATCACCCCACCTTATGAAATTTCGCCCTCGAAATTTACGAACGTACCTAGAATTCCGAAGAGATATGAATTTCAAATTCTAGCTCCCAGGCTACTTCCTCTGTCTCATTGTTCATCCATTGCTCATTTTCTGTATTTCAAATATCATTCTAGAATACAGTTTCAAAATAAGGGTTAAATAACATGCCGCATAATATCCCTATACTTTGACCGACCAATTAAATAACAATTAAACTTAGGTAGGTTATACAAGCGAAGGAATTACCCGTCTCTCCCCTCCTAATTCTAGTCTCACATCTCAGCCATGGATCATATCCCTAAGCTTTGATACCAAATGTGACACCCCCAAAATAGGTATACATCACCCATCTTGGGTCGCCAGAAACAATATTAGTGACAACACCATTTATACAACTGTCGTGCAAAATACGATGACACATATACTGTGAGTTTCAATACAAATATTGTAACATATATAATACGACAATATTCATACTCAAATTATTACAATGCCATATAAACTACAACAACAAATATTTCAAGTCTCCAAAGGAATACGAGAAGATTTCTGTCCTCCTCATTCTAATGGAGTGCATTTTGACGCTTTCAAATTCGAGTTCGCATAACCCTATTTAGTTCACCAAATATAACTATTAAATGATTTATAAAATATGTCACGCACATTTTAAATTCTCAGTACAATTATTATGCCCCACCATTTCATACTTTGATTAGGATTTCGACTAATTTGAAACACCACTTTATACCCACGACCTCTCCGCTAGTCCCAGCTACACTTTCATTTCCTGAAAAGGGTGGTGAAGTAAAAAGGTGAGCACAAATAGCCCAATAAAGAATATCATGACTTAAGATAACTAAATTATCAAAATAATTCAGATATTTAGAACATATGGTAGAAGATAAAAGTTTTCAACCATAATAGCAGCAGAATCAACAATCCATTAGAAGAATCAAGTAGAACATAATGTCTACTATCTCCCCTAGATTAAAAGTTCATCGTTAATATTTCATTCTTGTAATACTCATCAACAGTTCTTGGTTATACCAAAGACAAAGAGAACTCTCATCACCTGTCTTCACCTGAACCACCACAGATTATAATTAAATCATAATTCATATTTATAATCAAGTAAATCAACAGTCCAACTTTGCACTACATGCCAAAGATATACAGCTGTAAAACAAATAACCAACAGTCCATCTTTGCTTTACAGGCCAAAGATATACAACTGTTAAACCAATAATGTTGAGACTCAGCTTAATAGTATCACGACCACGAATTATCCATGCACTACGGGCCAAGGATATTCGTGTTTTCAATTACGGTCATGATTATACCGAATAATTCCTAGTCATAATTATACTAAGTCCATCTATGCACTACTGGCCATAGATGACTTTCAACACAATATAAGCATGAGAATGATTACAATGATATATATAATGAATAAACATAAATCATCAGAATAATAAGATAACATAGATCTTAGTGATTTTCAACTTAATTATCCAGAGTCCAAATTGATATCATAATAATAGATGAATCACAAACTATTAAGGATATTCTAATCCTTTCAGGACTTTTCACCATTTAATGATAAACTGAATAAACGAATAATAATATCTTACCATAGCATGGAGTATGAAAGAAAATGATATTACTTTTACCATAAAAATGATACCCTCTTACCACAATAATGATATCCCTTACCTTAACATGTGACTTGATTCTGCTTTCTGTGAAATTGATCAACTTAAACAATGCTTGCATTCCTTATCTACACTTGGAGTAACATTACACTCAATAGAAATACTCACAATATTATACTCACAATATAGTAGTAAAAGAATTCTATATTTTTAGTGTAGTGATGGTGTGTGTTTAGTTGCTCAACCGGGCAACCTATTTATATTAAAAATTTAGTAAACAACTACCACACCTGCTTTGACAAAATAATCAAATGAGGTATATAATAATGGTAGTGGAATTTATGGTCCCACCGAGAAAATTAAACCAACTTGTACCTATTTTGGGGGCGTCACAGGTTTAGTTGGTCAACTGATTTTTCTAGTTGAATCACCTGTTCGTCCGATGGGTCAACTAGTTTTTGACAAAAAATGATTTATTGGTTCAAACCAGATCGGAATACCGACCGGTTCTAATTTTAACCGGTTGAACCGACGCTCTAGTCCGAATTTAAAACCATAGTGTTATCAATCAAAAGAGGCAAAGTAAATGTGCCAAGAATTTAAATTTAAGTCAACAACATTACAACAATCAGAATAAAAAAAATAATACTAGTAAAAATGAGTTCATTCAATCAGAAACATACAAATTATATGTATGATATAATTGAGGGGAGGGGATATGTATCATATCCAAAAATAAAATATAAATTACAAACTTTCATGATATATAAGAATAAAATAATCAAAAATAAATTGTAACTTTAAACATCTCCCATCTTCAAAATAAAATTTTAATATAATAACATGTATAGAGTTCAAGGGCGGTGCAATGTATTTGTCACTTCAATATCAAATATTAAAACTTAGACGATTTTTTATTAGGCTTTCAATTTTAGAAAAGATTTAAGTTTGCTCCAAAGAGACTTTAATTGCCTTGACAAAATTTTAATTTCTTTAAAGAGACTTGAATTGCTTCGAAAAGATATACTATTTCGTGTGAGCATTTTGAGGGACAAGGAGGTGGTGAAAACAGGAGCTGGAGGATGATTTTAAGGTTCTATATATGGAATTCTTAAATCCACAAGATTTTATGTTATTTTCACAATAAAAGTATCGCTGTAGATGTCTAGCGACAATGTTTATTTGCAAGAATTATAATCCTGAAACTATATTCCAATACAGTATAATATCAAGATTACTAATTGAGTGATTCTACGCGGACATGAGTTTTGGACAAGAAAATTGGATCGGAAGAACAAAATCAATTTGTTCCCGCGAACAATTGGACAGTACAGTCAATTTGTTCGCGGGAACAAATTCATTTTGTTCTCCGGTCTAAAATCCATGTCCGCATATACTTATTGTTATTAATTCTATGATTAAATAGTTATAGTTACATGTTTGTTTTTTTATGAAATTATTTAAGAGGTATGCTTTTGATATATCTCCTCTTTGTTTTTACTAATAAACTTTTTTATATAAATTTTTATTTCTTAATTATCTCAACGAGTGTGTTTATGTGTGACCATTTTTGCAACAAGCCAGCCACAAGATCAAGCCATAATTAAGGATATGTCTAGGAAACCAATACAAACAATTCCAAACTAACGGGATCCGGTTAGCATGAAGTTTATTTTTTGGTAAGTTGATTAATTGATCAATAGAATGCTGACACATATAGAGTCTCACTTGCGTGTCAGTACTCTATTGGCCAATTGACCAACTTACCCAAAAATGAACTTTAAGGTTATGTTTATGTTTTGGGCTGGTAAACAAAACCTAACAGGTGTCCTGATAATCTGCAATTGTCATTTCAAATTGTATCAAGAATGGTAGTTGTTCAAATTTAAGATAAAATAAAGAGAATCTAATAGGATGGTTGGTTGGTTGTGTCAATTACTTACTTCATTGCTCACTGGTTGACTGGTGTGGCTGCCCAATATAGTGTGACAAAAATTAGATGTAACTGGCCTGATCAATGTATATTATTCCCTTGGTTCATACTGTATGCATGCTTGCAAATATTGACCAATAGTCCTCCTCCCTTAGTCCCAAAATCATATTACTCTTTCATTTGCTATACATTTTTAAGAAATTTGAATTTCAAAAATATTTATTTATTATATTTTAGTAACAACTTGTATTTCGGATGATATAAATTTATTATACAAACTAACATTTGAAGACACATGAGTTACGTGTGTAAATAGTATAGCTATAAAAATAAGGATAAATAAATTTTATGACCAAACTATACCAACGCAGACATCAGCCACTCACGATATTAGGATTTTCTCCATTTCAAATGAAATGGAGAGTCTTCATTCTTTGTATATTCTCATCATTATTTCTCTTCCTCATTATTATGATATCACATTTTAACATATTTTAAATTTCGACCATAAAATAGAGAAGATCCTCATTCACACACAACTCATTTCAGGAAAATTGTCCAAATGAATTGTGAAATTTAAAATGCTTGTAATCTAGATCCTTGGCATATACCTTGCACTTATTAGGAAGCTACAAAGCAAATGATTAATTATAAAGTAAATAAAATTCAGTAGCCAAATAATCCAAGGTACTAATGTTTATGGGAATGAAGAAAAAAGCCAAATAATTAAATATACCTCCAATAAGGCAGAGAAGACAGAGGGAGTATGTGATAACGTGTGAGAGGCTAAAAGGTTATTAAGGGTCAGTTTGAATTAAATGTTTCCTCACCCAGCAACTGCTACCAGAACCTATTAAATGACCATCCAAAAACAAAGCAAAATATCATATGCCTATTCCCCCCATCTTTTTCATTTCCACAGAAGAAAAAGATAATGATATTTATGAGAGTAGATAGAAGTTAAGAAGATATGAAAAAAATAAAAAATAAAATCAGTTTTAAGTTGAGGTTTTAGGCTGTTTTTGCATGGGTTCAGCCCTAATATTCCAGTCAAATTCACAGTTTCCTCATTTCTCATCCAAATCCCATTTCTCCATTTTCTTTATTTCCTCTGCTTTTTCCTTTCCTTTCCTTCCCTTCTCATTTTCCTTCAGATCTTCACCTAGTTTGATAAATTAATGCTAACCCATTTTCCTTTAGATTCTATACTTCAATACCCATATCATATTTTCCACTATTTGTTACTCGTTTTCCTCCTTTAAGTTCAGATTTCAGTGGAATATAAAAACAGGGGAACAGAAAGAACAGTCAAACAAGAGAAAAGTTAGCCATGTCAATTTCCACAAATGATGTAATGATGGAAATAGAAGCACATAAGCCTCAAGGGAATGGAATGGTGATAGGCGGATTGAGTCCTTTGAGTGAAACTTTGTGGAAAGAGAAAACTAATACAGAATTCATAGGCGATGTTTCGGCTCGGCTGGCTTGGAAAGATCTGACGGTTATGGTCACTTTGAGCAATGGGGAGACTCAAAATTTGCTGGAAGGGCTCACTGGCTACGCCGAGCCGGGGACCTTTACGGCGCTTATGGGTCCTTCTGGTTCAGGGAAATCTACTCTGCTGGATTCTCTGTCGAGCCGCCTTGCGGCAAATTGCTTTCTTTCCGGGGATATTTATCTTAATGGTCGTAAAACAAAGCTCTCTTTTGGGACTGCTGTGAGTTTTCTTGATCTTTTGTCTCTATCTGTTTTCATATCTTTCCATCCATATGTTATGTGTTAGCAATAACATGATATACCCTTCATTAAATAGCTTGATTTAATTACTTAACATGGTATCAGAGCTTCAGCTGTGCAAGGTCTTGTTATCTATAAAAAGTTACATTTGAGGGTGAGTGTTAGCAACAACATGATATACATTGTTGGGTCATCCATCTAATAACTTAAGCTTTTAGATGAGTTGATAAATCTTAAAATGCATCAAAAAGTTAAATGTGACTCTCATTTTTGGACGGATGGAGTATATGTGTTTATGGGATATGTATCAATTTCTGTTTATTTATACCATTAAATTGAACCATCATCTTGAATTTGTTTGTTTGATAGCTGAAAAGAGGAATAGTATATATGTGATTGATTCTTGTTTGATTGCTGTTGGATTGTGTTTTGCTGACTTCATGTTAGTCTGTAGTGTTATGCTTTAATTACAACTGGAAAGAATTATGCACATCTTTTTCTCTAGATGATTTGATTTCCCTTTTTTTTTTACTATAAATGCATACAAAACTTGTGATTCAAGTAATTTAAATTCGTCAATTTGTAGAAATTGATTAAATGATTTTTCTGTTTCAAATGGATCATCATTCAGGCATATGTAACTCAAGATGATAACTTGATTGGTACTCTCACGGTTCGCGAAACAATTTCATATTCAGCTCGCCTTCGTCTCCCTGACAAAATGGCTAGGCAAGAGAAGCGGTCGTTGGTTGAGAGTACAATTATAGAAATGGGACTTCAAGATTGTGCTGATACTGTTATTGGAAATTGGCACTTGCGAGGGATCAGTGGAGGCGAAAGGAGGAGAGTTAGCATTGCCCTTGAAATCCTGATGAGGCCTAGATTGCTCTTTCTTGATGAGCCTACAACTGGACTTGATAGGTAAAACTCTCAGGCTATGTTTGTTTGCTCTTAGTTGAGTAAATGAGAGTCTTATTTGACTTTTTTTTACGTATATTCAGATTTATCAACACACATGAACTTTTCCTCTGGTACCGATATTGAATGTTGATTGAATTTTGTTGGCAGTGCTTCGGCATTTTTTGTAACTCAGACGTTACGCGCTCTTTCTAGAGACGGGAGAACTGTCATAGCCTCTATACATCAACCAAGCAGTGAAGTTTTTGAACTGTTTGATCGTTTGTACTTGCTTTCTGGAGGAAAGACTGTTTATTTTGGTCAGGCTTCAGAGGCATACGAGGCAAGATTCTATTTTATTTTCCTATATCAAACTTTTATATGAATCAAGAATCCTAACAATTTTTTCTCATGTTACAGCACTTGTCTATGTATTACTAAGTTGAAGCTCTAATAAGTGTGTGTGTGTGTGTGTGTGTTTGAGCAGTTCTTTGCACAAGCTGGCTTTCCATGCCCAGCTCTGAGAAACCCGTCCGACCATTTTCTACGCTGCATTAATTCAGATTTTGACAAAGTTAAGGCTACTCTAAAAGGATCCATGAAACTGAGGGTATACCAAATTCTGTTTTTCCCTTTCTGATCTCTTTTAAATCAACAAGTTGTTTATCTTTATTGCATAAAATTTGTTGTTCATATGGTTTTCGATGATCAGTTTGAAGCAAATGACGATCCTTTGGAAAAGATGACAACAGCTGAGGCTATTCGAACTCTTACTGACTTCTATCGTTCATCTCAAAACTGTTACTCAGCACTAGAAAGGGTCGAGGAAATGTCCAAAGTTGTAAGCACCCTTTTCCCTTTTCTAGGCCATAGGAAAAACAAGTTATAAGTGTATAGGTAGGATTAGATCCTGATCCTATTCTCATTTGTTGTGCAGAAAGGAACTGTGCTAGATTCAGGAGGCAGTCAGGCTAGTTTCTTGATGCAGGCCTTTACGTTAACCAAGCGTTCGTTCATCAACATGTCTAGGGACTTTGGTTATTACTGGCTGCGGCTTGTAATCTATGTTTTGGTCACTATCTGCATAGGAACAATCTATTTGGATGTCGGAACAAGTTACAATGCCATTCTGGTATTTATTCTCATCATCTGTACTAATATCCACTCTTAGAATGTTCACTTTCAACATTTGGTTCTAAACCAGGCACACTGATTGACTCGGTACATGTAACCAAAGAATGCACTATCTTAGTTCTCGTACCATAATTTGAAACGATAGTACCCGGTGACTCTTAACCAAGGGAAGATAGTCAGTCTACCTATTTAGAAAATGCCATATGACAGCTACAGGTTAATAGATATAGTGTAGTGATTTTATACAGTAATTAGAAAGTTGCTAGAATGATAACTATGAAGTGAACACAATTTCTTATTTTTTGATTCTCTTTATTAATTTCTGCTGACAATTAATCTTACATATAGGCAAGGGGAGCTTGTGCCTCGTTTGTGTTTGGATTTGTCACATTCATGTCCATTGGTGGATTCCCTTCCTTTGTTGAAGATATGAAGGTGAGTTTTACCATAAGCACTTGCTCTGTCTCAAAAATGAAAGTCAGATTGACTTGTTTTCGGGCATATTAGGCACTTGGGCCATTATTTTTTTGAAGTCAAAAGTGCAAATGGGACACTCCTTTTTGGATAGATGCAGTACTAAATAATGACAATTTTATTACCAAGCTTACTTTTTTCTGCTGCTAACACTAAATATTTGAACAGGTTTTCCAAAGAGAAAGGCTGAATGGGCACTATGGGGTGGCTGCATTTGTGATCAGCAACACAATATCTGCAATGCCATTTCTGTTGATGATTACATTCATCTCAGGAACTATTTGTTATTTCATGGTCCATCTTCATCCAGGATTTACGCATTATCTCTTCTTCGTTTTGTGCCTGTATGCGAGTGTCACTGTTGTAGAGAGCCTGATGATGGCTATCGCAAGTATTGTTCCAAATTTTCTCATGGGAATTATCATAGGTGCCGGAATTCAGGTAATAATGTGTGTAAATTAAATAATTAATACATGTATTAATCTTTTGTATTTTCAGTTAATATGGCTTAACTTTTTCCATCCAAATGTTAGGGGATATTCATGCTGGTATCTGGATACTTCAGACTTCCCAATGATATTCCAAAGCCGGTCTGGCGATACCCAATGTCTTACATCAGTTTTCACTTCTGGGCTCTTCAGGTACACTAGTACTCCCTAGTCCCTACTGTGTCCCAAAATTAATGCCCCAACAGCTTTTTTCTTCATTATTAGGCATTTTGTTTAAAACCAATGTTTAAAAGACTTAACAACAAAACCCCCAAAGCTGACTTAGTGATTTAAGGGATCAGCCGTAAACCTGGAGGTCCTAGTTCGACTCCCATTGAAAGGGCCACAAGCCGTAAGTTTCGGCCTGTTTCGGAAGTCTTGTTCGGAGACATAGTCTGGTCGCAATACCAGAAAACTCCTCATAGAAATAGAAGAAAAAGAAAAGACTTAACAACAAACCTTAAAATGCTTTAAGAAAACAGAAGTCATAGTCAAATGGCATTCTAATTTTGGGACTGGTGGTAGTTTTACTTGTCCAATGGAACAATTATGTCTTGCAACAGTTTCTACTTTTGGCCTCTTGAAACACACTAATACTTAATTGTCCCAAAATAAAAGTCCCATTATGTCTCAAAAAAGTGAGGAAGTCAAAGGAGACTCTTATTTCTGGACAGATGGATTTGGATTCGGAAATGCAACTCTCTGCTATGATAATGCAACTCGCTTTCGTATACAGCCCAAATGGGCAACAGGATCTGGACAGATGCAGAATTATTTATTTGTTAAGAAAATGTACTAGTCCCAAATGGTAAGATGATGAAACTGATGCTTATAAAATGCTTGTGCTATACAGGGACAATACCAAAATGATCTGGAGGGACTAATTTTCGACAACAACACGCCGGATAAACTTCCAAAAATCCCCGGCGATTATGTATTGGAATACGTGTTCCAAATCGACGTGCATCGATCAAAATGGGTGGATCTCAGTGTCCTTTTCAGCATGATTGTGATTTATCGCATACTTTTCTTCCTAGTGATCAAGATCAATGAGGACTTTACCCCTTGGCTAAGGGGCTACATGGCTAGGAGGAGAATGCTGCAGAAAAATGTAAACCTGAATACAACAGTGGCTCCATATGGGCTAACTCAATCTCCTTCATTGAGGAATTATGTGGATAGTAACAAAGCTACTGGAAGTAGCAGGAATAGGCAAGGGCTTAGACGTGTTTGACAAGTATTAGTAGTAGTAGTAGTAGTGGTGCTTGTTTCATGCTTTTATTTTTGTTATTAAAAAAGTTAAAATTATGTCTCAAGAAAATATCATTGTACCTAGCAATTTAATTATATCTCCCAGGATGTGAGTCCATTTCTAAGATTTTTAACAAAAAGTTTACGCTTTTATTTTTACCATTCAAGACCACAACTTTACAAATTATTACAATCACACATTACATTGATCACCTTACTCAAAAGGGGGCTCCGACTAGGGGTGCTCAAAATTTTTGGTTTTTTCGGTTTTTTACTGGTACCGGCGGTACCGGTTTTTTGGTATTTTAACACTTTTCGGTACCGGTAGTGGTAATGACTTTTTTGAATTAGGTAAAAATTGAAATACCAAAATTTAATAATTAATAGTTAATGTTTTGTAATTTTATATATTAAATAATTTTTTTTATATATTAATAATTTCTATATAATAGTAGTTTTATTAATTTTTTTTATATATATTAATAATGTTTTGTAGTTTTATTTTATATATTAATTATTATTAATAGTTAACGATTTCTTAGTTTTTTTAAAAAAATTTAATATATAAAAAAAATTATTTAATTATTATTAATAATTATATATATTACCATGCGGTATAACCGAAAACCGAACCGAAAAAACCGGTACGGATTTTGTACCGAATCGGTAATTCGGTATTGGTTTCGGTTCTTATTTTTTTGATAATTTCGGATCGGTACCGGTTCGGTTTTTTACCAATAAGCACCCCTAGCTCCGACCCTGTCCGTGAACAATGTCGGACACAATTTTATGGATTATAGTTGGCTTAAATATAAATAACTATATTAAATTATTAATTTTTTTCTACTTCGATGATCAACCTTTTAATTTTTTCAATCAGATCATTAAACTATCATTTTTTTCTATTTTCGTTCAATTGAACCTACCACGTCATAAATTGATGACGTGGCCCCGCAGACTAGGCTAATAAATGCCATGCCTACGTGTAATTAAAAATTAGGCTCAAATAAAAATTACTATCATGAGTACAATTGATCTTTTTTCACTTTAGTGATCGATCTTTTAATTTTTTTTCACTTTTGTTCAATTGAAATTGAAGATGATGGGTTCACAGAGACAAAATGGTGAGAGTTAATTACTTTTTTAATTACTAACTTTTAATTAGTTTTCTCCATTAACCAAGAGCTCATTAAGTATATGGAAAATGAATATGTGTAAATGATTTTCTAATAATTTAATACTATTTTTTATTTTGTAGAAAAGAAATAATTAATGATAGTTGTAAGTAAAATAAAAGCTAATAATTAGTTACAGATAATTTCCCCCTTTTTATTTTGTTTGAAAAGTTAGGTGTTAATGATAGTGATCAGTAATATTTTTCATAATTATTACTTACTTTTTTTTCGACTAAAAAAGAAGCTCTTAAATAGATGTTTCATTTTTAAATAATTTATAGTTTTTGTTGTTAAATTATAATATAATATTTCATTTATGTCTATTTAGTTTTTATAAAATGATTTAAACTAATTATAAAATGAGTATTGTTTTAACACATCATCAGACACATTGTAGGTGTTAAAGTTACGTCATCAATTTATGACTTTGCAACTTCAATTAAAGCAAAGAAGAAAAAATTAATAGTTTAATCACCTGATTAAAAAATTGAAAGATCGATATATCACTAAAGTAAAAAATAGTCAATAATTCAGGGTGATAATTTATATTTAAGTCTATTTTTTAATTACACGTAGACATTGATTAGCTTAGTCAGCAGGGTCACATCATCAATTTATGACATGACAGATTCAATTGAACGAAAAATAAAAAAAATTGATAGTTTAATGAACTGATTGAAAAAATTAAAAGATTGATCACCGAAGTGAAAAAAAAGTTATTAGTTTATGGTAGTTATTGTGACTCCCCCAAAATAGGTATACATAACCCATTTTGAGTCGCCAAATACATGGTACATAATTTAAATACAACTTCATTTATACAATACGACAAAATCGTAGCTGAGAGTTTTAACACGAATATTGTCTCATTGACAATATCCAAACTGAACTGGAGTCCTCATTATAATTATTATCATACTATTTTATAAAATAGTGAGGACTACTACTGTGTGGTCCCCAGATCCGGGTCCTGAATCACCACAGATCTGATACAATCATTTCTATAGCTATTGCGGAAGATATATATAAACATAAATTGTTTATACATTAAACATTACACACTATCCCCAAGGTTGAGAACCTTTACATAATACCCAAATCAATATCGTATCTAACATACAATGTTATTATCATACATTACTGTTACAAATTTAGATGCACATATAATCCAAAGCTGGACTGTCTTTGCCTTTGCCTGTATATATCCGAAGTATTCGTTCTAATCTGCAATGTTTATCAGGATATAGCAAGGGTGAGCAACAAGTTTGGCCAACAAGTTTAAGTTCAATAAATTAGGGATTTATCATGATGGAAAGAATTGAACAATAAGCTAGCTAAAATTCTACAATATAATTGTGAACTAGCATGAACAAACTTTCATAGCTGAATGAACATTGAACATGAATAACTATATCTGGGCCGAATGGTAATGAAGGTGATCAGCCTTTCATACCTGATGAACAAATGCAATAAACACATAGTGTGAATCAATAATTCATAACCATGGTAATCAACAATGATTAACCATAAGCATATTTGAATAAACAACTCGAGGTTGAGTTAGAGAAACTTGCACAATAATTGAGTAAGGGAACTTGCCTGAATCACTGATTACAGTTACGCATTCTATTTAGCTTTGTCTGAACCTAATATATAAATAATATTGATATACAAATCAGAATAATATCATCACAATTATAAAATAACCTAAACACATTAACATATAATCTTTTAGTATATATAACACATAAGACCTAACCTCAAGTCAAGCTTTTACAGTCTGAGTCGAGTTTGGTACAATTATGACATCCCGACGGCCTAGTCGGATAATTCACGAGCCTATTATACTACAAAAAAAATCAATCATTGCCGACGGTTTATGCCGTCGCCAATGACTCTATTGCCGTCGGCAATGAGGTCATTGGCGACGGGGTATGCCGTCGCCCCTCAGATCGTCGCCCCTGGCTCCCGTCGCTCGCCGTCGGGAACTATGTCATTGCCGACGACTTGCCGTCGGTAATATGTCACTAGCGACGGACCCAGCGACGGACAGACCGTCGATAATAACCATACTTTAATTTTTATAATTTAGTCATTGCCGACGGCATCGCCGTCGCCAATGAGTGTGTACCCCATTGCCAATGCCCTCTATTTAATATAATTCTGGATTCGTCGCTATAGGTCATTGCTGACGGCACCCCGTCGCCAATGACCCACTTAAATTTTTTTTTATATTAAAATTGCAAAGTTCCCCTGTTCATTTACATATATATTGTACCTGTTATAAACTTAAGAAAAACAAATAATGACAATGTACACATATAAATAACAATCATATCTTTTACTATCAACAATCAATATAATTAGATACCAAACTCAAGTCTGTACAACTCAAAAGCTAAATACATACATGAAAGTCAAAATATAAATATAAACTAACTACCGCCCAAGATCAGGAATCTCTGTGTCATCGCCTCCGTTCCCATCACCGGTCTCACCTCCGGTCCCATCGCCGGTCCCATCCTCCATAGTCTCATCAGCATCAGCCTGGCAATCATCACCATCTCCTCCACGGGCATCGCCTGTGCTGCAATCTCCACCCCTATGAGTCTCATCAACAAGACCCTACAAAATTAAAATATTAATAACGAAGCCCAAAATAGAGCATATTTAAATTATTTTAGTTTGTGTTCTACAAGTGTTGACGAGTTTTGCAAATTGGGCGATAACTCGGTCTTTGTATGTCGAAATTGAGTCCCGTAAGTTGTAACGCGTGTCTAATACCTACGCAGTGCTATGTGCGTGTTTGCGTGGCGTCCGGACGGCCGATTCGGGGTTTGGGCTCTTTTTCGGCTTTTTGTCTAAGTGTTGTTGAGTTTTGCAAACTAGACGATAACTCGGTCTCTATATGTCGTAATCGAGTCCCATAAGTTGTAACACGTGTCTAATACCTACACAATACTATGTGTGTGTTTGCATGGTATTCGAACGGTCGATGCGGGTTTTGGGCTCTTTTTCGGCTTTTTGTCTAAGTGTTGACGAGTTTTACAAACTGGGCGATAACTCAGTCTTCGTATGTCGGCATCGAGTCTGGTAAGTTGTAACACGTGTCTAATACCTACGCGATGCTATGTGTGTGTTTGCGTGACATTCAGACGACTTCTATCCCATTCCCGGATATGTCGCCTCACTGATGCCAACAACTTGAACACATCTTTAAATTTTTCAGAAATTTTGGCAGCACCTCCCCATGGTCTTCAAGTACACGAAATAGACTAACACATCGTAGTCTAAATATGCACCCGAAGAACATCAAGAGATATATACTTTCCGAAAATTCAAAAAATTTAAAGACGTGCTCAAGTCGTTAACACCGACCTAAGTGAGATCGAAACATACAAGAACAGTCCCAAAACGGGGACTATTTGGGATTCACTCCTACTAAGTGAATCTCAAACGGGTTTCTAAGCTTCCTAAACTATATGAAAATATACACATATGAAATTGAACTCTTTCCTAGAACAAAAGGAATACTATCTTGAGAATGGATTATAAACCACAATAAAAGAAATTAATTCATCGATTCTCATGAGTATACAACATCAAAGACTACATATTAAAGAATCCTCTAGAACATATTTAGAATAACTCAATGCTACCATTTTAATTAAGCAACAAAATGGAAACAAAGACATAGTAATTTATATTGAGAAAGCATTATATTAGTTTCAAATAGATGTATCTCAACCAAAAGTACACATGTTATACTTTCCAAAGTGGACTAAACTTTTATATTAAGTGTTATACTTTCTAACTAGAACACCTCATCTAAATTTCTTCCAAGTGGTAGGAATCAAAAACAAACATGGATTATGTTACACTCACGAATAATAAAGTTCTAGAATACACCAGATTCAACATCAGGCATGCACAAGTAGTAATAATGCTGAGCGATAATGAAGAATCATGCACGTTTCTTAAGAATAAATAAATAATATGCAACAACTGCAGCACAAGAATGTTAACAGTAAGAATTTTGAATCAGAATGAGCACATGATAGTTTCTCCATACATGCAAATGTGTTGTCACTATCAAGTGACAAATGTAAAGTGTGTCAAGAATAAAATACAGAAATTTAGAGAAGATAACAATGGAAAGAACAAGAAAGTCTTTTAAAAATTTATATCAGTGTTGTAATTTTATGTATAGCAAAATACTAAGAACGAATGGTATTCTCCATACAGTCCCAGATAAAACATACATTTATTTGGCTTACCCCTGCTTCTACACACACAAAACTTTTTCTAGCATAACTGCAATAAGTAAAAACCTTCAGATTAATATAAGTATTATTCTAGCTTGAGCATTCTATCTACATATATTTGGATTGCAGAATTGAAGGAAAAGAATAGAACTATTAAGTCCACTTCTTTTAGGTTGCAGAAATTAAGTCTCATAATTCAAATGCAGAAACGATTTATATTAGTGTTAAAGCCTAGCCTAACATACCCCAAATTGCATTCCAACTTATAAAATTTAACAACAAGAAGAAAAAAAATTAGATTTTCAAAACAATTAACATGAAAGCAATGGGATTGATGAAACATAATTTAGGTACACATTATGGATTTTAGGATTGGGGAAAAAAGAGGTACACATTCGAATCACTAGAAGTGTCCATTATAGATTTTAGGTTTCTTGCAAAATGATGTTTAAAGAGTAAGCTAGTTAAGTGTAATATGAACTGACAAACATATTGCACGAAAATATTTCAAATAAACATATTTGTGACGCCCCCAAAATTAAGTATACCCGACCCATTCCGAGTCGCAAGATATCACACTATAAAAATTAAATACAAACTTCATTTATACAACTATTGAACTGTCGTGCAGAGTACGACAACAGTTAACTGTGAGTTTTAATACAATATTATCTCGTAGACCATATCCAAACTCAAATTATTACAATGCCATATAAAATACAACAACAAATATTTCAAGACCCCAAAGAAGATTACTATCTTGTTTATTCTAATGAGGTATACTTTTGACGCTTTCAAAGTCAGGTTCTCATCACCTCATTGTTATTCGCCAAAATCAATTATTAAGTGACGTATAAAATACGACACACACATCTTAGGTCCTCAATACAATTATCTGTTGTAAGTCATGCCATTTTATAATGTATTGAGAAACTTCGACAGTCTCGAACCATCCCACTATTTCCCTGTTATCCCCGCTCGACCCAACTACACTCTTATTACCTGAAAGGAATTGTGAAGCAAAAGGGTGAGCACAACTAGCCCAGTAAAGAATATCATAACTAAAGATAATTAAATTATCAATATCTTTTGTCAATAACAAATTAGAGATTTAGAACATATGGTAGATAATAAAACTTTTCAACCATAATTGCAGCGGAATCAACAATCCATTAGAAGAGTCAAGTAGAACATAATGTCTACTTTCTCCTCCAAATTAAAAGTCCATCGTTAATATTTCATTCTTGTAATACTCATCAACAGTTCTTCGTTGTACCCAAGACAAAGAGAACTTTCATCACCTGTCTCCACCTGAACCACTAAAGATTTTAATTAAGTTCACAATTCATATTTATAATCATGTAAATCAACATTTTCTCCTTGCCACAAAGGATTAATAGAATGTTTACTCAATATCCTTACCCCAAAGGCTGAAGATATTCAAATGTAATAACAATGATCATACCAATTAGTTGTCTATCTTTGCACCACGGGACAAAGATATTCAACTATAAAACCAATGATCATGATCATACCAATCAATTGTCTGTCAGTGCACTACGACCAAAGACATTCAACTGTTAACTAATGGTTATGATCTTGCCAATCACATCATTGAATTATCCATGCACTACGGCCAAGGATATTCGTTATTATCACTAGTGGTCATGATCATGTCATACACCTGTCCATCTTCGCACTATGGGTCAAAGCTATCAAACAACAGATCATCTTTGCACTACAGGCCAAAGATATTCAACAACATATCATCTTTGCACTACAGGCCAAAGACATACAACTGTAAAACCTATAACCAACAGTATAATAAAGAATGGAATAATAAAAGAATTTCACCATGTATGCAGTACTTCGCATAGACAGGTTATTCCAACATAATAATAAAGAATGGAATAATAAAATAATTTTACCATGTATGCAGTATTTCGCATAGACAGGTTATTCCAACATAATAATAAAGAATGGAATAATAGAAGAATTTTAGCATGTATGCGGTACTTCGCATAATCAGGTTATTCCAACAGAATAATAAAAAATGGAATAACAGAAGTTCTCTTCACGAATAAGAAAGAAAGAATACCCCTTACGAGTTCAACAAATAATATCCCTTACGAGTACAACAAATAATATCCCTTACCATAATAATATCCCTTTACCTATCAAATAAGAGTATTCCGACTAGTAGGGCGAGGATATACTCGAAGAAAACTTGCACTACTCTCAAAGTTTCTTAAATTCTAAAGAAATACGCTCAAGATTATAGAAGAAGAATTCTTTCTATAGTTTCTCTCTCTAGAGTTTCAGTGAATTCGTAAGAAATATTGAATGAATGAGCTTCTATTTATAGAAAAATGGACTGCATAGAAACTAACTCATGAACGGTCCAGATTAATTTACTTTAATCTAACGGTCCATATTTAAAGACAAATCTTTTAAATAAAATATAATATATTCTATTTTATATAAAAAGATTTTTACTATGCAAACACTATGCAAGCACTATACAAATACTATGCATAATAAAATATAATATATTCTATTTATAGAATAACTTTAATAAATTATTCTGTTTTATATAAAAAGATTTTACTATATAAAATACTATGCACAATAGAATATAATATATTCTATTTATAGAATAACTTTATAAAAGTATTCTGTTTTATATAAAAAGATTTTACTATGCAAAACACTATGCATAATAAAATATAATATATTCTATTTATAGAATAACTTTATAAAAGTATTCTATTTTATATAAAAAGCTTTTCTGTTTTATTACATTAATAATACCAATAAAATAAAACTGAGTGACTTATCACATAAGCATCAATAATCAATACCGTGTTATTTACCAAAATAGAAAAAAAAATTGAATACTTTTATTTCATAAAATTCGGGGTCTCACAATATATACATGAACTGACTTACATACTACTCCAAAAAAAGAGAGGAGATAAACGAAAAACTTACACAAAAGAGAGAGTTGCAGAGAAGGTCAATGCCTGTTGCTTACTGCCCAAAACAAGACATACAAGTATTAGAAAAAAACCCAAATTGTACCCTAACATAACAAAATTGGAACTTATATACAAATGAAATCTTAAGAAGAAAAAAAGTGTAACTTACTAATGGAAGCCAACAATAAGAAATGTAGAACCAGAGTTGAGAGGGAACAAAAAATTGGGGGGAGATTGTAACAGTGTATTAGGCCAAAGAAAGGGGGATGCCAGACGGTGGAGGACAGACGACGATGAACGACGGCGAGGACCGACGACACAGTGGTTGTGACGCCCCCAAAATAGGTATACATCACCCATCTTGAGTCGCCAGATACATGGTACAGAATTCAAATACAACTTAATAATACAACTGTCGTGTATAATACGAAAAAACATAAGCTGTGAGTTTGAATAGAAATATTGTCTACTAGAGATTATACAAACTCAAAAGGAGTCCTCATTACAATTATTATCACACCATTTCACAGAATAGTGAAGAATACTAATGCTATCATCTGGGCCGTCACTCCGTTCCCCGACTAGTCCCTGCTACGTTCTCATTTCCTGAAGAGAACAATGAAAGTAAAAGGGTGAGCTCAACTAGCCCAGTAGGAAATATTATGACTAAGATAATGCAGAATATATTGTCGTTAGCCTTCAACAGTGTTAAACTGATACAATATAACAACCATCAAGTTTAACTGTAGCGGAACAATCAATCCATTAATAGAGTCAAGTAGAGAATAAAATCTACTATCTTTTATAATTTAAAAGGTTTTTCATCACTTTTATCGCTGGGACTCAGCTTAATAAATAATCCACATCATCGAATCACGGTCATATTGCGACACGGTCATATTGTTTTGTTCCAACTTGATAAACTCCACCTCCTTCATGTGACGAATACTTTCGGGAAAGTACTTGTCGTAGAACAGCTCTTGGAACTTCTCCCAAGACATCTTGAGTGCGTCAGGCTGGGTGCGTTTTACAAATTCCCACCTGTAATCTGCCTCTTCACGCAACATAAAAGTGGCGAAGGGAACCTTTTGTTTCTCGGAGTATTCCAAGACATCAAATTTCTTGGTTATCTGCTTTATCCATGCTTCCGCCTTAAGTGGTTTTGGCTCTCTAATAAACTCCGGTGGTCCCAGCTCCTTGAACTATTTTGGCGGTGACCGTCTGAGAGTTGCCAGTGTTTCCACCTGCATTTTGGACAGGAGCCGCTCTCGCTTGATGTTGCATGAATTACATGAAGCCTTGGAACATTCCATCGTTCATCATTTGATTTGTGTTGTTGTTTGCATGAAGATTTTTCTAGTTATTGATCTGTGGAGACTCAACGGTCTCTTGTGCTGCATTGATGTTCTCAACATTATCGGATGCCATTTTCAAATACTTCCACAAAACCAGTGTTAATTGACATAAAAAATATTATCCCTACACTCTGACTGACCAATTAAATACCAAATAAACTTAGGTAGGTCATAGTAGCGAAAGAATTCCCCGTCTCTCCCCTCCTAGATCTAGTCTCACATCTTAGCCAGAGATCATATCCCTAAGCTTTGATATCAACTGTGACGCCCCCAAAATAGGTATACATCACCCATCTTGAGTCGCCAGATACATGGTACAGAATTCAAATACAACTTAATAATACAACTGTCGTGTATAATACGACAAAACATAAGCTGTGAGTTTGAATACAAATATTGTCTACTAGAGATTATACAAACTCAAAAGGAGTCCTCATTATAATTATTATCACACTATTTCACAGAATAGTGAGGACTACTAATGCTATCATCTGGCCTGTCACTCCGTTCCTCGACTAGTCCCTGCTACGTTCTCATTTCCTGAAGAGAACAATGAAAGTAAAAGGGTGAGCTCAACTAGCCTAGTACGAAATATTATGACTAAGATAATACAGAATATATTGTCGTTAGCCTTCAACAGTGTTAAACTGATACAATATAACAACCATCAAGTTTAACTGCAGCAGAACAAACAATCCATTAAAAGAGTCAAGTAGAGAATAAAATCTACTATCTTTTATGATTTAAAAGGTTTTTCATCACTTTTATCGCTGGGACTCAGCTTAATAAATAATCCACATCATCGAATCACCCCTGCACTACGACCAAGGATATTCTTTAGTATCACGACCACAATTATCCATGCACTATGGGCCAAGAATATTTGTGTATTCAATAATGGTCATGATCATGCCAACAATTGTCCATTAATGCACTACGGGCCAATGAGGACTTTTACCACATCATTTGTAACATTACGATCATGATTACACCGAATAATCCCTGGTCATAATCATACCAAGTCCATCTATGCACTATAGGCCATAGATGACTTTCAACAAAATATAAACATGAGGATGATGACAATGATATACGAATTCAATAAAACATGTTCAAGAATTATTTTATCCAGGAACTAATAAAGTCCAAATTGTCAATATGATACTGCTTTATAGAGTAAAATTCAAGAATGCTCAGAAGAATATTTCCATGAAAAGATACTGGATGATGCGCAAATATCAAGGATATTCTACTAATTTCATGGAGTATAGAAGTCAAAACTTTAACCAACTGAGTATAATAAGTAATGGAATAACAAAAAAAATCATTAGGCATGCGATAGACTGCACAGACAGGTTATTCTAACAGAATAATAAATAATGAAATCAGGTCCGGCGTAAAACACACAGACATGATATTCCAACAGAATAATAAAGACGGAATTAGGTCCGGCATAGAACGCACAGACAAGATATTCCAACAGAATAATAAAGACGGAATCAGGTCCGGCGTAAAACGCACAGACAGGATATTCCAACAGAATAATAAAGACGGAACCAGGCCCGATGTAGAACGCACAGACAAGATATTTCAACATAATGATAAAGAATGGAACAACAGAAGAATTTCACCAAGTATAGGGTAGCCCGCATATACACGTTATTCCAACAAAATAATAAAAAATGGAATAACAGAAGTTCTCTTCATAGATAAGAAAGAAATAATACTCTCTACCTTTAGAAAAACTGGATATTGGAATAGTGAGGTAGCGGACTTCTCTTTTTCTTTCTATAATTTATCTCTATAATAATTGCTCTAAAGCTTTTGTGAATTGGTGAGAAATGAAGGAAGAATCAGCTTCTATTTATAGAAAAATATAGTTTCGATAATTGAACGTTTTGGGGCTTGAAAAATTACAGTACAATACCTCCAACTTTTCCTTTAATTTTAATTTAGTCATGGAAGTATTATCAAATTTGCACCACCTCCCCTAATAGTAAATAATGTGATTCAATAGTAAATTATGTGAATCAATATTTTTAGACATGTGAAAATACAAATTACAGTATAATACCTCCATCTATACCTCCATTTTTAACTTAGTCATGCAAGTATTATCAATCTTGCACCAACTCCCCTAATAGTAACAAGAATGTGAAATAATAGTATACACATGTGAACAAATACAAATAGTTATAATCATGTGAAATAATAACAATTAATTGCTCATTTATCCGGTTAAATACCTGATTGGTCAATATAACCTCCATACATCAATTATTATCGAAATAATTGTCGATTTTCACTAACACAAATAATTCAAACACATTGAAACTATTTTTATCAAAAATATAAATTTTGAAATTTTGAAGTTTGACTTTTTCCGAAAAAGTCAACTGTTGTCTTTTTAACCAAATAATGAATTCTGAAAATTTTTGTGTTTATAGACTATTTTTACTAATTTCATCGTTTCGGACTCAAATATCATGTCCGCGTCTCCAAATTCAACTCCGAACACAACTTCAATTTTAATAACATTCATCATTAATATTATAACTCACAATATTTATCAACCAGGTCGTTCCCAGGAAAGAGGGGGCTTTTCAATAAGGATTTCTCCCTATTGGCGCGCAATTAGGTGACCAAACCTCTCCTTGACAGAACTTCTAGACATTGTAAATATTGCAATTTAATAATATGAATAACTTTGTCATCTTAATTATTGATTTAATAAAATAACATATTATGCAGATGATGTGACGCCCCCAAAATAGGTCAATTCCATCCAACCCATTCTGAGTCGCCAAATACATGGTACAGAAACAACTACAATTTCACTAATACAATTGTCGTGTAAAATACGACAACATATAAACTGTGAGTTTAAATACAAATATTGTCTTCTAGACAATATTCACACTTAAATAAGTCCTTATTGCAATTATTGATACACTATTTTACAAAATGGTAAGGACTACTAAAACAACTGTCTTGAACCATCACTTCACACCCCAACTAGTTCCCGCTATATTCTCGCCTCCTGAGAAGAAAAATGGAACAAAAAGGAAAATTGTGAGCTCAACTAGCCCAGTAAAGAATATTATGACTAAGATAATTTACAACAAATTATCCTTAGTCTTCAACAGGGAAAAATCTGATAGAATACAATAGACAACAAGTTTTAGATCAACAAATGCAGCGAAAACAACAATTCATTAGAAGAGTTAAGTAGAGAATGAAATCTACTATCATCTATGAATTTAAAAGTCCATCATCAATATTTTATCCCTGTAACATCAATCAATATACATCATAAATTAAATAGTCATCTTTGTACTACAGGCCAAAGATATTCATCTGTTGGTCATGTTCATCTCAACACCTGTTCATCTTTGCACTACTGGCCAAAGATATTCAACAAGAAATCATTCATCTTTGCACTACAGGCCAAAGATATTCAGTTATATCATTATTTAGGACTGAGGATGATGAAAAATATTTTAAAGGAAACGAATCCAGTGAAACAAAAGAACAAGTATTAAGGATTCATACTTTAAATAACCCAAGTTTGAAAATACTTCATAAATAACCAGAGTGGAGTAAAATTCAAGAATGATCAAAACATAGATCCAATCAAAGATAGAAATCATAACAGACGATCTTGGACAAAGAAAAGAAAATTTAATTTTTATGTGAATAGTGTCGTAATCGTGAATAGTGCCATATACGTAAATAGTGTCGTATACGTGAATAGTAACTCCGCACTAAAAGATAGAAATTTCACAAAAAATATCATCATGCTTCGTGAATAGTATTCGTGAATAGTAACTCGTAAATAGTAACTCATGAATAGTAACTCGTGAATAGTAACTCGTGAATAGTAACACCGACATGAAAAAATTTTAACCAATATTTTGACATAATGATATTGAAGAAATAATATCACTTATGAAGAAAATAACATCCCTTACCTCAGAAAGAATAGTACTTCTGACTGGAATACTGGATATAGTGCTGAAAGAACTTGTACCGTATAGTAATACTCAAAGTACTAAAATACTCACAAATACGCTCGATATTATAGAAAGGGAAAGAGAGAGAAATCTTTAGTTTCTGCTGTGATTTTTAATTCTAACCTAAGCACCCTATTTATAGAAAAATGCTTAGAACACCAAAGCAGAAAATTTAATAAAATATTAATATATATTATAAATTTCCTTAGCCCAACTTTGAAGATCTGATTCAGATCATTTATAACACATGTGAGTCCACTAATTGCACAAAAAACGTTTTTCTCAAAATAATTAACTAAAACTCCCAAAAATCAATTATTTCGAAACTTTGGAACTTCAATAATTCATAACAAATAGCCCTTTTGTCAGAAAATTCGAATCTCGCGATTTTTTTTATAGGAAATTCAATTCTCTACAACTTTGTAGAAGAAAGTTTTTCCAAATTCCAAACAGAAATTGACCGAAATCCACATACGGACGATTTTACAGGCTATAATCAAATTTCAGTCAAGAAATGGGATCCACCGACACACAAAACATGTGTTAAACAACTTTTGCAACAAAAATACTCTTCCTTCACATATACCCATATATCCCACATTCATTGTAAAAATATTATTATTATTATATTATAATAATATAATAAAATATTATTTTATCAGAAAAGATAAAATATCAATTTTTAACAATTGTCACTTTAAAAATTTTCTCCATCTATATCCACATAAAATCAATATTTCCCTCATAATATAAATCAATAATTAATTATTCACAAATAATATTACAGAATCATAGTACTGACAACTAGGCCGTTCCAAGGAAAGAGGGGGCTTTCCAATAAGAATTTCTCCTTACTGGCGCGCAATTAGGTGACCAAACCTCTCCTTAGACAGAACTTTCTAGACATTGCCAATAATGTTTTCTAATAATATTATTCAGATAATATGAATTATTGCTTCGATATTGGAAAATACTGTGTAGTGACAATTATTGAAACAACAGTAATATAAAATATCAACGCAACAATTATTGAATCAATAAAATAAAATACTGAACAGTAACTACTGTAACAATTATTGAGTAGTGCCTTCTTACATAAGAATCAATAATTGGTGCAATACCGTATGCTACTGTGCAACAACGCGTAATACTATGTTTTAACCACTGGGTATTCCAACAGTATTAACGGTAACAACTACGCCGTTTTTTATAAACAACTCATACTTGTATTTTTCTTCATCCAATCGCTTTTCGTTATGGGGACCACAAAAGACTGCGCCGTCGTATGAATATTTTTCGGCAACAAGAATATTCCACGACCAATCGAATATTCCCCGACAACAATGTATATTTTATAACAACCTGCTTATTTAAAATATTTGCACATTTTATCCACAACTAACCACATTAATCAAATCAACCCTTACTATTTCAAAATAATAAATAGAGAAAATTCCATTTTATTAAAAAAAATTCGGGGTCTTACAGATGATACTATGACAATAATCGAATCAATAATATGAGAGATATGATGCAGCAATTACTGTAGCAATAATTGAGTATAACTGAGTGACTTCTCACGCAAGCATTAATAATCAATACCGTGTGCTACTATGCAACCACGCGTATTACTATATTTTTACTACCAGGTAGTTCAACAGTTAAAGGTAAAACTTCCGCCGTTATTTTCATAAAGTATTTTTTGTCGTTTTCTCAATCCGACAATAATTCCGTTGTGGGGGGTCCACCAATGATTGTGCCGTTGTACGAATATTTCCTGTTAAAACAAATATTCCCCGACCAATCGAATATTATATAACCACTTGCGTACTTTACAAAATTTGTAAATATTACCCACAACTATAACATTATATCAAATCCACACCATAATATTCAAAAATATATTTCGAAAAATTTAATCTATATTCAAAAAGTTGGGGTCTTACAACCTCCCCTTCTTACGAAATTTCGTCCTCGAAATTAGGGTGCATACCTGGTATGTCGAAGAGGTGAGGATAATTTTATTTAATTTCAGATTCTAACTCCCAGGTCATTTCCTCTACATCGTGGTTTCTCCAAAAAACTTTGACTTGAGGTATAACCTTGGAGCACAAAATATGTTCCTTCTTATCCAAGATTTTAACAGGAACCTTTTCATACGTTAAATCTTCCTCTATGTCGTCCGGTTCTAACTCAATAATGTGGTTCGAGTCTTTCACATATTTACGTAACATAGATATGTGAAAAACGTTATGAACACGAGACATACTTGGCGGTAATGCAAGTCTATAGGCCACAGTTCCTACTCGATCGAGGATTAAAAATGGGCCAATGAATCGAGGATTGAGCTTTTCTCTCTTTCCAAATCTTGTAACTCCGTTCCATGGAGCAACACGTAACAACACATGATCTCCAATATCGAATTCTACGTCATTTCGATGAAGATCAGCATAACTCTTTTGTCGATCTTGGGAGATTTTTATACGTTGTCTGATCATTTGAATCTTTTCCGTAGTCATACGTACCAACTCTGGTCCCAACAACGCTGCTTCACCCACATCATCCCAGCATAATGGAGAACGACACTTTCTTCCATACAACGCCTCTAATGGAGCCATGCCAATACTTGCTTGATAACTGTTGTTGTAGAAAAACTCCACCAATGGTAAGAGCTTGTCCCAACTTCCCTTAAAGTCAAGGACTCAAAGTCTTAATAGATCTTCAAGAGTATGAATCTTCCTCTCCGACTGCCCGTCTGTCTGAGGATGATATGCCGAGCTAAATCGTAAATTCATGCCCATAGCTTTTTATAAACTAACCCAAAATCTTGAAGTGAATCTTGGGTCTCGATCAGAAACTATGGATACTGGCATGCCATGCAATCTTACAACCTCGTTTATGTACAGTCGAACAAGACGTTCAAGTGTATAAGTTTCTCATATCGGTAAGAAATGAGCAGACTTGGTCAATCTATCAACAATGACCCAAATCGCATCTATGCCTTGAGAAACTTTGGGAAGACCGGTAACGAAATCCATGGTAATGTGCTCCCACTTCCATTCTAGAATTTCAAGTGGTTGCAATGGACCTTTTGGTACTTGATGCTCCGCTTTAACTCGTTGACAAATTAGACACCTTGAGATAAATAGCGCTATCTCTCTCTTCATATTGCTCCACCAAAATGTATGACGAAGATCACGATACATTTTGGTACTCCCAGGATGGATTGAAAACGGTGTGTTGTGCGCCTCCATCATGATTTAATACTTTAAATCAGGGTCGTTAGGAACACGAATTCTGGAGTTGACTCGAAGTATTCCTTCTTCATCAATTCTTGCTTCCGGCATAACACCTTCTTGTACTTTCTTCCTCATACGCATCAGCTCCGGATCTGTAACTTGAGCAACTTTAACTTTATCAATTAAAGTCGGTTTTACTCGTATATTTGCCATCATCACATGGGTCCCTGGAGTTTTTAACTCTATCTCCATCCTTTGCAAGTCACACAAAATAGGCTTTTGTTTTGTGAATATTGCACCCGTACCCGCATATGATCTTCTACTCAATACGTCATCTACCACATTCACTTTTCCAGGATGGTATTGGATGGTATGATCATAATCTTTCAACAGTTCCAGCCAACGTCATTGTCGCATGTTGAGTTCCTTTTGAGTGAAGAAATATTTGAGGCTTTTATGATCCGTAAAGATCTCCACTTTCTCTCCATACAAGTAATGCCTCCAAATTTTAAGTGCGAAGACAACAGCTGCCAACTCTAAATCATGAGTAGGATAATTCCTCTCATATTCTTTGAGTTGTCTTGAGGCATAGGCTATGACTTTCCCATGTTGCATGAGAATACATCCTAACCCTTTGCCCAAAGAATCACTGTAGATAACAAATCCCTCCGAACCAGATGGTATTGTCAGAACAGATGCTGAAATGAGTCTCCTTTTGAGTTCTTGAAAACTCTTCTCACAATCCTCGCTCCAACTGAACTTTGTATCTTTCCGAGTCAGCTGAGTTAATGGAGTAGCGATTCGAGAAAATCCTTCCACGAATCTCCGATAATAACCAGCTAAATCGAGAAAGCTACGTACTTCGATCACTGATTTGGGTTGCTCCCAGCTTTGAATAGCTTCAATCTTTGCTGGGTCAACGGATATTCCATGACTTGATACTACGTGCCCAAGGAATGCTACTTCCTCAAGCCAGAACTCATATTTCTTTAACTTGGCATAAAACTTATATTCACGAAGCTTTTGGAGTACCAGCCTCAAGTGTTGCTCATGATCTTCACGGCTTTTGGAATATATGAGGATGTCATCAATAAAGACGACCACAAAATGATCCAAATATTCCTTGAATACTCGGTTCATCATATCCATGAAGGCAACAGGAGCATTAGTCAATCCAAAGGACATGACTAGGAATTCATAATGCCCGTACCGAGTTCTGAAAGTCGTCTTTGGAATGTCATCGACTCTAATCTTCAATTGATGATATCCTGAACGAAGATCAATCTTTGAAAAGAATTTGGCGCCTTGTAACTGGTCAAACAGGTCATCAATACGTGGTAATGGGTACCTATTTTTAATAGTGACATGATTCAACTCCCGATAATCAATACAAAGTCGCATACTCCCACCTTTCTTCTTCACGAATAGAACAGGAGCACCCCAAGGAGACGTACTAGGACGAATGAAACCAATGTCTAACAATTCCTGCAATTGGGTCTTTAACTCCTGAAGTTCAATAGGAGCCATTCGATATGGGGCTTTGGAAATGGGTTTTGTACCGGGTTCAAGGTCGATACAAAATTCAACTTCACGCTCTGGGGGTAGGCCAGGAAGTTCTTCAGGGAATACGTCAGGAAATTTATTAACAATAGAAATATCCTTCAAATCTGACGTATTTTTGTTTAAATCCGTGATATGAGCTAAGAAAGCTTGATATCCATTTTTCAATAAACGAATAACTTTATGGCTTGAGATGACAATGATTGATTTTAATGGTTTGGTCGCTTGAATTCACATAATAGGTTTATTAGGAATATGAAAGCTAACAACCTTACGAAAACAATCAATTTTTGCATGATGAGTAGTTAACCAATTAATCCCTAGAATCACGTCAAATGCAAGTATTTTTAAGGAGATAAGATCGACAGGTAACGTACGATTACCGATTTGAATCAAACAAGACTTATAAACAATGGATGTAATGAAGGTTTCTCCTAATGGAGTTTCAACAGATAAGTCAAAGTCTAATTTCTCCGGAGTCAAATTTAAACGTTGAGCGCAAGTAGAAGAAATAAAAGAATGGGTAGAACCAGTATCAAATAAGATATAGACTTCACTAGAGTTTATGATAAGCTTACCCGTGATAACCTCGTTCGGGTTCCTTACTTTCTGGGACGTCACAACAAACGCTCTCCCTTGCACTACCGGCTTTGACTTTTCTGGGACGGCCTTTGGTGCCTCCATCCTAGCTGAATTTGTCTTCGGTGAACAACAAAATCGAGCTAAGTGACCTTCTCTTTCACAATTATAACATGCTTTGGATGGCATCACGCAGTTTGGACTGATGTGTCCCTCCCCTCCGCATTTGAAGCATATGATAGGTGGTCGTTCTCCTTCCTTAACAACGGGTACTGGTGCTGACGTCTTTCCATCATTGTTGAATCTCCTTTTCTTGAAATATCCATTTTTATTGTCTTGGCTATGATTACCACCGAAGTGGTTACCATTTCTGGCATGTTGATTCCCTCCACGTTTGTTGTCACCGCTTCGATGACTGTCACCACTGGTATTTTCATTCTGCTGGCTGCTTTCTCTTGGTTGCATTGACTCGTTATCGCACTCCAACAACTGAGCCCTATTTACAACATCTGAATACAAACACAGTTTATGAGAAATAAGATATTATCGTATCTCCGGTTTCAAACTTCTTAAAAACATTCGGGTTATTCGCTCCTCATTATCAACCAAATGGGATGCAAACCGGAATAACTCCGCAAATTTAGCCTCGTATTGTGACACGGTCATATTGTTTTGTTCCAACTTGATAAACTCCACCTCCTTCATGTGACGAATACTTTCGGGAAAGTACTTGTTGTTGAACAGCTCTTGGAACTTCTCCCAAGACATCTTGAGTGCGTCAGGCTGGGTACGTTTTACAGATTCCCACCAGTAATCTGCCTCTTCACGCAACATAAAGGCGGCGAAGGGAACCTTTTGTTCCTTGGAGCACTCCAAGACATCAAATATCTTGGTTATCTTCTTTATCCATGTTTCCGTCTTAAGTGGTTTTGGCTCTCCAATAAACTCCGGTTGTCCCAGCTCCTTGAACTATTTGGCAGTGACCGTCCGAGAGTTGCCAGTATTTCTACCTGCATTTTAGACAGGAGCCGCTCTCGCCTGATGTTGCATGAATTACATGAAGCCTTGGAACATTCCATCGTTCATCATTTGGTAAGTGTTGTTGTTTGCATGAGGATTGTCACCTTCTTGATGCACATTGTCCTAGTTATTGATCTGTGGAGACTCAACGGTCTCTTGTGCTCCATTGATGTTCTCAACATTCTTGGATGCCACTTTCAAATACTGCTACAAAACAAGGGTTAATTGACATGAAACATATTATCCCTACACTCTGACTGACCAATTAAATACCAAATAAACTTAGGTAGGTCATAGTAGCGAAGGAATTCCCCGTCTCTCCCCTCCTAGTTCTAGTCTCACATCTTAGCAAGTGATCATATCCCTAAGCTTTGATACCAACTATGACGCCCCCAAAATAGGTATACATCACCCATCTTGAGTCGCCAGATACATGGTACAGAATTCAAATACAACATAATAATACAACTGTCGTGTACAATACGACAAAACATAAGCTGTGAGTTTGAATACAAATATTGTCTACTAGAGATTATACAAACTCAAAAAGAGTCCTCATTACAATTATTATCACACTATTTTACAGAATAGTGAGGACTACTAATGTTATCATCTGGCCCGTCACTCCGTTCCCTGACTAGTCCCTGCTAAGTTCTCATTTCCTGAAGAGAACAATGAAAGTAAAAGGGTGAGCTCAACTAGCCCAGTAGGAAATATTATAACTAAGATAATGCAGAATATATTGTCGTTAGCCTTCAACAGTGTTAAACTGATACAATATAACAACCATCAAGTTTAACTACAGTGGAACAAACAATCCATTAAAAGAGTCAAGTAGAGAATAAAATCTACTATCTTTTATGATTTAAAAGGGTTTTCATCACTTTTATCGCTAGGACTCAGCTTAATAAATAATCCACATTATCGAATCACCCCTACACTACGGCCAAGGATATTCTTTAGTATCACGACCACAATTATTCATGCACTACGGGCTAAGAATATTTGTGTATTCAATAATGCTCATGATCATGCCAAAAACTGTCCATCAATGCACTACAGGCCAATGAGGACTTTTACCACATCATTTGTAACATTACGATCATGATTACACCGAATAATCCCTGGTCATAATCATACCAAGTCCATCTATGCACTATAGGCCACAGATGACTTTCAACAAAATATAAATATGAGGATGATGACAATGATATAAGAATTCAATAAAATAAGTTCAAGAATTATTTTATCCAGGAACTAATAACGTCCAAATTGTCAACATGATACTGCTTTATAGAGTAAAATTCAAGAAAGCTTAGAAGAATATTTCCATGAAAAGATACTGGATGAAGCGCAAATATCAAGGATATTCCACTAATTTCATGGAGTATAGAAGTCAAAACTTTAACCAACTGAGTATAATAAGGAATGGAATAACAAAAGAAATCACCAGGTATGCGATAGATCGCACAGACAGGTTATTCCAATAGAATAATAAATAACGGAATCAGGTCCGGTGTAAAACGCACAGATAAGATATTCTAACAGAATAATAAAGACTGAATCAGCTCCGACGTAAAATGCACAGACATGATATTCCAACAGAATAATAAAGACGGAATCAGGTCCGGCGTAGAACGCACATACATGATATTTCAACAGAATAATAAAGACAGAATCAGGTCCGGCGTAAAATGCACAGACAGGATATTCTAACAGAATAATAAAGACGGAACCAGGTCCGACGTAGAACGCACAAACAGGATGTTCTAACAGAATGATAAAGAATGGAACAACAGAAGAATTTCACCAAGTATAGGGTAGCCCGCGTATATATGTTATTCCAACAAAATAATAAAGAATGGAATAACAGAAGTTCTCTTCATAGATAAGAAAGAAATAATACTCCCTACCTTTAGAAAAACTGGATACTGGAATAGTGAGGTATCAGACTTCTCTTCTTCTTTCTATAATTTCTCTCTATAATAATCACTCTAAAGCTTTTGTGAATTGGTGAGAAATGAAGGAAGAATGAGCTTCTATTTATAGAAAAATATAGTTTCGATAATTGCATGTTTTGGGGCTCGAAAAATTACAGTACAATACCTCCAACTTTTCCTTTATTTTTAATTTAGTCATAGAAGTATTATCAAACTTGCACCACCTCCCCTAATAGTAAATAATGTGATTCAATAGTAAATTATGTTAATCAATAGTTCTAGACATGTAAAAATACGAATTACAGTATAATACCTCCATCTATACCTCCATTTTTAACTTAGTCATGCAAGTATTATCAATTTTGCACCAACTCCCCTAATAGTAACAAGAATGTAAAATAATAGTATACACATGTGAATAAATATTTATAATCATGTGAAATAATAGCAATCAATTACTCATTTATCCGGTTAAATACTAGATTGGTCAATATAACCTCCAGACATCAATTATTATCAAAATAATTGTCGATTTTCACAAACACAAATAATTCCAACACAATGAAACCATTTTTATCAAAAATATAAATTTTGAAATTTCAAAGTTTGACTTTTCTCAAAAAAGTCAACTATTGACTTTTTAACTAAATAGTGAATTTTGGAAAATTTTGTGTGTATAGACTACTTTTACTAATTTCATCATTCCGGACTCAAATATCTTGTCCGCGTCTCTAAATTCAACTCCGAACACAACTTCAATTTTAATAACATTCATCATTGATATTATAACTCACAATATTTATCAATCAGGTTGTTCCCAGGAAAGAAGGGGCTTTTCAATAAGGATTTCTCCCTATTGGCGTGCAATTAGGTGACCAAATCTCTCATTGACTGAACTTCTAGACATTATAAATATTGCAATTTAATAATATGAATAACTTTATCGTCTCAATTATTTATTTAATAAAATAATATATTATACAGATGATACTATGATAATAATCGAATCAATAATATGAGAGATATGATGCAGCAATTACTATAGCAATAATTAAGTATAACTGAGTGACTTCTCACGTAAGCATCAATAATCAATACCGTGTGCTACTATGCAACCACGCGTATTACTGTATTTTTACTACCGGGTAGTTCAACAGTTAACGGTAAAACTTCCGCCGTTATTTTCATAAAGTATTTTTTGTCGTGTTCTCAATCCGATAATAATTTCATTGTGGGGGGTCCACCAATGATTGTGCTGTTGTACGAATATTCCCTGTTAAAACGAATATTCCCCGACCAATCGAATATTATATAACCACTTGCGTACTTTGTAAAATTTGTAAATATTACCCACAACTATAACATTATATCAAATCCACACCATAATATTCAAAAATATATTTCAAAAAAATTTAATCTTTATTCAAAAAGTTGGGGTCTTACAGTGGTGGCGAGAGAAACAGAGGGAAGGAACAGAAACGAGAGGGAAAGAAAATGGAGAGGAAAAAGAAATTGAATCTGGGGGATTAAAAATAAGACATCATTCTCGACGGCGTGTTTCGTCGTTCTCGATCGTACCGTCGCCAGTGAGTCATTAACGACGGCTGTGCCATCGCTATGGACATCTATAGCTGTCGCCAATGAGTTTTCCATCTACCGCCAAATTTTCGCATTTTTTTTCCAGGAAAAGTGTTATTATCGACGACACCCATTAGCGACGACTTTCCCATCGACATTAATGGCATTCTCGATGGTACATGTGCCGTCGCCCATAATCCCGTCGCCTATGACATGTTTTTTTGTAGTGTTATCCATAAGACTATGTCTCTAAACGCAACACAATTATCTTAGATAATTTATTAATCAGTCAAAATAATTTTTAAAGGCTCATAATAATTTTTAAGTAATTATTATCATTTATCATGATTTTTCAATCATTAATATCATACTTATATGCTTTAAATACCACATAATTCCATTATCATTAATATTTATTTAATATCAAATATTAATGAAAATTATAACATAATATTATAAAATATTTATAATATCTTAAAGTATTTTTAATACTTTATTATTGCCTTTATATGATTTTAAAATAATTAAAACCACTATTAATTATCTGCCATTAATGTTAAATATAAATGTATTTTATGACAAAATATCAAAAGTTATATTTTATAACTTATAATATTTTTATAACCTTTAAATTATTTTTATTTGATTTTTAAATCATTAATTCTATTTTTCCATAATTTATTTAATACATATTATTAATAAAATTTATCACAAAATATTAAAAGTCATTAAAAATAACTTAAAATATTTTCTTATACCATAATATAGTTTTAAATGATTTTTCAAGTATTAAAATTATTTTTAAGTAATTTTTTTAATATTATAATTAAATAAATTAAATACCATTAATTCCAAAAATATTCAATATTAATGAAATGTATTCAAAATTATTAAAAATTCATTTTAAGCTTTAAAATAATTTTTAAGAATTTAATATGAATTTTGAATAATTAAAAACTATTTTCTCTAATTATTTAATAAAAATAATTAATTTTCGTAATTAACTGTCACTAAAGGGCCCTATAACGACAAAACCGTCGCAATAGGTGTTCTTGAGCGTTCTTGAGCAAACCCAAAAATGCATAGGCAGTTAATAGGGTGCTAGGTTTGACCGGTTCTAGATCTTTGATCCTTACGTTTTCTAGGCTGCTAAAGTGTTAAGATTGTAGTATTCATGTAATACTACAACTAAAAACTGATTTCATGGTAATTCAACAACATATAAGAGAGTTATTAGTCCTCAAAGATTTTGTCAGAAGATGTTCTTCATTTCTGGGTTACCCAGAAATGAAGAACAGTTCAAGTTGGCTACTTTGGATCCTTATAGATTGCATCCTGGTTCTGCTTCGTGTGATCTAAATGTTCATACTTGTATTAGAGATGTCAGGGTACAATTCTATATCATCATAGCATCATAAAAACAACACATGTGCAAGATCTGGCTTGGTCAAACAATGTTAGAACTCCATGTTCTTCACGAATCTGGGTTTTCTAGAAATGGAACCCAGACAGTTGGTCAACCTATGTTTGACCTTGATTATTTTTGACCTTGATCATGATCTGGGTAATCTAAAGGCTTAGATGTATAGCCTATATGTAAGTCTACAAGATTCATCCAACAACATGACCTAAATATCAAAGATCAACAAGATCAAAGGCTTGTAAAAACGTTGTCAGAAATTCTGGGTTTCTGGGTTGCCCAGAAATCCAATTTTCGTGCTCAGTTAACGCACTTTGACCGCTTATATCTTGTAATCTATACATGATCTGACACTGTTTCCAGTTCCAGATCATAGTACACATGACATAGAACAAATCTATAACATAAAACACACCTAATCATTAACATAGAGAGATCTATGAGCCCTAACATTCGGTTGTCAGACCAAAATTTAGGGTTCATGATCAGTTTCTAAAAACTCAATTTCGTGCATCTAGATGTTAGGGATCTAAGATGTAACAACCTAGATCACTCAATAATATCCTTATACATAACTTAAAACAACAAACAACAACATCTAACATAAAATCACATGATTTACAAAATTTAGGGTTTATACCTTTATGCTAATTTGATTTTGAATTTCTGATCCTTGAATCTATGGAAAAGCAAAGTAGTGATACGGTCTGAACTTATCTCTCTTTTTCACTTTCAATCCTGAAAACATAGAGAGAGAATGGTCTTGGTTAACTTGAAAAGTAAAGTGAATTAGTTTTGTTACCATTTTTAACATTTAATCTTGGATTCAATGAATTGAGCTGATATAGTTGCTAATTTGTATTGATTTAAGTCACATGAAAGATATATAGTTGGTAGACAACTCATATTTTGGCAAGATTTGCAAGCTACCTTCAATAATGCAACAAGGGCAAATAGTTCATTTGGCTTTTAAATTTAATGACTAACTTGTCATTTTATCCAACCCTTAGGGTTTGACCCTAAAGTTTTAAAAATAAAATTTTACCATTTTCTAATTAGGTTTTAAAAATAGAAAATTAAGCTTTCTAAATTATAATTAGGATTTCCTAATTATATTAAGATATCCTAATCACATTTAAGCTTGCTAATTAGGATCAAGATTTTCTTATTAACATTAAAATTTCTAAAATAGCAATTAGGTTTTCCATAACTGTGCATTAGGGTTTCTAATTTTGAAATTAGGGTTTATAACTAATTTGTTATGTTTTTCCCTAATTAAGTTGTAATTAATACACTTAAGCCTTTAAGCCCCCAATTTAGGGATTTCAAATTCCAAATTAGGGTTTCAGATTTCCGGAACTGAAATTAGGGTTTCTAGAGCCGGTAGTAGGGTTTCTTATCAATTACTAGGGTTTTCAAACTGAACGTTGATATTCTTAATATAACATTAGGGTTTGTCACTGATATATTTTATCTGATCAACCCTTGACTCTCGACTACAAACTGTACACATAAAATCATATATATATATATATATACATATACACTTATACCCTTATCCATGTAAGCCTTCACCAAAAAATTTTAAATCCGTAAAAATCCTTCAAAAATATCAAATCCATACACTTATTTTCTGTCTAGGTTTATTATTTAACATTAATTCAATCTTTAATTTTAAGATTTTATTAAATTGTCCAAATTCTCGGGTTATCACAACTACAACCACCTTCTCAGATCGTCACTCCATTTCCTGACTAGTCTCGGCTACGTTCTCATTTCCTGAAGAGAACAATGAAAGCAAAAGGGTGAGCTCAACTAGCCCAGTAAATAATATTATGACTAAGATAATGCAGAATAAATTATCGTTAGCCTTCAATAGAGTTAAACTGATAGAATATAATAGACAACAAGTTTAACTGCATCGGAACTAACAATCCATTAGAAGAGTCAAGTAGATCATGATATCTATTATCTTCTATGATTTAAAAGTTCATCATCAATATTTTATCGCTGTAACACAACTTAATAAATAATCTGCATCATCAAATTATCCATGCACTACGGGCCAAGGATATTTGTTAGTATCACATCCAAGAATTATCCACGCACTACGGGCCAATAATATTTGTTAGTATCACCAATGGTCATGATCATGCCAACAACTGTCTATCAATGAACTACGGGCCAGTGAGGACTTTTACCATATCATTTGTAACATTACGAGTCATGATTATACCGTTACAAAATTCCTGGTCATAATCATACCAACAACTGTCCATCAATGTACTACGGGCCAATGAGGACTTTCATCACAATATAAGCATGAAGATGATGACAATGATATGAGGGACAATCCCTTTTAGGAGAATTTAATAAGTTAGTGTCCAAAGATTTATCGAATGACCTATCGCCGCTAAAGGATATTCAACATATCAATCTAATTTCAGGAGCAAGCTTACCCAATTTGCATCATTATCTAATGATTCCCATGGAAAATAAGATCTTACGAAAGAAGGTAGAGGAATTACTGAAGAAGGGGTTCATTCGAGAAAACATGAGTCCATGTGCAGTTCCCGTATTACAAGTCTTGAAGAAAGATGACAGTTGGAGAATGTGCGTTGATAGTCGAACGATCAACAAGATAACTATCAGATATAATTTTTCGATTCTGAGGTTGGATGACATGTTAGATATGTTAAAAAGTTCCAAGTTATTCTCAAAGATATATCTTCGGAGCAGATATCATCATATTTGGATCAAACCTGGTGATGAATGGAAAACAACGTTCAAAACAAAGGATGGGTTCTACGAGTGGGTAGTCATGCCTTTCGGATTGTCCAATGCGCCTAGTACTTTTATGTGACTTATGAATCATATATTATGACCTTTCACGGGGAAATATGTTGTCGTTTATTTTGATGATATACTCATTTATAGTCAGAACGAGGAAGACTATATAGAACACCTTCGGGCTGTGTTGGAGGTTTCGGTCGAAAATAAACTCTTTATTAACTTTAAGAAGTGTCGTTCACTGGCTGAACGTCTGTTATTCCTTGGATATATGGTCAGTTCGGAGGGTATTTTGGTTGACGAAAAAAAGGTGAGGGCTATCCGTGATTTGCCAACTTCTAAGACTGTAGGCGAGGAGAGAATTATTTAAGTTTTCATGGGTTGGCAACGTTTTATCGACGATTTATTAAAGATTTTAGTAGCATTGTAGCACCCATTACCGATTGCTTAAAGAAGGGTAAATTTAAGTAGGGAGAAGTAGCTGATACAAATTTAAAAGGAGAAGTTGTGTACTACTCCTTTTCTTGCTCTACCTAGTTTCGAGAAGCTATTTGAGGTGGAGTGTGATGCTAGTGGTATTGAAATTGGGGCCGTTTTTTCACAAAAAAAGAGACAAGTGGCATTTTTCAGTGAAAAACTCAGTAATGCAAGGCAAAAGTGGAGTACATATGAGCAAGAGTTTTATGCTATTGTTCGAGTTTTAAAACATTGGGAACGCTATATGATTCAGCAAGAATTTATTTTGTATACTGATCATCAAACGTTAAAGTACCTGAACAGTTAGAGAAGCTTAAGTAATATGCACATTCGATGGGCAACCTTTTTGAAAAAATTTCCTTTTGTTCTGAAGTATAAATCGGGAGTTCTAAATAAGTTAGCAGGCTCATTGAGTCGGCGTGTGAGTTTGTTGGTCACTATGCAGCAAGAGATCGTTGGGTTTAAGTTTTTGAAAGAGCTGTATTCGAATGATGAAAACTTCATCGGAGTATGGGAGAAGTGTGCTAAAAATCAAATGAAGGGAGAGTTTTGTAACGCCCCCAAAATAGGTCCATTCCATCCAGCCCATTCTGAGTTGTCAATTACATGGTACAGAAATAACTACAACTTTATTATTACATTACAACATACAAACTGTGAGTTTAAATACAGATATTGCCATCTAGACAATATCCATATACAAATAAATCTCCATCATAATTATTGATACATTATTTTACAAAAATGGTGAGGACTACTAAACAACTCTCTCTAAAACCATCATTACATCCCCCGACTCGTACTCGCTACATTCTCGTCTCCTGAGAAGAAAAATAGAACAACAAGAAAAAGGGTGAGCTCAACTAGCCCAGTAAAGAATATTATGACTAAGATAATGTACAACAAATTATCCTTAGTCTTCAACAGGGAAAAATCTGATAGAATACAATAGACAATAAGCTTTAGATCAATAACTGCAGCAGAAATAATAATTCATTAGAGGTGTTAATTAGAGAATAAAATCTACTAACATCTATGAATTTAAAAGTCCATCATCAATATTTTATCCCTGTAACATCAATCAATATATATCTCAAATTAAATCAAATATTCATCTTTGCACTACAGGCCAAAGATATTCATCAGTTAGTCATGTTCATCTAAACACCTGTTCATCTTTGCACTACGGGCCAAAGATATTCATCAAGAAATCATTCATCTTTGCACTACAGGCCAAAGATATTCAGTAACACCATCATTTAGGACTGAGGATGATGAAAAATATTTTAAAGGAAACGAATCCAGTGAAACAAAATAACAAGTATTAAGGATTCGTACTTTAAACAATCCGAGTTCAAAAATACTTCATAAATAATCATACTGAAGTAAAATTCAAGAATGATCAAAATATGGATACAATCAAAGCTAGTATCCATAGTAGATATTTTAGACGAAAAGAAGAAATTTCATTTTTCGGTGAATAGTTCCATATTCGTGAATAGTGCCGTATACGTGAATAGTGCCGTATACGTGAATAGTAACTCTGACACCAAAAGATAGAAATTTCACAAAAAAATATCTTCACGCTTCGTGAATAGTACTCGTGAATAGTAACTCGTGAATAGTAACTCATGAATAGTAACTCGTGAATACTCATGAATAGTAACCCCGACATGAAAAAGTTCCAAAATTGATAAAAAATTCCAACCAATATTTCAACATAATGATATTGAAGAAATAATATCATTTGAGAAGAAAATAACACCCCTTACCTCGAAAGACAGTACTTCTAGTTGAAACACCGGATATAGGCTATGATTTGAACTTACACCGTATAGCAATACTCAAAGTATACTCAAAATACTCACAAGAATACGCTCGATAATATAGAGAGAGAAAACTTCAGTTTCTGGTGTGATTTTCAATTCTAACCTAAGCACCCTATTTATAGGAAATTGCTTAGAACACCAAAGCAGAAAATTAAATATAATATTAATATATTTAATAAATTCTCTACGCCCATCTAGACAATCTGATCTCAGCCATCAACACATGCTAAATGAGGGAACCAAATGAAAAAAAACGTTTTTGTAAATAAAAATATTTTAAACTTCCAAAAATCAATTATTTTGGAACTCCGAAACTTAAATAATTCATAATAAATAGCCATTTTGTCAGAAAATTCGAATCTCTACAACTTTGCAGAAGAAAGTTTTTCCAAATTCCAAACAAAAATTGACCGAAATCCACAAACGGACGATTTTACAGGCTATAATCAAATTTCAGTCAAGAAATGGGGTCCACCGACACATAAAACATGCTTTAAATATTTTTGGTAATAAAAATACCCCTCCTCTACATATACTCATATATCCCACATTCATCGTAAAAATATCATCATTATTATATTATTAAAATATAATAATATATTTAAATGAATTATTTTATCAGAAAAAGATAAAATTTCAATTTTCAACAGTTGTCACATTAAAAAATTTTCTCCATCTATATCCACATAAAATCAATATTTTCCTCATCATATGAATCAATAATTAATTATTCACAAATAATATTACAGAATCACAATATTGACAACCAGACAGTTCCCAGGAAAGAGGGGGCTTTCCAATAAGAATTTCTCCCTACTAGCGCGCAATTAGGTGACCAAACCTCTCCTTAGACAGAAATTTCTAGACATTGCAAATAATGTTATCTAATAATATTATTCAGATAATATAAATTATTGTTTCGATAATGAAAAATACTGTGTAATGACAATTTATTGAAATAACAGTAATATAAAATATCAATGCAGCAATTAATGAATCAATAAAATAAAATACTGAACAGTAATTACTGTAACAATTATTGAGTAGTGCCTTCTTACGTAAGAATCAATAATTGGCGCAATACCGTGTGCTATTGTGCAACAACGCGTATTACTGTGTTTTAACCACCGGGTATTCCAACAGTATTAACGGTAACAACTACGCCGTTTTTTATAAACAACTTATACTTGTCGTTTTCTTCATCCAATCGCTTTCCGTTATGGGGCCCACAAAAGACTGCGCCGTCGTACGAATATTCCCCGACAACAAGAATATTCCACGACCAAACGAATATTCCCAGACAACAATGAATATTTTATAACCACCTGCTTATTTAAAATATTTGCGCATTTTACCCATAACTAAACACATTAATCAAATTCACCCTTACTATTTCAAAAAATAAATAAAGGAAATTCCTTTTTATCTAAAAATTTTCGGGGTCTTACAACCTCCCCTCCTTATGAAATTTCGTCCTTGAAATTGACGTACGTAACTGGTGTTTCGAAAAGGTAAAGATACTTCGCTTTCATTTCCGTTTCCAACTCCAAGGTCATTTCTTCTATAGCATGATTCCTCCATAAAACTTTAACTTGTGGTATGACCTTCGTGCGTAGGACATGCTCCTTCCCATCCAACATATTGACAGGTACCTCCTCGTACGTTAAGTCTTCGGCTATTTCGTCCGGTTCTAACTCAATAACATGGTTCGAGTCGTCCACATCGGTACATAAAAAAAACGTTTATAAACACGCGACATACTTGGCGATAAAACGAGTCTATAGGCCACAGTTCCTATTCGATCGAGGATTTCAAATGGACTAATAAATCTAAGGTTTGAGCTTTGCTCACATCGCCAATTCTCGCTTTTGAAATAACAACTTCTTGCACCTCCTTCTTCAAATTCATCAGCTCCGGTGTGTAGCTTGAACAGCTTTAACTTTATCGATTAAAGTCGATTATACTCGTATATCATCACGTGGGTACCTAGAGTTTTTATCTCCATCTCTATTATTTATAAATTATACGAAATGAGTCTTTGATAATATCGTACTCATACTTGTATACGATCTTCTACTCAACACGTCAGCTACCACGTTCACTTTTCCAGGATGGCATGGTCCGAACATGTGCTGAAATGAGTCTCCTCTTGAGTTCTTCGAAGCTCTCCCCACATTCCTTGCTCCATTCGAACTTTGTATCTCTACGAGTCAGCTGCGTTAATGGAATAGCGATTCAAGAATATCCTTCAACGAATCTCCGATAATAACCAACTAAGCCTAGAAAGCTACGTATTTCGATTACTGACTTAGGTTGTTCTCAACTGTGACTCATATCCCAATCTTAGATAACACGTCACAATGACACCTATCAGTTTACTATCGCACGAATATGGCATCCCCTATGGAGAGTCTGGCTTCGGTGCATTCCACAAAGGAAGTCACAAGATAAAGGCTCAGGTACCAAATTCTATAGTTAAATTTTTAACTCCTGAAGTTCAATAGGAGCCATTCGATATGAGATTTTAGAAATGAGTTTTGTACCGGGTTCAAAGTCGATACAAAATTTAATATCAGGCTTTGGGAGTAAGCCAAGAAATTCTTCAGAAAATACGTCAGGAAAAATCAATAACAATAGGAATATTATTCAAATCTGACGTGTCTTTATTCAAATCCATAACATGGACTAAGAAAACTTGACATCCGTAATAAACGAATGACTTCATGGCTTGATATGAAAATGTTTGACTACAATGGTTTGATTGCTTGAATTTGAATAACAGGTTGCTTAGGAATATGAAAACTAACAACCTTACGAAAGCAATCACTTTTGGCATAATGAGTAGTTAATCAATCAATCCCCAAAATCACATCAGAAGCAAGTATCTTTAAAGAAATAAGGTCAACAAGTAATGTGATGGTGCCAACCTGAATCAAGCAAGATTTCTAAATAACGGATGTAATGAAAGTTTATCCTAACGGAGTCTCCATAAATATGTCAAAGTCTAATTTCTCCATAGTCAAGTTCAAACGCAAGCAAGAGAGATAAAAGAATGGGTAGAACCGGTATCTAGTAAGGTATAATCTTCGCAAGAATTTATAATTAACTAACCCATGCTAACTTCGTTCGGGTTCCTCGCATTTTGACCGGTCACGACAAACGCTCTTCCAGAAACCGTTGACTTTGACTTTTCTGGGACAGCCTTTTGAATCACCGTCCCCGCTGGAATTGGTTTCGCTACCGTATAATCTCGAGCGATATGTACTTCCTTTCCACAATTATAGCATACCTTGAACTGTTGTGGGCAGTTTGGGCTAATATGTCCCTCTTTCCCGCATTTGTAACATAGGATCGGTGGTCTTTCTTCTCCCTTGGAACCATTTGCTGCTGGTGCTGACGTCTTCACATGGTCGTTGTTGAATCTCCTCTTTTTAAAATCTCCTCCTGACTCGCTTCTTCTATTTTCATGGCCGTGATTACCACCAGAGTGGTTACTACCTTTGCCCGTATTCTTCTTTCTTCGCAGGTTATCGTTGTTCTGATGACTGCTGTCACCAGTATGATCCTGGTTATGGTCCCTCGGTTGAACGTACTCGTTATCTCTCTCTAACAATTGAGCCCTGTTGACAACATCTGAATAGAGAAAAAATTTATGAGAAATGAGTTACTGGCGTATGTCAGGTTTCAAACCTCTTAAAAACATCCGCGTCATACGTTCCTCATTCTCCACCAAATGAGGTGCAAACCTGGATAACTCTGCGAACTTTGCCTCGTACTGGGATACCGTCATGTTGTTCTGTTCTAGTCTAATAAACTCTACCTCCTTCATATTGCGAATAATTTTAGGAAAGTATTTTTCATTGAAAAGTTTCTGAAACGTTTCCCAAGACATGCTGAGTGCAGCTGGATGGGTACGCTTCACAGATTCCCACCAGTAATCTGCCTCTCCACGGAACATAAAGGTGGCGAATGGAACTTTTTTTTCCTCCGTGCATCCCAAGACATCGAATATCTTGGTAATTTGTTTGACCCACGTTTTCTCCATGATCGGATCCGGCTTTCCCCAGAATTCTGGTGGTCCCAACTCTTTGAACTGCTTGGCCGTGACAAACCGTGCGTTGTTATCATTTCCACCTGTAATTTGTGCACGTGTCTCCCTCGTTTGATTTTGCATAAACTGCAAAAAGCTTCTAAACATCCCGTCGTTAATCATCTACTCAGTGGCGTTGTTCACAGGAGGAACATTGCCAGCCTGTTGCACATTCTCCTCGTTGGTGAGTACATGCGTCTCCACGGTCTCATTTACTCCACTATTAATATTCTTAGTCGACATTCTCAAATACTGCCATAAAACAAGGGTTAATTAAACAATTTAACAAATCACATAATACCCCTATATTATGACCGACCAACAAATAAGCTTAGGTAGGACACACTAGCGAATGATTTACTCGTCTCTCCCCTCCTAGTTCTATTCCCCGATCTCCGCCAGAGATCATATCCCTAAGCTCTGATACCAACTGTGACGCCCCCAAAATAGGTCCATTCCATCCAGTCCATTCTGAGTCGTCAATTACATGGTACAGAAATAACTACAACTTTATTATTACATTACAATATACAAACTGTGAGTTTAAATACAGATATTGCCATCTAGACAATATCCACATACAAATAAATCCCCATCATAATTATTGATACATTATTTTACAAAAATGGTGAGGACTACTAAACAACTCTCTCTAAAACCATCATTACATCCCCCGACTCGTACTTCTACATTCTCGTCTCCTGAGAAGAAAAATAGAACAACAAGAAAAAGGGTGAGCTCAACTAGCCCAATAAAGAATATTATGACTAAGATAACATACAACAAATTATCCTTAGTCTTCAATAGGGAAAAATCTGATAGAATACAATAGACAACAAGTTTTAGATCAATAACTGCAGCAGAAACAATAATTCATTAGAGGAGTTAAGTAAAGAATAAAATCTACTAACATCTATGAATTTAAAAGTCCATCATCAATATTTTATCCCTGTAACATCAATCAATATATATCTCAAATCAAATCAAATATTCATCTTTGCACTACAGGCCAAAGATATTCATCAGTTGGTCATGTTCATCTAAACACCTATTCATCTTTGCACTACGGGAACTCCGAAACTTCAATAATTCATAATAAATAGCCCTTTTTGTCAGAAAATTCGAATCTCGTGACTTTTTATAGGAAATTCAATTCTCTACAACTTTGCAGAAGAAAGTTTTTCCAAATTCCAAACAAAATTTGACCGAAATCCATAAACGGACGATTTTACAGGCTATAATCAAATTTCAGTCAAGAAATGGGGTCCACCGACACATAAAACATGCTTTAAATATTTTTGGTAACAAAAATACTCCTCCTCTACATATACTCATATATCCCACATTCATCGTAAAAATATCATCATTATTATATTATTAAAATATAATAATATATTTAAATGAATTATTTTATCAGAAAAAGATAAAATTTCAATTTTCAACAGTTGTCACATTAAAAAATTTTCTCCATCTATATCCACATAAAATCAATATTTTCCTCATCATATGAATCAATAATTAATTATTCACAAATAATATTACAGAATCACAATATTGACAACCAGGCAGTTCCCAGGAAAGAGGGGGCTTTCCAATAAGAATTTCTCCCTACTAGCGCGCAATTAGGTGACCAAACCTCTCCTTAGACAGAACTTTTTAGACATTGCCAATAATGTTATCTAATAATATTATTCAGATAATATAAATTATTGCTTCGATAATGAAAAATACTGTGTAATGACAATTTATTGAAACAACAGTAATATAAAATATCAATGCAACAATTATTGAATCAATAAAATAAAATACTGAACAGTAATTACTGTAACAATTATTGAGTAGTGCCTTCTTACGTAAGAATCAATAATTGGTGCAATACCGTGTGCTATTGTGCAACAACGCGTATAACTGTGTTTTAACCACCGGGTATTCCAACAGTATTAACGGTAACAACTACGCCATTTTTTATAAACAACTTATACTTGTCGTTTTCTTCATCCAATCGCTTTCAGTTATGGGGCCCACAAAAGACTGCGCCGTCGTACGAATATTCCCCGACAACAAGAATATTCCACGACTAAACGAATATTCCCCGACAACAATGGATATTTTATAACCACCTGCTTATTTAAAATATTTACGCATTTTACCCATAACTAACCACATTAATCAAATTCACCCTTACTATTTCAAAAAATAAATAAAGGAAATTCCTTTTTATCTAAAAATTTTCGGGGTCTTACAAGTTTCATGTGGTTGATGTCTATCTGTTTCATGGAAATCATTTATGCACACCTCGAGGTTCGTTGAGAGAGAGACTAATTCGGGAACTACATAGAGGAGGTTTGAGTGATCATTTGAGGCATAACAAACCCATTAGTGGAGTAGCTGAACGATATTATTATCCTTAGTTGAAGCGAGATATAGGAAACTTGGTTCACAAGTGCTTTGTGTGTCAGACTGCTTAGGGTCAAGCTGAAAATACATGTCTTTACAGGCCTCTACCAGTATCGAGTGCTATATGGGAGGATCTGTCAATTGATTTTGTTATGGGTCTCCCTCGGACTCAACGAGGAGTGGACTATGTGTTTGTCGTGGTTGACTGGTTCTCTAAGATGGGACATTTCGTTCCTTGTCGGAAGACCTTTGATGCTTCCCACGTGGCTCAATTGGTCTTTCGGGAAGGGGTTTGTTTATATGGAGTTCCTCAATCTATCACTTCTGATAGAGATTCGAAGTTCCTTAGCCATTTTTGGATCACACTATGGTGACAGATGGATACTACTTTGAAGTTCAGTAGCACGACACATCCACAGACTGATGGACAGACTGAAAATATTAATTGAACGCTATGCAGTTTGATTCAGAGTATTTGTGGTGATAAGCCGAATCAGTGGGATGTGGCATTGACACAAGCTGAGTTCTCATATAATAATGTTATTCACACTGCTACGGGGTCAATCCCCTTTTGCTTTAGTGTATCGGCAGTTTCCTAAGTATGCGTTAGATTTGGCACGTCTTCCCAAGATTGCTAGAAACAATGTTGTTGTTGAAAACTTGGCTGAGCAAGTTCGAGATGTTTAGGCCGAAGTGAAAGCTAGGTTGGAAGATTAAAATATGAAGTATAAAGCTGTGGCCGATGCCAAGAGGTGTTAAAAGTTGTTTAAAGAAGGTGAATAGGTTATGGTATTTTTGCGTAAGGAAAGGTTTCCAGTCAGTTCCTATAATAAGTTGAAACCACGAAAGTATGGTCCATACAAGGTAATCAAAAAGATCAATGATAATGCCTACGTGATCGACTTGTCTGTTGAACTAAACATTTCTCTTACTTTTAATGTATTCGATCTTTATGAGTTATGTGAAGATGTTCCGCTTTATCCATGTTATAAATTGAGGTTAAGTTCTTCGCAGGTGGGGAGGACTGATGTAGGACAACTGACTTTGGAGTTTAAAGAAAAGTTAGATAGAAAACGGGGAATGAGAACTGGTCCAAGGAAACGACCATAATTCCAGAAGAAGTGAAGTTGTTCCCGATGGAGTTGGGTTCGTTCGGCTTCAGGAGAGGTCTTCTGGTTTGGAAATGGCGTCATGGTTTCGGGAATACTAAATTGGTTCTTTATTATTTTAATTATTCTTAGTATAGGTAGGATTCATTTATGGTAATAGTGTTTTAGTTGGAAATAAATCTTTTATAATATTACGTAACTAAGTTGTTACCTATTAGGACTTTGTTACCATAATAATTAGTTACCTATTAAGAGTTTATTTCCATAATTATAGGAATTTTTTACTATAGAATCAGGCTTGTGGGTTTGAAGAAAAAAAAGATATTTATAATTTATTATTTTTACGATTGATATCTTTTGTTTCTTTGGTGGATTCTAGTTTGTGTTCTTAGAATTTACGTTGATAAATTCTTTTTATTTTCCGTTTTGCATCAATAACTGTGAATTGATTTTATGCTTGATCATGATTAGCTTGCTTAGTGCACTGCCTGTTATTCTAATTAAAAGAATGACACCTCCAACTTAATGAACTGACTCAACAACATATGGTTTTGGTTTCCTTTTTATTCCGAGCATAACATATATATACTTTACATACATTATACTTCCAACACATATACATTTTTGTGTTATAATTACATCTATTTATACATTATTCCCATAAAATCTTAAATTAAATTATACAATCTATATTATATAATTAATTTAATTTTCTCCTTTCTCTTCGTAAATTATTTTCAAACAATTTAATTATTTATTAAATATATATAATTTAATATATTTCTTCTTTATTCAAATTATGAATTTAATTTACTAACTTGAGACCAATATATATACATATCATATATATTGGATCTCACATTTTTAATGTACATCCATTTGGCATAATATTAAATATTATAACATTATTAATGTTACATTTAATTATTGTAACATAAATACAACTATTATCATTAACTAAATAAATTTCTTTATTCAATTAATTAAAATAAACATTTTAATCCACAAATTTTCAATTACATTCCATTTTGTAGCTAATTCAAGCCAACTTATTTAATAGTTTAATTAACTATTAAATATAAATTTTCAAATAAATGTATATTTTCCACATTTATATACACATTTAACTTTTCACACAAAATCACATATTTCATAGCACATATACATTTATGCAGTCAAACTCAACATATCTCGTAATAAGAATCTTATTTATTAAATTCTTATTTTAATATTTTTCAAAAAATCTGTATTGTCACATTATATGATAGTGGTTTTCAAAAAAAAAGGATCATTACCGACGGACGTATGACCGACGGCATAGACTCCATCGTGATTAACATCATTGGCGACGGCTAAACCGTCAATATTGACACCCGTCGTCAATGTATTGGTCCCTCCAAAATTGTAATCGGTCTCGACGGTAAGCCGTCGTTAAAGATAATTTGGTCGTCGGTAATGAGTATTTTTTAGCGCGTAAGTAATGCGGGGGAGGGAAATAAAGGGGCGACGGGGAAAAGTATTATTAGCGACGGCATTGCCGTCGTTAATGACAGTATCTCGACGGGGTTATTAGCGACAGCACTGCCGCCGTCGAGAATGAGATTTTAATTTTATCAGCCCTAAGCTCGACGACAGTCTCTCATTTTTGTACAAAAATTTCCTTGGTTCGCGCTTTTTCTTCCTTCCTCTTCTCCAAACTTCGATTTCTTGTCTAGTTTCTTCCAATATTAGTTTATTGAGTTTGTTTCCAAAATGGGTTTGTTCTTCTAAGTTTGAGCCGTTTGACTGAGTTAGGTTTTCCCAAATTCGTTTGACAGATTATTCCCAAATTCTTCTGATTTTTTGGGCTCAAGGATATGGGATTAGTAGAAGCTTTCTTCTTTCTTCTCCATTATCTCTGAATAATCATCTTCTCCCCTCTCCGTGTGATGTTTTTCGAAATTGCAAGGTAAGGGTTTCATCTGCCGTGACTTTTTTCTCCCAAATTTATTTTTTTCAGTTTCGAAAAATGCTTGAGTTAATTTTTGCCCAAAAATTATTTTATTTGTGATTATTTGTTGTTTAATGGAATAGTTGCTGCTAATTTGAGAGGAGAACTCGGCGTCAGCTTCTATCAGGCTTGTAAGTACATATATCTCCATCTCTCTTTTTTCTCATTGCTACAATTTGTTGATTCTATCAGGTGCCCTCAAAAAGTATTGTACCGATGTTAAAAAAATTTGTTGCTGATATTGTACTGATGTTAAAAAAATTCATAGTTCAAAAAGTATTATTTCTGTAACAAATGTGATATTTCTTGACATGCTAGTTATTTCTATATGAACTATGTAGTGAAAAATGAGGATATAGTACTCTTAAGGACATTGTTTTGACTTGTTGTATGCTTTTAATAGGTTTAATATGGCGTGGCTTGTTGTATAAAATTTTTTGATTGCGTTGAAGGTATTCTTATAAAATTTTGTAAGTAATTTTACGTGGCAAATCGTTTTGTAAAAAGAAATGGTGTTTAATTGGAGTATTAGGAAAATTCCTGTGTTTGCAAGTACTTATTGGGGGCTGAGGAATATTTGTAGTAAGTACTTATTCAAGCATGCAAGTGAAGTGGTTAATTCGAATATCATATCCTCGTCTCGCATAATATTCTTAATGTGATACGTTTGAAAGTTTGAACTATGTGTTTACTTATGTGATACGTTTGAAAGTTTTCCTCAAGAAAAAGTTGTTGGGATATTTGAAACTGAAGTTCTTTAATTTGTTCCTTGTTCTAAATTTCAAGCAAAAGTTGTTGGGATATTTGAAGCAAAAGTTGTTGGGATATTTGATACATATATGAATGTTAGCAGATTTCAAAAAGTGGATGCATTCCTGTTATAGTCTGATTGATTGAATCTCTTTTTAGCTTATATAGATAAGTATGTTATGTCAATTCTCTCATGAAACTATTTTGAGCTTTTATGTCAAAGAAAATCAAAAACAGTTTTTATGAGCCAGAACCATAAAATTTCTAGGTTCATAATTCATATAGTTTAGGAAGCTTAGAAACCCTTTGGAGATTCACTTAGTAGGAGTGAATCTCAAATAGTCCCCGTTTTGGGATTGTTCTTGTATGTTTCGATCTCACTTAGGTCGGTGTTAACGACTTGAGCACGTCTTTATATTTTTTGAATTTTCAGTCAGTATATATCTCTTGATGTTCTTCGGGTGCATATTTAGTCTACGATGTGTTAGTCTATTTCGTGTACTTGAAGACCATGGGGAGGTGCTGCCGAAAATTCTGAAAAATGTAAAGATGTGTTCAAGTTGTTGGCATCAGTGAGGCGATACATCCGGGAATGGGATAGAAGCCTGACCCGTTAGAGTGGGAGATGAAGTTAGAAAACTCATAAGCTTGCATATACATTAACTTGGAGACTTGATTGTGTTTGTCTAACTTTCTATATATATAGCCGACAGTTGTCCGAGATGTCTGTTGATCGAAGTTGGATGGAACGTAGGGTAGCCACTGATAGGAGTGGGCTTAGCTCTGAGAATCGTAGTGGGGTTGAACAGTTTCTCAACTTCGCGTTTGAGCAAGTCAGCGGTGATGAGATCAGATGTCCTTGTAAGAGGTGTATGAATGAAGTGTGGAAGGAAAGGAGTGATGTCATGTGCGACTTATTTGCGTATGGGTTCAAGCAGGGTTATACGACATGGATCTATCATGGGGAAACCTGGTTGGATGAACATGAATCAGAACCAGAATCCAGAGGTGACGAAAACTTTGACTGTACTAACATGATAGTCGAAGCTACTGGTTCGTACTTTCAGTGGAATACAGACAGGGATGGCAGTAGCGTCGAGCAAGAGCCGAATGATGGGGCTAAGGGTTTCTATGAATTATTGCATGAAGCAACGACACCACTGTATGACGGGCACAAAAAACACACCGTCTTATCTGCTGTGACTAAGTTTTTACACTTCAAGAATGAGCATGACTGTAGCGAGAGAGGTTTTAATGAACTGTTAAGCATTGTGAATGAGTGTTTACCTACAGATAATAAGTTACCGGAGTCGTACTATGATGTGAAGAAAATGGTCAAAAGGCTCAATCTAGGGTATGAGAAGATTGATGCTTGTGAGAATGACTGTATGTTGTATTACGGTGATGTCAATAAAGATAAGAGGTCGTGTGATATTTGTGGTACAAGTAGATACTGTGAACAGCGCAAGAAAAAGGGAAAAGATGTGCCGAGAAAGATCTTACGTTACTTTCCCATTGCCCCGAGGCTTCAGCGGTTGTTCATGTCAATACATACCGCCGAGGATATGAGGCAACACTCTACACGGGACATAGTCGAAGGTCAACTGACGCACCCGACAGATGGGCTTGAGTGGAAAAATTTTGATAATAAGCACCCCTCGTTTGCTAAAGAGGTTCGCAATGTTAGGCTTGGACTTGCTACGAATGGGTTAAATCGGTTTAACGGGCCTTACACAAAGCCCTACTCAACTTGGCCGGTGATTATTGTGGTGTATAACCTCCCGCCTTCGATGTGCATGAAAGATCCCTACATGTTCATGCCTTTACTGATTCCGGGTGATAAGAGTCCGAGTAAAGACATCAATGTATACCTCAGGCCGTTAGTTGATGAGTTGAAGATGTTGTGGGAAGAAGGGGTTCAAACTTATGATGTATCTCTTAAGCAGAACTTTGACATGAGGGCAGCTTTACTGTGGACAATAAATGACTTCCCGGCGTTAGAAATGATCAGTGGATGGTCGACTCATGGGGGCTTATCATGTCCCGTGTGCATGGGATCAGTTAAAGCTGTGCGGCTCAAACATGGGGGGAAAATGAGTTTCTTCGCAACATCCAGACAGTTTTTGCCGATTGAACATCGTTATCGACGGATGAGTAGACAATTCAATTGAAAAACAGAGAAACGTCAAGTACCTAGCCGTCTTTCTGGGTCAGCAGTGTTGAGTTGGATTAGTCATTTGAAGTTTCCACCTCCAGGGAAGAATCACAGATTAGAGCGAGCTTATGGTTACGGTAAGGTTCACAACTGGACACACAGATCCATGTTCTTTGACCTACCTTATTGGGCTACATTCTGCATCCGTCATTGTTTAGATCCGATTCATACTGAGAAGAACGCATTTGATAATATTTTTTATACAGTCATAGATGCCACTGGTAGAACAAAGGACAACAACAAGTCGAGGCTTGATTTGGTAGAAATGAACATTAGGGAAGATTTGTGGCTGTATCAGGAGGGTAGTAAGACAGTAACGCCTAAAGCTGAATATACTTTGACCAGGGAACATTTGATATTGATATGTAATTGGATCAGTGGACTGAAGCTCCCAGATGGATATTCTTCGAATATAGCAAGGTGTTGTAAAGTTGAAGAACTGAAGTTTCAGGGTCTCAAAAGTCATGATTGTCACGTATTAATGCAGAAGCTGATCCCTATGGAATTTATCAACTTGTTACCGAAACGTGTGGTTGAACCACTGACAGATCTTTTTAATTTCTTCAGAGATCTATGCTTGACGGAGCTTCAGGTCAAAGATATAGATAAAATGGAGATGCAGATAGTGGAAATAATGTGCAAGTTAGAAATGATCTTCTGAAACAACCCGGGTCAAATCCCGAGTCCGGAACAAATCTTGGGTCAAATCCCAAGTCCGAATCGAACCAAATCCATCCAAATAAGGCCTCAAACCACTGGCCCAATAGTATCTTCTTGGGTCATCTAGCCCACCACAGGCTCCCAAAAGGTCATGACTTGAAGGTACTATTGGTAGTTACTTAATTTCTTATATGCAGACAATTTTTTTCTCTATCTTTCGATATGGGTTTGGGATGTTACAAACTCCCCCACTTAAATTTTTGATGTCCCCGTCAGAACCGATCACACACACGGTCCAAAGATCTTTGCCTCTCTAGCCATTGTGGGATAATACCGGCTGACTTCATGTCTCCACCTCCGGACCTCCATCTCTCCATTGTGGGATAATACCATCAGCCTTCGTGTCCCCACCTCCGGCAACCCGATCGGATGACCCGACTCGAGCTTTCGAGAGTCGGCTTTGATACTAACTCTGTAACACCCCCTTTCCAAAATAGAAAGAGAGGTTACTCAAAACACAACAGAACTAAGGAAGATCACAAGGTTCTAATTAACCACAAAAGAGTAATCTCATAATAATTCAATATCATAAGACAAACCATAATAAATGCCACACTGGCTCAAACTACAGTCTAAATAATTATTACAATTCCAAGTAACTGACTCATCAAGTCTAAACAGAATATTTTTAAATCATTGGAATGAATGGAGCTCTCATCACACTTGCCCTTGATTCCCCTGATTACCTGCCGGAAGAAAAACACAGCATGAGCCAAATGCCCAGTACGGATATAGAATGCAAGAATAATGTAACGGAATAACTAACACAATTAAATGAAATGAAATGAAGCGAACTGAAACGAAACGAATAAAACTAACACAATGAAATGATAGGCTGAATCAAATGGCTGGGTGTTATTTCATACCGAGCTCAGAATATAGTAATATACCTTGCCACACAGGCAAGTCAAATAATGCCACACAGGCAATCAAAATAATGCCACACAGGCAAACACACATCGGACTGCGCAATCCAGATGCGTGCAAAATTGGAAGGTGTGTTTGGCACAAACATCACCAATCCGCAGAACAGAACAGAACAGAAAACTAGGGTCGACCCATACGCCTCCCACAACAAAACACCAAATGGCCAACTCCCACTGGAGCACAAAACGGAGACGCCGTGGACTGATCACACCGCCACGGAAGGTGTCATGCCTCGGTGCCAAGAGGACATGCCTGTGGTACCCCCACAGGTGGTTATAGCTCAGGTATACCCTACGATATATTCTAACAAAATATAATGTCACAACACATGCGACAAAATATCAACACAAAGGGGTTCTAACGTGTACATGTTAAATCGAACGAATCATTAACACAAGTCTCTAAAAATATAATAACATGTACATCACTACGACAATTGAAATAACTATTAAACATGATAACCGAGTTCAAGAGTACAAATATGAGTTCTAAATATTAATGCCCCAAACGAAACTACCACATAGATTTGAAAAGGAACAGACATACGAAACAGTAACTAACTTCTAAATGAAAACAAAATGAATAAATCAAAATTAAAAGGATTATCGCTGAAGGAGTACGGAATCCGTACCTGGATTAAGCAATATAATACTCAAAATTTATACTCCAAATTTGACTCGTTTAGACTCTCTCCGGGCAATCTAAATAATTTAATAAAATTTTATTACAATCCAATCATTAATAAAATAATACTATTTATTATTTAAAAAAAAACTTTTATAACTATGTCGGCAAAATTAATTAATTAAAATTAATATATATAATTTCAATTCGATTTACCAATTTTGATGTATAAGTTTCATGATCAAATACTTATTAGAATATAATATATATATATATATATATATATATATATATATATATATATATATATATATATATATATATATATATATATATATATATATATATATATATATATATATATATATATATATGAAAATACCGAAACTGTTGCTGCTAAAAAAAATAAAAATAAAATAAAATCGTATCATGCTGTGAATAGTTGTCTAATAATAGGAATTAAAACAACCCGGGTCAAATCCCGAGTTCGGAACAAATCTTGGGTCAAATCCCAAGTCCGAATCGAACCAAATCCATCCAAATAAGGCCTCAAACCACTGGCCCAATAGTATCTTATTGGGTCATCTAGCCCACCACAGGCTCCCAAAAAGTCATGACTTGAAGGTACTATTGGTAGTTACTTAATTCCTTATATGCAGACAAATTTTCCTCTATCTTTCGATGTGGGACTGAGGTGTTACAAACTCCTCCACTTAAATTTCTGACGTCCCCGTCAGAACCGATCACACACATCTCTAGCCATTGTGGGATAATACCGGCTGGCTTCGTGTCCCCACCTCCGGACCTTCATCTCTCCATTGTGGGATAATATCACCAGCCTTTGTGTCCCCACCTCCGGTAACCCGATCGGATAACCCGACCCGAGCTTTCGAGAGTCGGCTCTGATACCATATGAAACAACCCGGGTCAAATCCCGAGTCCGGAACAAATCTTGGGTCACATCCCAAGTCCGAATCGAACCAAATCCATCCAAATAAGGCCTCAAACCACTGGCCCAATAGTATCTTCTTGGGTCATCTAGCCCACCACAGGCTCCCAAAAGGTCATGACTTGAAGGTACTATTGGTAGTAACTTTATTTCCTTATATGCAGACAAATTTTTCCCCCTATCTTTCGATGTGGGACTGGGGTGTTACAAATATGAAACAACCCGGGTCAAATCCCGAGTCCGGAACAAATCTTGGGTCAAATCCCAAGTCCGAATCGAACCAAATCCATCCAAATAAGGCCTCAAACCACTGGCCCAATAGTATCTTCTTGGGTCATCTAGCCCACCACGGGCTCCCAAAAGGTCATGACTTGAAGGTACTATTGGTAGTTACTTAATTCCTTATATGCAGACAAATTTTCCCCTATCTTTCGATGTGGGACTGGGGTGTTACAAACTCCCCCACTTAAATTTCTGACGTCCCCGTCAGAACCGATCACACACATCTCTAGCCATTGTGGGATAATACCGGCTGGCTTCGTGTCCCCACCTCCGGACCTTCATCTCTCCATTGTGGGATAATACCACCAGCCTTTGTGTCCCCACCTCCGGCAACCCGATCGGATAACCCGACCCGAGCTTTCGAGAGTCGGCTTTGATACCATATGAAACAACCCGGGTCAAATCCCGAGTCCGGAACAAATCTTGGGTCAAATCCCAAGTCCGAATCGAACCAAATCCATCCAAATAAGGCCTCAAACCACTGGCCCAATAGTATCTTCTTGGGTCATCTAGCCCACCACAGGCTCCCAAAAGGTCATGACTTGAAGGTACTATTGGTAGTAACTTTATTTCTTTATATGCAGACAAATTTTTCCCCCTATCTTTCGATGTGGGACTGGGGTGTTACATCTTCCCTCCATCGTTTTTTAATTCAATGGAGCATTTACCTATTCACTTGCCATACGAAGCTAAGTTTGGCGGTCCCGTACAATATAGATGGATGTATCCATTCGAGAGGTAATGACATTAATGTTTTTAATACGGTAAAATGTTCATTATTTTTTTGTTAATCTATATATCACATAGGTATATGCGACGTCTAAAGCAAAAGGTGAAGAATAGAGCCCGTGTAGAGGGGTCGATTGCTGAAAGTTATGTTATGGAGGAACTTGTTAATTTCTGCTCGTTGTACTTTGAGCCGAATGTTTATACGAAGCACAATCGCTTACGTCGGAATCAGGCTATTACGCACGAGGAAAATGGAGAATTAACTGCCTTTAGTCATCCTGTACGCCCATTCGGCGGTAAAAAAAGGCGATTCTTGACCGATAGTGAGTATGCAGCTGCCACATTGTATGCACTTGTCAACATGAATGAAGTAGCGCCATACATTAAGTAAGTAGTCATAACTATATATGTCTGGTGTAATTGTGTCAAGTTCCTTTCCAAACACATTGAGTATATAACTGTGTTGCAGTCAATATGATGTTGAAGTACGTGAAGCGAATCCAAGTATATCGGACGAGGATTTGCAAAATTTGAGATATTGTGCAATGGTTTAAGGATCATGTAAGTCTAACCTTTAAACGTTCAATGAATCTACCATCATAGACTTATTCTTATGGCGTAATTAACTTTAGAATATGTTGTGTTAATGTACATTAGGTCCTCACATATGAGTTAGTTGACAATCGACTAAAGCTTATAGCCGACGGCCCCGAAAGATCTGTAGATACTTATACATGTTGCATTGTCAACGGTTACAGATTTAAGTGTTGCGATATTGGGGAAGTCGCTTCTGTTGATTCTGGTGTTGTGGTGAAAGGTAGCTGCTACGATAACATTTGGGATGACTGGTATGGACGATTGCTAGAAGTTGTCGTTCTCAAATATTGGGGTCATAAAGAATTAGTTTGCTTCAATTGTCATTGGTTTGATGTTCAAAATGGAGTTAAAGTAGATAAAAAATCAGGACGGGTGACTGTTAATGTTAAATCAAAACTAAGACTGATGAGTGGTATGGACGAGCCTTTTATTTTAGCAAGTCAAGCGACACAGGTGTACTACGCGCGGAGTGTTAAGACTCCTGCAAGTCCATGGCATGCTGTTATAACCACCAAAGCCCGTAGTTTTCAAGGCACAACTCCTCGTCCAGACGATGAACCTTTACAAGTCGAGTCTACTAGTGTCACACTTGCTGATGTGACAATTATTAGTGAGTCTAGTGAAGAAGAGGATGATGTTGTCGCTGTCGAAAGTTAAGATGATGTTGTTGAGGAGGTAAATATAATTGAAGAAATCGTTGAAGACGACGAAGATGGTGATGACAACGATAGTGAAGATCTACTGCTCGAAGGTGACGATTTTTATATTGATGGCTTTGACGATATAAATGATTAGGAGTATGTACTATTTGTGTCAGTTTAGTTGTATTCAAATGTAATAGTTTGTAGTAGTGCAATCATTATCTTCAACTTATATTAATCTACTAAATAAGGTGTTGAGTTGTTTTAGGAGTATGTACAATTTGTGTTAGTTTAGGTTATTATTTATGTTGTATCCTTTTAGGTTACTATTTATGTTGCATTCTTTTAATTGTAACCTTTTAGGTTACTATTTATGCTGTAACTTTTTAGGTTACTTTTTATGTTGCATTCTTTTAATTGTATCTGTATGTAGGTTACTATTTATGTTGCATTCTTTTAATTGTATCTGTATGTTATCCTCTATGTTATCCCTCTTTTATTGTATGTTGCATTCTTTTAGTTGACAGTATACATACATATGGCGCGCACACCACATGGCGATCGTGGTGGGCGTACAGGTCGTGGGGGCCGTGGAGATTCTACGCGTGATGATCAGGCGGGATCATTATGTATAATTATATATGTTATTGGGATACACCTTATTATTTTTTATTTTATATTGTATTGAAATTATATTCGTTTATATAAATATTGATGTATTTCATTACATAGGTGATCGACGTAGGCCTCCGCGGGGACTAGCACGTGGCTTGCTAGGGAATCCCCCCAGGCGCCTCTTATATGTCGTGTTGGGACTCATAGGTAATTTCATAATCCTATATAATATTACTATAATATAAGTATTTAGTTCTTATATATTCTTTGTAATTTGCAATTTCAATTGTAGTATCCTTGACGCCACGCCAAGGAACACGTTGCTTGGGATCATCCGCAACCGATTCTTAAGCCCGTGGATGAGGTGGGCAGATGTGGATGATCGTACACGTCAGTTGATTATTGCTGAATTTAAGGTAGGATGCCAATCATTCATATGCTAGTTTTATTAGACATTTGAATATGTTGTTACCTCTTTGATTTATGTTATCTCTTTGATTTATGTTGTCTACTAAACTTCTTAATGTGTAATGTGCAGAGATATTATCATTTTGAGGACGGACAGGAAGCCCATGGCATGACTGTTCTGCACAGATACCTAGAGATGAATTGGCACAAGTGGGTCTACGACTGGAAGAAAAAGGCCCAGACGAAGATGGCTGATGGACAGACACTTAAGGATGTCCGGCTAGATTTCATATCTGCTGCGGTGTGGGACCAGATGTGCAGCATTTGGGACGGCGAGGCCTTCAAGAAGATGTCGACACAACGTTCAGCTGCCCGACAGCAGATTCGTCTCCCACACTGCACTGGGTCTCAGTCGTACGACCTGTACCGGGAGAGACTTGAGGTGAGTTTAAAGCATGCACCCTCCCGCTTGGAGTTTTGGTGGCATGCCCACCAAAAGAAAGGTGACGGTGGTTATATCTCACCTGAGGCAGAACGCATTACTGTAAGTTATTTAATTCTCTTATTTAATATGTATTTAAAATTCGGATATTCTTTTATATTATTTCATTTTTTGTCAGCGACGGTTCGAAGATCTTGCAGTGGCCCGGAGCAGCCAGAGAGGTGACACTCCAGTAGACGAGTCTATGCGTGCAGACGAGGAGATAGAGGACTGGCTGCAGGCTACAGGGGGACCGAAGAAGGGTAGAGTTGTGGGCATTCCCCATGTCCCAGCTTACACCCTAGTCCCTGCTGCGAGATCTCGACGACGCCCACCCACTGGAGGTAGTGGTGCGAGTGGATCGGGCGCCGGCCCTTCATTATCCGACGACTTCTTCTGGCGGATCATAGAGGGGTGCATGTCGAACGGTGTTGTGCAGTCAGGCGCACCATCACGCGAGCGGATCTATCAGTTGGCTCAGGAGGTTGTCCACGGCTCTATCGATCCTACAGCTGCCGTTGATGATCTCATGGGTGTAGTACGGGAGGAGGCCATCCACGTGTGTGCAGTTGTCTTGGCCAACATCTTCCCACCACATATTCGACAGGTAAAAATAATTAAATTATGTATTTCCTTATTTAATTTATGTAATTTGTAATTGTATTGCTTAGATAAACATAAGATAAAACCCTAACACCATTATACACACACAACACCGCATAGGTATTAGGCACACGTTACAACTGACGGTACTCGATTCCGACATACGGAGACCGAGTTATCGCTCTGTTTGCGAAACTGAACAACACTTAGCCAAAAACCTGAAAAAGAGCCCGAAACCCGCATCGTCCATCCGAACGCCACACAAACACACACACAACACCGCGTAGGTATTATAAACGCGTTACAATTGACGGGACTCGATTCCGGCATACGGAGACCGAGTTATCGCCCAGTTTGCGAAACTGAACAAGACTTAGCCAAAAAGTTGAAAAAGAGCACGAAACCTGTATCGTCCGTCCGAACTCCATGCAAACACACACACAGCACCGCGTAGGTATTAGGCACGCATTACAACTGACGGTACTTAATTCTGGCATACGGAGACCGAGTTATCGCTCTATTTGGCGAAACTGAACAACATTTAGCCAAAAAGCCAAAAAAGAGCTCGAAACCCGCATCGTCCGCCCGAACGTCATGCAAACACACACAGTACCGCGTAGGTATTAGACACGCGTTACAACTACGGTACTCGATTACGGCATACGGAGAACGAGTTATCGCCCTGTTTGCGAAACTGAACAACACTTAGCCAAAAAGCCGAAAAAGAGCCAGAAACCCGCATCGTCCATCCGAACGCCACGCAAACACACACACAGCACCGCGTAGGTATTAGACACGCGTTACAACTGACGGTACTTGATTCCGACATACAGAGACCGAGTTATCGCCCAGTTTGCGAAACTGAACAACACTTAGGCAAAAAGTCAAAAAAGAGGCCGAAACCCGTAACATTCATCCGAATGCCATGCAAACACACACACAGCACCGCGTAGGTATTAGGCACGCATTACAACTGACGGTACTCGATTCCGACATACGGAGACCGAGTTATCGTCCTATTTGCGAAACTGAACAAGACTTAGCTAAAAAGCTGAAAAAGAGCCCGAAACCCGTATCGTCCGTCCGAAAGCCACACAAACACACACATAGCACCGCATAGGTATTAGACACGCGTTACAACTGACGGTACTCGATTTCGACATACGGAGACCGAGTTATCGCCCTGTTTGCAAAACTGAACAAGACTTAGCCAAAAAGTCGAAAAAGAGCTCGAAACCAGCATCGTCCGTCCGAATGCCATGCAAACACACACACAACACCACGTAGGTATTAGGCACGCGTTACAACTGACGGGACTCGATTCCGGCATACGGAGACCGAGTTATCGCCTTGTTTGCGAAACTGAACAACACTTAGCCAAAAAGCCAAAAAAGAGCCCGAAACCCGCATCGTTTGTCCGAATGCCACGCAAACACGCACATAGAACTGCGTAGGTATTAGACACGAGTTATAATTGACGGTACTCGATTCTGACTTACGGAGACCGAGTTATTGCCCTGTTTGCGAAACTGAACAAGACTTAGCCAAAAAGTCAAAACGAGCCCGAAATCGGCATCGTCCGTCCGAATGCCACGCAAACACACACACAGCACTGCGAAGGTATTAGGCACGCGTTACAACTGACGGTACTCGATTCCGATATACGGAGACCGAGTTATCGTCTTGTTTGCGAAACTGAACAAGACTTAGCCAAAAAGCCGAAAAATAGCCCAAAACCCGCATCGTCCGTCCAAACGCCACACTAACACACACACAACACCGCGTAGGTATTAGACACGTGTTACAACTGACGGTATTCGATTCCGACATACGGAGACCGAGTTATCGCCCTGTTTGCGAAACTGAACAAGACTTAGCCAAAAAGTCGAAAAAGAGCCCAAAACCCGCATCGTCCGTCCGAACGCCACACAAACACACACACAACACCGCGTAGGTATTAGGCACGCGTTACAACTGACGGGACTCGATTTCGGCATAGGAAGACCGAGTTATCGTCCTGCTTGCGAAACTGAACAAAACTTAGCCAAAAAGCCGAAAAAGAACCCGAAACCCGCATCGTCCGTCTGAACGCCACGCAAACACACACACAGCACCGCGTAGGTATTAGACACGCGTTACAACTGAAGGTACTCGATTCCTACATACGGAGATCGAGTTATCGCCCTGTTTGCGAAACTGAACAAAACTTAACCAAAAAGTCAAAAAAGAGCCCGAAACCCGCATCGTCCGTCCGAACGCCACACAAATACACACAGAGCACCGCGTAGGCATTAGGCACACATTACAACTGATGCTACTCGATTTCGACATACGGAGACCGAGTTATCGTCCTGTTTGCGAAACTGAACAAGACTTAGCCAAAAAGTCAAAAAAGACCCCGAAACCCGCATCGTTCGTCCGAACGCCACACAAACACACACACAGCACCACGTAGGTATTAGGTACGCGTTATAATTAACGGAACTCGATTCTGGCATACGGAGACCGAGTTATCGTCCAGTTTGCGAAACTGAACAACACTTGTAGAACACAAACTAAAATAATTTAAATATGATCTATTTTGGGGACTCCGTTATTAATATTTTAATTTTGTAGGGTCTTGTTGATGAGACTCGTGGAGGTGGAGATGGCGGCACAGGTGATGCTCATGGAGGAGATGGTGATGATCTCCGAGCTGATGCTGATGAGACTATGGAGGATGGGACCGGCGATGGGACCGGAGGCGATGGGACAGAGATTCTTGATCTTGGGCAGTAGTTGTTTATATTTATATTTTTACTTTCATATATGTATTTAGCTTTTGAGTTGTACAGATTTGAGTTTGATATCTAATTATATTGATTGTTGATAGTAAAAGATATGATTGTTATTGATATGCGTATATTGTCATTATTTATTTTTCTTAGTTTATAACAGGTACAATGTATATGTAAATGAACAGGGGAATTTTGCAATTTTAATATTTTTTTTAAAGTGGGTCATTTGCGACGGGGGCATTGGCGACGGGCATGCCGTCGGCAATGAGTCATTGGCGACGGCTAGTCATCGCCAATGCCCCCGTCGGTAATGACCATCTTGCCGACGACGAGCGACGGGAGGCTGGGGCGACGACCCATACGGTGACGGAAAGGGCGACGGACAGTGCCGTCGACAATGACCTGATTTTTTGTAGTGGACCAAAATTTAGGGTTCATGATCAGTTTCTAAAAACTCAATTTCGTGCATTTAGATGTTAGGGATCTAAGATGTAACAACCCAGATCACTCAATAATATCCTTATACACAACTTAAAACAACAAACAACAACATCTAACATAAAATCACATGATTTACAAAATTTAGGGTTTATACCTTTATGCTAATATGATTTTGAATTTCTGATCCTTGAATCTATGGAAAAGCAAAGTAGTGATATGGTCTGAACTTATCTCTCCTTTTCACTCTCAATCCTGAAAATATAGAGAGAGAATGGTCTTGGTTAACTTGAAAAGTAAAGTGAGTTAGTTTTGTTACCATTTTTAAAATTTAATCTTGGATTCAATGAATTGAGCTGATATAGCTGCTGATTTGTATTGATTTAAGTCACATGGAAGATATATAGTTGGTAGACAACTCATATTTTGGCAGGATTTGCAAGCTACCTTCAATAATGCAACACGGGCAAATAGTTCATTTGGCTTTTAAATTTAATGGCTAACTTGTCATTTTATCCAACCCTTAGGGTTTGACCCTAAAGTTTTAAAAATAAAATTTTACCATTTTCTAATTAGTTTTTAAAAATAGAAAATTAAGATTTCTAAATTATAATTAGGATTTCCTAATTATATTAAGATTTCGTAATCACATTTAAGCTTGCTAATTAGGATCAAGATTTTCTTATTAACATTAAAATTTCTAAAATAGCAATTAGGTTTTCCATAACTGTGCATTAGGGTTTCTAATTTTGAAATTACGGTTTTCTAACTAATTTGTTATGTTTTCCCCTAATTAAGTTGTAATTAATACACTTAAGCCTTTAAGCCCCCAATTTAGGGATTTCAACTTCCGAATTAGGGTTTCAGATTTCCGGAACTGAAATTAGGGTTTCTAGAGCCGGTAGTAGGGTTTCTTATCAATTACTAGGGTTTATAAACCGAACGTTGATATTCTTAATATAACATTAGGGTTTGTCACTGATATATTTTATCTGATTAACCCTTGACCCTCGACTACAAACTGTACACATAAAACCACACACACACACACACACATATATATATATACATATACACTTATACCCTTATCCATGTAAGCCTTCACCAAAAAAATTTAAATCCGTAAAAATCCTTCAAAAATATCAAATCCATACACTTATTTTCTGTCTAGGTTTATTATTTAACATTAATTCAATCTTTAATTTTAAGATTTTATTAAATTGTCCAAATTCTCGGGTTATCACAACTACAACCACCATCTCAGATCGTCACTCCATTTTTCGACTAGTCTCGGCTACGTTCTCATTTCCTGAAGAGAATAATGAAAGAAAAATGGTGAGCTCAACTAGCCCAATAAATAATATTATGACTAAGATAATGCAGAATAAATTATCGTTAGCCTTCAATAGAGTTAAACTGATAGAATACAATAGACAACAAGTTTAACTGCATCGGAACTAACAATCCATTAGAAGAGTTAAGTAGATCATGATATCTACTATCTTCTATGATTTAAAAGTTCATCATCAATATTTTATCGTTGTAACACAACTTAATAAATAATCTGCATCATCGAATTATCCATGCAATACGGGCCAAGGATATTCGTTAGTATCACATCCACGAATTATCCACGCATTACGGGCCAATGATATTTGTTAGTATTACCAATGGTCATGATCATGCCAACAAATGTCCATCAATGCACTACGGGCCAGTGAGGACTTTTACCAAATTATTTGTAACATTACGAGTCATGATTATACCGATACAAAATTCCTGGTCATAATCATACCAACAACTGTCCATCAATGCACTACGGGCCAATGATGACTTTCATCACAATATAAGCATGAAGATTATGACAATGATATGAGGTACAATCCCTTTTAGGAGAATTTAGTGAGTTAGTGTCCAAAGATTTACCGAATGACCTATCTTCGCTAAAGGATATTCAACATATCAATCTAATTTCAGGAGCAAGCTTACCTAATTTGCATCATTATCTGATGATTCCCATGGAAAATAAGATCTTACAAAAGAAGGTAGAGGAATTACTGAAGAAGGGGTTCATTCGAGAAAACATGAGTCCATGTGCAGTTCCCGCATTGCAAGTCCCGAAGAAAGATGACAGTTGGAGAATGTGCGTTGATAGTTGAACGATCAACAAGATAACTATCAGATATAATTTTCTGATTCTGAGGTTGGATGACATGTTAGATATGTTAGAAAGTTCCAAGTTATTCTCAAAGATATATCTTCAGAGCGGATATCATCATATTCGGATCAAACCTGGTGATGAATGGAAAACAACGTTCAAAACAAAGGATGGGTTCTACGAGTGGGTAGTCATGCCTTTCGGATTGTCCAATGCGCCTAGTACTTTTATGCGACTTATGAATCATATATTATGACCTTTCACGGGGAAATATGTTGTCGTTTATTTTGATGATATACTCATTTATAGTCAGAACGAGGAAGACCATATAGAACACCTTCGGACTGTGTTGGAGGTTTTGGCCTAAAATAAACTCTTTATTAACTTTAAGAAGTGTAGTTCACTGGCTGAACGTCTGTTATTCCTTGGATATGTGGTCAGTTCGGAGGGTATTTTGGTTGACGAAGAAAAGGTGAGGGCTATCCGTGATTTGCCTACTCCTAAGACTGTAGGCGAGGTGAGAATTATTTAATTTTTCATGGGTTGGCAACGTTTTATCGGCGATTTATTAAAGATTTTAGTAGCATTGTAGCACCCATTACTGAGTGCTTAAAGAATGGTAAATTTAAGTAGGGAGAAGTAGCTGATACAAATTTAAAAGGAGAAGTTGTGTACTACTCCTTTTCTTGCTCTACCTAGTTTCGAGAAGCTATTTGAGGTGGAGTGTGATGCTAGTGGTATTGAAGTTGAGGCCGTTTTTTCACAAAAGAAGAGACAAGTGGCATTTTTCAGTGAAAAACTCAGTAATGCAAGTCAAAAGTGGAGTACATATGACCAAGAGTTTTATGCTATTGTTCGAGTTTTAAAACATTGGGAACACTATATGATTCAACGAGAATTTATTTTGCATACTGATCATAAAACGTTAAAGTACCTGAACAGTCAGAGAAGCTTAAGTAATATGCACATTTGATGGGCAACCTTTTTGCAAAAATTTCCTTTTGTTCTGAAGTATAAATCGGGAGTTCTAAATAAGTTAGCAGACTCATTGAGTTGGCGTGTGAGTTTATTGGTCACTATGCAACAAAAGATCATTGGGTTTAAGTTTTTGAAAGAGCTGTATTCAGATGATGAAAAATTCATCGGAGTATGGGAGAAGTGTGCTAAAAATCAAATGGAGGGAGAGTTTCGTGTGGTTGATGGCTATCTGTTTCGTGGAAATCATTTATGCATACCTCGAGGTTCGTTGAGAGAGAGACTAATTCGGGAACTACATAAAGGAGGTTTAAGTGGTCATTTGAGGCGTAACAAGACCATCAGTGGAGTAGCTGAACGGTATTATTAGCCTCAGTTGAAGCGCGATATAGGAAACTTGGTTCACAAGTGCTTTGTGTGTCAGACTGCTTAGGGTCAAGCTGAAAATACATGTCTTTACAGGCCTCTACCAGTATCGAGTGCTATATGGGATGATCTGTCAATTGATTTTATTCTGGGTCTCCCTCGGACTCAACGGGGAGTTGACTCTGTGTTTGTCGTGGTTGACCGGTTCTCTAAGATGGGACATTTCATTCCTTGTCGGAAGACCTCTGATGCTTCCCATGTGGCTCAATTGTTCTTTTGAAAAGTGGTTTGTTTATATGGAGTTCCTCAGTCTATCACTTCTGATAGAGATTCGAAGTTTCTTAGCCATTTTTGGATCACACTATGGTGACAGATGGATACTACTTTGAAGTTCAGTAGCACGACACATCCACAGACTGATGGACAGACTAAAAATATGAATCGAACGCTAGGCAGTTTGATTCAGAGTATTTGTGGTGATAAATCGAATCAGTGGGATGCGGCATTGACACAAGCTGAGTTCTCATATAATAATGTTATTCACACTGCTACGGGGTCAATCCCCTTTTTCTTTAGTGTATCGGCAGTTTCCTAAGTATGCGTTAGATTTGGCACGTTTTCCCAAGGTTGCTAGAAACAGTGTTGTTGCTGAAAACTTGGCTGAGCAAGTTCGAGATGTTTAGGCCGAAGTGAAAGCTAGGTTGGAAGATTAAAATATGAAGTATAAAGTTGTGGCCGATGCCAAGAGGTGTTCAAAGTTGTTTAAAGAAGGTGAATAGGTTATGATATTTTTGCGTAAGGAAAGGTTTCCAGTCAGTTCCTATAATAAGTTGAAACCACGAAAGTATGGTCCGTACAAGGTAATCAAAAAGATCAATGATAATGCCTACGTGATCGACTTGTCTGTTGAACTAAACATTTCTCTTACTTTTAATGTATTCGATCTTTATGAGTTATGTGAAGATGTTCTGCTTTATCCATATTATAAATTGAGGTTAAGTTCTTCGCAGGTGGGGAGGACTGATGTAGGACAACTGACTTTCGAGTTTGAAGAAAAGTTAGATAGAAAACGGGGAAGGAGAACTGGTTCAAGGAAACGACCATAATTCCCGAAGAAGTGAAGTTGTTCCCGATGGAGTTGGGTTCGTTCGGCTTCAGGAGAGATCTTCTGGTTTGGAAATGGCGTCATGGTTTCGGGAATACTAAATTGGTTCTTTATTATTTTAATTATTCTTAGTATAGGTAGGATTCATTTATGGTAATAGTGTTTTAGTTGGAAATAAATCTTTTATAATATTACGTAACTAAGTTGTTACCTATTAGGACTTTGTTACCATAATAATTAGTTACCTATTAAGAGTTTATTTCCATAATTATAGGAATTTTTTACTATAAAATCAGGCTTTTGGGTTTGAAGAAAAAAAAGATATTTATAATTTATTATTTTTACGATTGATATCTTTTGTTTCTTTGGTGGATTCTAGTTTGTGTTCTTAGAATTTACGTTGATAAATTCTTTTCATTTTCCGTTGTGCATCAATAACTGTGAATTGATTTTATGCTTGATCATGCTTAGCTTGCTTAGTGCACTGCCTGTTATTCTAATTAAAAGAATGACACCTCCAACTTAATGAACTGACTCAACAACATATGGTTTTGGTTTCCTTTTTATTCCGAGCATAACATATATATACTTTACATACATTATACTTCCAACACATATACATTTTTTTGTTATAATTACATCTATTTATACATTATTCCCATAAAATCTTAAATTAAATTATACAATCTATATTATATAATTAATTTAATTTTCTCCTTTCTCTTCGTAAATTATTTTCAAACAATTTAATTATTTATTAAATATATATAATTTAATATATTTCTTCTTTATTCAAATTATGAATTTAATTTACTAACTTGAGACCAATATATATACATATCATATATATTGGATCTCATATTTTTAATGTACATCCATTTGGCATAATATTAAATACTATAATATTATTCATGTTACATTTAATTATTGTAACATAAATACAACTATTATCATTAACTAAATAAATTTCTTTATTCAATTAATTAAAATAAACATTTTAATCCACAAATTTTCAATTACATTCCATTTTGTAGCTAATTCAAGCCAACTTATTTAATAGTTTAATTAACTATTAAATATAAATTTTCAAATAAATGTATATTTTCCACATTTATATACACATTTAACTTTTCACACAAAATCACATATTTCACAGCACATATACATTTATGCAGTCAAACTCAACATATGTCGTAATAAGAATCTTATTTATTAAATTCTTATTTTAATATTTTTCGAAAAATCTGTATTGTCACATTATATGATAGTGGTTTTTGATTGGGAATATAGTGATTTACTATCTACAGTATATCCAAATTCTGAAATAGAGATGTGCTACCATTTCAGGTATTGAGTCATCAGGTTAGGCTTGTTTTGTTGAAGATGATGTTAATTTCATATTCATGCTTCTGCTTATTTCAATCAGTTTTTTTTTTCTTATTATATTTTACAAATTTTAGTTCCTTCTCTTGTCTGAATTTTTTTTTCATTTCTTTTCTTAAACAATACTCTGATACCAGTCGAATTATGCATATATTTTAAGTCATTCTCAATAACTAAGAAATATGGCAATGATGAGACTTGGTAACTTATTTTTGATGTCGATATGTGGACAAGGGTTGTTGGTGGCATCAAAAAGGTGCAATTGTTTGGGACTCGGCTTAAACGAGGATATTTAAAGACTCTTATAGGCGACTCAAGTACATCATCAGTTGCTTCTCGCTTGGTTCACTCACTTCCTCCACCCAACTCATCTGAGAAACAATCTCATCCTTGCTACGATGGAGACTCCTGACTTTAAGGCTTTGTTGGACGAGAGACGAGAGGCAAAAGCAGACGGAGGAGCATATACAACAGGAGTTATGACAAGAGATGAAGGCTTTTCGGAAAATGTTGGTCGCATCATCCAAACCTTGGAATACCAACAGAAGTGTTTATTTGTGTTAATGAGTTGAGCATATAATGAGTTTAACTTTTGTAGAACGAAATATATATTTGGGCCAGTAATCTTGTTTCTATCGGCCATTGCTGACTCCTCTCCCAAAAAAACTGCAACATATATGTTCTTTTTTTCAGTGGATTAAACTAAAATATTAGGGCTGTAATGTTTCATAATATATATTTGGTGACTTAAAACTCAAAAGAAGTGGCATGTTTCATCCTGCAAAAGAGGAAATAAATTTTTTGGGTTGTTGATCTTTTTGTAGAATCCTTTTGCTAGAATATTATATGTTGAATGCATTTTAGTTATATTCCATCTGACCGGAGACTGGAGTGTTCTGCAGCTTGATATTGAAAGATTTTATTAACTTTATTAGAAAAAGTATGAAATTTGTATGTTCCGGACTTGAGTATTTCTGCATACTATTGGAACTACAATTGCAGATAGAAAGGTTTATTTGTTTAGTCAATATTTTTGTTGAAGTGAATAGGGTATAATCAATAAACTCTAGGATGTAGTGGCTATGACTGAATTCTTATGAATTTTAATACATCATTTTTACTTGCTTAGCTATCATAATGTGTCTCTCTATATATATATATATAATAGTTTTATTATGTTTTGTAATTTTTAATTAGGATGTTGATGGAGAAAATGGAGATAGAGAGATGAGTTGCGCTGCTCGATGGAGATGGAGATGGTGATGGTGAATTTGATGACGAGAGTTAGTTTTGATTGCCGATGTGAAGAAGGATTTATGATGCTTGTGTTTAGTTTTGAACACTTTGACAAGTAATTTTGAACAAACAGACAATTATTTAATTTGTTTATGATATTGTTGCGTTTTGAGATAGATTTTGAGTTTATTTTAGTTGATAATGAATCTAGATGTGAAATTATATTGGGTATGAAATTAGAAATGCAATTTGTAACCGAATTAAATTAAAATTAAAAGAATTAGATACAGTTCTGAGATAGAAAGATTATGCTCAAATCATTCCCCGCTAAAATAATCTCACCACAAGTTCCCGCCATATTCTGAGACGAAAATATTGGTCTCAGACTCAGATTAATATTTTTAAACACTGTTTAGAGACCGAAAACACGGTTTCAAAGGTTAATTTGAGACAAAATATTTAGTTTTATCGTCTCAAATGCGATTTTAGCTACACAATCCAATAATTGGGGGAGGTGCTGTACAGGACTAACGACCGGTACAGTGTTAAATTTTTATTTTTTTAAACCACAATAATGAAAGTAATAAATAAAAAATAATAGAGCAAGTTTGAACAAAAAACTATAAAAAAATATATTTTTTTATTGAAGAAACACCGTAAACTGTTTACAGTGTTTCTTCAATAAAAAATATACTTTTTTTTAATAATTTTTTGTTCAAACTTGCTCTATTATTTTTTATTTATTACTCTCATAATTGTGATAAAAAAAAATTAACATGGTACCGTACTAGCGTCCGGTACATTTTATACCGGACCCCCCGGACCCCAATCCAAACAGGATAATTGGTCTCACGTCATTTGAGATAGTAAAGAGTTAGGGTTGACTATGATTTTTTACCCCGATGGTGTGATATCCCAAATATGAACAATATTTCTTTTAAGGAAAATATTAAAAGATTAAATAAAGGTTAGATATTAAAACCTAATTTATTAAAAAAAATGTGTAAAAAGAAGATTAATTTTTTTTATCTGTGCTATAAAGAATCCATAGTGTAAAATGATTGTGAAGAGACTTTTAAGATAAAAGACTCTAACTAAGAATTTTACGAGACATTATGAATATTACTTAAATACTTATTCATAATGAAAAGAAAGTAATATGTGGAGTTAAATAAATTTTATGATGTAGTAAGTGAATGTATTATTAAATGTATACCTTTATTATTTAAAATGAAAAGGAAAGCCAACAAGACTTTGGGAAATATTCTCGACATAAATCTACCTATGAGATCAATGAAATAATTATATTAAAATATACTTAATTTCATTCAAAAAGTATTATTTAGTGACAAGTAAGGAAATTGGTGTGCTACCATTGGTATTTATAGAGCCATCGTGATGTATGTGCTAACTATTTTTGCCAAGCCTAAATAAATATGATAAATAAAATTCATATATATGGATATGTAATGAGAGTCCATATTAAGTTATTGGGCCATATTAATGCCACTACATATGCTTACAAGTCTTCTCTATTATTTTCTATAGCACGAGTTATTGCTTATGTGATAAGTGCCTTGAGCCCAAACCAAAATTATTGCCCAAAATTTTTGGTGTCCCCATCTGAAAGCCACATGAAATGAAAAAGGGAGCTGTTTTAGTCTAATAAAATTGAGCAGTTAGTTGTCTTTAGTAGTCGGTAAGTTAGCAATTGGTTAGTGTGGGCCTAGGTACAAAATTAGGGTTCACATAACCTAATTAAATTAAATGCACAATTAGGGTTCCACAACCTCATTAAATGCGCAAATTAGGATTCACATAACCTAATTAAATGAAGACGAATAAGTTAGAAATAAAGGGGCTAGACCCGGGAGAAGCCTCCACGTGTCCCGAGACAGAAGGCTCGTGGAGGCGGCTCATTTTAGGAATTGATTGAGGGATTGGATTGGTGACTAGAAGGACATGGCAATATGGGCATTATTCTAATGACTAAAGGTTATTTTTGGAATTTTCCTGAAGACATGTGCCTGTCATGTGATTACTTAAATTCCAGGAAGCTCTATAAATACCCCTTCTATTCTATGAAGGGACCTCTCTAGAGACACAAGACTTGAAGTCTTTTGGTGACTTAAGGCTTGGATATTCCACCTAAAAGCACTAAAGGGTTTGGATACTCGTTCTCAACTCAAAGGACTCAACAAGAAGGTTCTTGGAATCCCGATAATCCTAACACGGTTCCTGGATTCGAGGGTTCTGCCACGCGTCGTTGGAGTAATCGCCCACCTGTCGTTCTCCCCTTTTCAATCAATCAATCAATTTCGTACTCTTCGTAGATTTCTCTCCTCCTCAGCCAACACGAAACCCTAAACCTAGCAAGGTACAATTTCCTTGCCTGTAAAGTGGAGTCCTGCAAAATCATTCAAAAGCTCGAAGTATCCTTACACGATCATCTATTTTGAATACGACTCTCGCGCAGGGGGTAAATATGGTCCCAGGTGCAAAATTAGGGTTCACATGATCTAATTAAATTAAATGCACAATTAGAGTTCCACGACCTCATTAAATGCATAAATTAGGGTTCACATAACCTAATTAAATGAAGACGGATAAGTTAGAAATAAAGGGGCTAGACCCGGGAGAAGCCTCCACCTGTCCCGAGGTAGAAGGCTCGTGGAGGCGGCTCGTTTTGGGAATTGATTGAGGGATTGGATTAGATTGGTGGCTAGAAGGACAGGGCGATATGGGCATTATTCTAATGACTAAAGGGTATTTTTGGAATTTTCCTGAAGACATGTGCCTGGCATGTGATTACTTAAATTCCAAAAAGCTCTATAAATACCCCTTCTATTCTATGAAGGAAGGGACCTCTCTAGAGACACAAGACTTGAACTCTTTTGGTGACTTAAGGCTTGGATATTCCACCTAAAAGCACTAAAGGGTTTGGATACTCGCTCTCAACTCAAAGGACTCAACAAGAAGGCTCTTGGAATCCCGATAATCCTAACACAGTTTCTGAATTCTAGGGGTTCTACCACGCGTCGTTGGAGTAATCGCCCACCTGTCGTTCTCCCCTCTTCATTCAATCAATTAATTCCGTGCTCTTCGTGGATTTCTCTCCTCCCCAGCCAACACGAAATCCTAACTCTAGCAAGGTACAATTTCCTTGCCCATAGTTAGTAAGTTAGCATTGGCTAGTAGTTAGTTAGAGGCATAAGGTGGTTATGATGATATGACTACTCTTAGGGGTCAAGTTGTAAGACCCCAACTTTTATGAATAAAGATTTAATTTTCTCTAAATATTATTTTGAATAGTAAGATATTTATTTGATATAATGCTATAGTTATGGGTGATATGTACAAATTTTACAAAGTAAACAAGTTGTCATAAAATATTCGTTTGATTGGAGAATATTCGTACGACGACACAATCATTGGTGGAACCCATAACGGAATAAATGTCGAATATAGAAAGCAATAGAAATAACCTTTTCATAAAATAACGACAATACTTTTACCGTTAAACTGTTGAAATGCCCAGTGATAAAAGAACAGTAATACGCGTTGTTGCACAGTAGCACACGGTATTGCATAGTATATTTAATTATTGATGCTTACGTAAGAGGTTACTCAGTTTTATTCAATAATTGCTACAGTAGTTGCTGCATAGTACCTCATATTATTGATTCAATTATTGTCACAGCATCATCTGTCCAATATTTTATATTATTACATCAATAATTGAGACGACACAATTATTCATATTATTATTTGCATTATTGACAATATTTAGAAAGTTCTGTCGAAAAAAGTGGTTAGGTTATTTAATTGCGCTCCAATAAGGAGAAATCCTTATCGGAAAGCCCCCTCTTTCCTGGGAATGATCTGGTTGTCAATATTTTGAGTTATAATATTAATGATGAATAATTGTTGAAAGATTAAAAATGTGTTTATTGAAGATAAGTGATTTGTGGTAAATATTTATTCAATTTTTGATATAAATAGAGGAGTTTGTCATGATGCATTTGTTGTAAGTTTGACTTATTATTCCATGGGGAGATGTGCTAATTTTTCAGACCGTCGGTTGAGGTTTTAATAGTAAATTAATATGGACCGTCCGTTTTAATAGTAAATTAATCTGGACCGTCCATGAATCAGTTGGTATTTAGTCCATTATCTTATAAATAGAAGTTGATTTCTTCATTCTTTCTTACGAATTCACCAAAACTATAGAGATAGAAACTATAAAGAGAAAGAAGTAGAGTATTTTGTTATTTCACTATTACAATATCCAATCTCCTACTAAAGTAAGGGATATTATTTTTTTTGTATTCATTCTTTATTAATCTGCGGGAGTAACCTGTCTACGCGGATTACCGCATGCATTGTGAATAACACTTCGTATTCATTCTTTATTAATCTGCGGGAGTAACCTGTCTACGCGGATTACCGCATGCATGGTGAATAACCCTTCGCACTGATCATTCTGTATTTGTGGAAAAGATCTGTCTACGTGGATTACCGTATGACGAGTGAAAATCCATTTACAGTTTCGTATATTATTTCTTTTCATATTCCTAAATCTAAACTTACTATGGTAAGTATTTCTTCTATAATCCCTTAAATTAGTAGAATATCCTTGAGTTTTACGCTTCATCTAGTATCGTTTCATTGGAATATTGGTCTTAACTTTCTTATTAAAATTTAATATTTTCATCCGGGGTACTATTCACTCGCGGTACTATATATTCACGGGGTACTATTCACTCGGATACTATTCACTCGGGGTATTATTATCTCAGGTACTATTCAAGGGTTATTATTCACGACAAAATTAGTTTCTTTTCTGTCCAAATTATTTTTACATGAATATCATTCTAATTAAATCTTTCTCCACAATTAATTATCATGTTGACAATTTGGATATTCTTGAACTCTGGTTAAATTGAATTATAAATTAAATCTCTAATATTTATCCTTGATCTCACTTGATTGAATCCATGATATCATTGTTATCATCCTCATGATTATGTTGTGGTAAAAGTCATCCTTGGCCCGTAGTGAATAAATGGGCTGTTGATCGGTATGATTATGACCATGAATTGTGTATTGGTATAATCATGACCTGTAATGTTACAAACAAATAATGTGGTGAAAGTCCTCTTTGGCCCGTAGTGCATAGATGGACAGTTGTTTGGCATGATCATGATCACTGGTGATACAAAGGAATATCATTGGCCTGTATTGCTTGGATAATTCGTTGATTTGAAATATTTATTAATTGGTGTAACAGGGATAAAATATTGATGATGGACTTTTAAATCATAGAAGATAGTAGACATCATGCTCTACTTGACTCTTCTAATGGATTGCTATTTTCACTCACTACAAAAAATTGGATCATAGGCGACGGGACTACTGACGACGGGATAAGAGACGTCAGTAATGACCTCACTAGTGACGGCCAAGCTGTTGTTAATGTATGCCGTCAGTAATACCTTATTTTTACTCACATGGCGCCATTTTTTCCACTACCTACGCGTGGGAAGGGTGTAGGGCGACGAGCTATAGCATTGGCGACGGGAATATATCGTCAGTATTCAGTCATTGGCGACGGGAGAAATATCGATGACTATGCCATCGATAATGAGTCCTATATAACAGATTAATTTTAATTTTTCTGGTTATCCTTTTTTTTCCCTCCGCGCGAATCTTCTTTCCCTATTCCTCCTGTCGTCGCCCTGAGTAACTTGTCGTCGTCCATCTTTCGATTACGCCGTCGCCCAGCTTTCCGAGTACCACCTACCACATCACCGTCGAGTCCCCGTCGCCGCCTCGCCTCTGTTATCTGAGTTTTCGTTTAAAATTTGGGTACCCAGGTATGGTTAACAATACTCTCTCTCCTTACCTTAATTATTAGATTCGCTGCAATGATATGGTCATTTCATGGCTTTTAAACTGATTTGGGATGATTTGGCTACTAGATTTTCACAAAGTAATGTACCACGTCTGTTTCATCTGAGAAAGGAAATTGCATATTGTGTTCAACTAAATCTGTCCATTATTTGTTATACCTCATCTATATTATTTGATTTATACTGGTATTGACAGTGTTTGTGTTAGGTTTGGTAAATTTCCCAATTTTTTTCTCCAAAATCCAAAGTACAGTGCTTGTGTTTAGCTTCTTTAAATCAAAGTATGAAAACTTTTGGGCATTGTGTTATTCTTCAAATTAAAAAGTTGAGATTGTTAAGTGGGTTTTGGAGCCTGAATCCCAGGTTGGTCTTGCATTCTGTTTTCAGTTTTGTAGGATTTGTAAAAAATAAAATCTTGCCTTTTCATTTTGCTTATTGTTTGATATTTTGTACATATCTGTATTATTGTTATGTACATAGAGATAAATCTACGTACCATTCTGTAGCGTATTGTTATGTACATATTATATATATTTCTATGTGTGTGTGATGGTTAATTTATGTGTGCTACCATCTTATGTTGAGAATATTTGTGTCCCAGGTCAATTCTGTATGTCATTACTATTTTAGTTTCTAAAATGTGGATAAATGCACTCATCTCTCGTTGTGTTGTAAGTTATTCGCACCTTTTGTTGTTGTACGTATATTCAGTGTCGTACTGTGCATGCTCGATGTCTTGTTTAAACGAATCTTTCGTTTATTTCTAATTTTTATTGTTTTGGGGTTAAGTTTTTTGTTCTCACTAGTAGCTTTCTAATTTTTCTTGGACATGTTCTTTGGGCAAAGTCAATCAAGTGTCTTACAAGAAGATGAAACTAATAACTTCTTCCAACCTTTTAGCATTATTGAATATAATTGTATTATATATATATATATATATATAAATATTTGGTTAAAACATAGACAATTTATAACTTCAATTATTGGGTATGATGTTGGATGACTTTACTAGGCTTAGTTTAAAAGAGGTAATATAATTTTTTTACAATTTTAGAAATATGTGATTATTTTTATATAGTTTAAGAAGCTTAGAAACCCGTTTGAGATTCACTTAGTAGGAGTGAATCTCAAATAGTTACCGTTTTGGGACTGTTCTTGTATGTTTCGATCTCACTTAAGTCGGTGTTAACGACTTGAGCACATCTTTATATTTTTTGAATTTTTGGTCAGTATATATCTCTTGATGTTCTTCAAGTGCATATTTAGACTACGATGTGTTAGTCTATTTCGTGTACTTGAAGGCCAAGGGGAGGTGCTGTCGAAATTTCTGAAAAATTTAAAGATGTGTTCAAGTTGTTAGCATCAGTGAGGCGACACATCCGAGAATGGGATAGAAGCCTGGCCCGTTAGAGTGGGAGATGAAGTTAGGAAACTCATAAGCTTGTATATACATTAACTTGGAGACTTGCTTGTGTTTGTCTAACTTTCCATATATATAATAGACAGTTGTCCGAGATGTCAGTTGATCGAAGTTGGATGGAACGTAGGGTAGCCACTGATAAGAGTGGGCTTAGCTCTGAGTATAGTAGTGTGGTTTAACAGTTTCTTAATTTTGCGTTTGAGCAAGTCAGCGGCGATGAGATCATATGTCCTTGTAAGAGGTGTGTGAATGAAGTGTGGAAGGAAATGAGTGATGCCATGCGTGACTTATTTGCGTATGGGTTGAAGCAGGGTTATATGACATGGATTTATCACGGGGAAACCTGGTTGGATGAACATGAATCAGAATCGGAATCCAGAGGTGACGAAACCTTTGACTGTACTAACATTATAGTCGAAGCTGCTGGTTCATACTTCCAGTGGAATACAGACAAGGATGGCAGTAGCGTCGAGCAAGAGCTGAATGACGGGGCTAAGGGTTTCTATGAGTTATTGCATGAAGCAGGGACGCTACTGTATGACAGGCACGAAAAATACACCGTCTTATCTGCCGTGACTAAGTTTTTATACTTCAAGAATGAGCATGACTGTAGCTAGAGAGGTTTTAATGAATTGTTAAGCATTGTGAAGGAGTGCTTACCTGCATGCGATAAGTTACCGGAGTCGTACTATGATGTGAAGAAAATGGTCAAACGGCTCATTCTAGGGTATTAGAAGATTGATGCTTGTGAGAATGACTGTATGTTGTATTACGGTGATGTAAATAAAGATAAGAGGTCATGTGATATTTGCGGTACAAGTAGATACTATGAACAACGTAAAAAAAGGGAAAAGACGTGCCGAGAAAGATCTTACGTTACTTTCCCACTGCACCGAGGCTTCAGCGGTTGTTCATGTCAACACATACCGTCGAGTATATGAGATGTCACTCTACACGGGACATAGTTGATGGTCAACTGACGCACCTGGCAGATGGGCTTGAGTGGAAAAATTTTGATAAAAATCACCCCTCGTTTGCTGAAGAGGTTTGCAATGTTAGGCTTGGACTTGCTACGGATGGATTTAATCCGTTTAATAGGCCTTACACAAAGCCCTACTCAACTTGGCCTGTGATTATTGTGGTGTATAACCTCCCGCCTTTGATGTGCATGAAAGATCCCTACATGTTCATGCCTTTACTGATTCCGGGTGATAAGAGTCCGAGTAAAGACATAAATGTATACCTCAGGCCGTTAGTTGATGAGTTAAAGATGTTGTGGGAAAAAAGGGTTCAAACTTATGATGTATCTCTTAAGAAGAACTTTAACATGAGGGCAGCTTTACTGTGGACAATAAATGACTTCCCGGCGTTAGGAATGATCAGTGGATGGTCGACTCACGGGGGCTTGTCATGTCCCGTATGCATGGGGTTAGTTAAAGCTATGCGGCTCAAACATGGGGGGAAAGTTTGGCAATCCCGTACAATATAGATGGATGTATCCATTCGAGAGGTAATGACATTAGTGTTTTTAATACGGTAAACTTAGAATTCTTGTTTGCTAATCTATATATCACATTGGTATATACGATATCTAAAGCAAAAGGTGAAGAATAGAGCCCGTGTAGAGGGGTCAATTGCTAAAAGTTATGTTATGGAGGAACTTGTTAATTTCTGCTCGTTGTACTTTGAGCCGAATATTCAGACGAGGCACAATCGCTTACGTCAGAACGAAGCTATCCCACACGAGGAAAATGGAGAATTAACGGCCTTTAGTCATCCCGTACACCTATTCGGAGGTAAAAAAAGGCGATTCTTGGCCGATATTGAGTATGCAGCCGCCACATTGTATGCACTTGTCAACATGAATGAAGTAGCACTATACATTAAGTAAGTAGTTATAACTTTTCAAATATTGTCTTGTGTTACTGCGCCTATAAGTTCCTTCCATACACATTAAGTATATATAACTGTATTGCAGTTAATATGATGCTGAGATACGTTAAGCGAATCCAATTATATCGGACAAGGATTTGCAAAATTTAAGGAATAGAGAATTTGTGTAATGGTTTAAAGATCATTTAAGTTTAACCGATTTGCAGTTCAATGAATCTACCATCACATACATAATCTTATAGTGTAATTAACTTTATAATATGTTGTGTTCATGTACATTAGGTCTTCACAGATGAGTTAGCTAACATTTGGCTAAAGCTGAGTTCAGGGTAAGATGTTATTCATTCATTCATATATATGTTAGTTTTAAATGCATTCATATGTTAGTTTGATTTATGTTGTCTACTAAGTTTCTTAATGTGTAATGTGCAGAGATATTACCGTTTTGAGGACGGACAGGAAGCCCATAGCATGACGATTCTACATAAATACTTGGAGATGAATTGGCACAAGTGGGTCCATGACTGAAAGAAGAAGGCCTAGAAGAAGATGGCTGATGTGAGACCCCAGATTTTATGAATAAAGATTTAATTTTCTCAAAATAAATTTTTTAATATTATGGTGTGGATTTGATATAATGTTATAATTGTGGGTAGTATTTATAAATTTTGCAAAGTATGCAAGTTGTCATATTATATTCGATTGGTCGGGGAATATTTGTTTTATCAGGGAATATTCGTGCAACGACACAATCATTAGTGGACCCCATAATGGAATTATTGTGTGATTGCGAAAACGACAAAAATATTTTATGAAAATAACGGCGGGAGTTTTACCGTTAATACTGTTGAACTACTCGGTAGTAAAAGTATAGTAATACGTGTGATTGCATAGTATCACACGGTATTGATTATTGATGCTTACGTGATAAGTCACTCAATTTTTTTTATTGATATTATTAATGTAATAAAACAGTAAAATCTTTTTATATAAAATAGAATACTTTTATAAAGTTATTCTATAAATAGAATATATTATATTTTATTATGCATAGTGTCTGCATAGTGTCTGCATAGTATTTTGCATAGTAAAATCTTTTTATATAAAATAGAATACTTTTATAAAGTTATCTGTTTTATTAGACAATAATTAGAATATATTATATTTTATTATGCATAGTATTTGCATAGTGCATGCATAGTAAAACCTTTTATAAAGTTATTCATTTTATTAGATTATAAATAGAATATATTATATTTTATTTAACAGATTTTGCTTTAAATATGGACCATCAGATTAAAGTAAATTAATCTGGACCGTTCATGAGTTAGTTACTATGCAGTCCATTTTTCTATAAATAGAAGCTCATTCATTCATTATTTCTTACGAATTCACTTAAACTCTAGAGAGAGAAACTATAGAGGGAAAGAAGAAAAGTGTTCTGCTACTTCACTACTTCTATATCCAGTAGTCTTCTTTCTAAGATAGAGAGTATTATTTCTTTTATATTTATGAAGAGAACTTCTGTTATTCCATTCTTTGTTATTCTGTTAGAATAACCTGTATACGCGGGCTACCCTATACTTGGTGAAATTCTTCTGTTATTCCATTTTTATTATTTTGTTGGAACATCCTGTCTGTGCGTTTTACGCCGGACCTGGTTCCGTCTTTATTATTATTCTGTTAGAATATCCGGTCTGTGCATTTTACTCTGGACCTGTTTCCGTCTTTATTGATATTCTGTTGGAATAACCTGTCTATGCGAAGTACCGCATGCATGGTGATTTCTGTTATTATTCCATTCTTTATTATTCTGTTGGAACATCATGTCTGTGCTTTATGCATGACCTGGTTCCGTTAATTATTATTCTATTAGAATAACCTGTCTATACGAAGTACCGTATGCATGGTGATTTCTTTTGTTATTCCATTCTTTATTATACTTAGTTGGTTAAAGTTTTAACTTCTATACTCCATGAAATTAGTGGAATATCCTTGATATTTGCGTTTCATCAAGTATCTTTTCATGTAAATATTCTTCTGAGCATTCTTGAATTTTACTCTACAAAGCAGTATCATGTTGACAATGTGGACGTTATTAGTTCCAGGATAAATTAATTCTTGAACTTGTTTTATTGAATTCTTATATCATTCTCATCATCCTCATGCTTATATTATGTTGAAAGTCAGCTGTGGCCTGTATTGCATAGATGGACTTGGTATGATTATGACCAGGGATTTTTCGATATAATCATAACCGTAATGTTACAAATGATGTGGAAAAAGTCTTCATTGGCCCGTAGTGCATTGATGGACAGTTTTTGGTATGATTATGTCTATGGATTCTCTTTAGCCGTAGTGCAAAGATGAATTGTTTTATGGCATGATCAAAACCGTTGATGAAAACATGATTATCTTTAGCCGTAGTGCATGGATAATTCGTGGTTGTGATACTAAAGAATATCCTTGGCCGTAGTGCAGGGGTGATTCGATGATGTGGATTATTTATTAAGCTGAGTCCCTACTTGACTCTTCTAATGGATTGTTTGTTCCGCTGCAGTTAAACTTAATAGTTATTATATTGTATCATTTTAACACTGTTTAAGGCTAATGATAATTTATTCTGCATTATCTTAGTCATAATATTTCTTACTGGGCTAGTTGAGCTCACCCTTTATTTCACTGTCCTCTTCAGGAAATGAGAATATAGCTGGGATGAGTCGGGGAACTGAGTGATGGACCAGATGATAGTATTAGTAGTCCTCACTATTCTATTAAATAGTGTGACAATAAATGTAATGAGGACTTATTCTGAGAGTGGATATTTTCTAAAAGACAGTATTTGTATTCAAACTCACAGTTTATGTTTTGTCGTATTGTACATGACAGTTGTATTTGAATTCTGTACCATATATCTGGCGATCCAAGATGGGTGATGTATACCTAATTTTAGGGGCGTCATAGCTGATGGATAGACACTTATGGATGTCCGGCCAGATTTCATCTCTGCTACGGTGTGGGACTAGATGTACAACATTTGGTACGGCGAGGCCTTCAAGAAAATGTCGGCACATCGTACAGCTGCCAGACAACATAGTCGTCTCCCACACTGTACGAGGTCTCAGTCGTACGATCTCTATCAGGAGAGACTCGAGGTGAGTCTAAAGCATGCACCCTCCCGCTTGGAGTTTTGGTGGCATGCCCACCAGACGAAAGGTGAAGGTGGTTATATATCACCTGAGGCAGAACGCATTGTTGTAAGTTATTTAATTCTCTTATTTAGTATGTATTTAAAATTCGGTTATTCTTTTGTATTTTTTGTTTTATATTTTGCGTATCATCTATTAATGAGTTTTTTTCAGCGACGATTCGAGGACCTTGCTGTGGCCCGGAGCAGCCAGAGAGGTGACACTGCAGTCGATGATTCTACGCATGTGGATGAGGAGATGGAGGACTGGCTACAGGCTACAGGGGGACCGAAGACGGGTAGAGTTTTGGGCCTTCCCCATGTCCCAGCCTACACCCTAGTCCTTGCTGCGAGATCTCGGCTGCTCCCACCCACTGGAGGTAGTGGTGCAAGTGGATCGGGCGCCGACCCTTTATTATCCGACAATTTCTTCCGGCGAATTATAGAGGGGTGCATGGCGAGCAGTGTTGTGCAGTCAGGCGCACCATCACGCGAGTGGATCTACCAACTAGCTCAGGAGGTTGTCCATAGCTCCATAGATCCTACAGCTGCCACTGACGACCTCATGGCTGTAGTACGGGAGGAGGCCATCCGTGTATATGCGGTTGTCTTGGCTAATATCTTTCCACCACATATTCGACAAGTACAAACAATTATTGATGTATTTCTTTATTTAATTTATGAAATTTGTAATTATATTACTTATATAAAGTTGCATATCAAACACACACGTAGCACCGCATAGGCATTAGCCACGTGTTGCAACTTACGGGAATCGATTTCGATATACGGATGCCGAGTTATCAGCCCGTTTGCCAGAATTGCCAATAATTAGGAAAAAAGCCGAAAAAGAGACCAAAACCCGCCTCGATTGTCCGAACAAAACACACATAACATCGCATAGGCATTAGGCACGTGTTGTAACTTACGGGACTCGATTCCGATATACGGATGCCTAGTTATCAGCCCGTTTGTAATAATTGTGCCAATAGTTAGGCAAAAAGCTGAAAAAGAGACCAAAACTAGCCTCGATCGTCTGAACGACACGCAAACACACACATAGCACCGCATAGGCATTAGGCACGTGTTGCAACTTACGGGACTCGATTTTGATATACGGATGCCGAGTTATTAGCCTGTTTGTAATAATTGCCAACAGTTAGGCAAAAAGCTGAAAAAGAGACCAAAACCCGCCTCGGTCGTCCGAATGACACGCAAACACATATATATCACCGAATAGGCATTAAACACGTATTGCAACTTACGGGACTCGATTCTGATATACGGATGCCGAGTTATCAGCCCGTTTGCAATAATAGCCAATAGTTAGGCAAAAAGCCAAAAAAGAGACCAAAATCTGCCTCAGTCGTCCGAACGACACGTAACCACACACATAGTACCGCATATGCATTAGGCACGTGTTACAACTTACGAAACTCGGTTCCGATATACGGATGCCGAGTTATCAGCTCGTTTGCAATAATTACCAATAATTAGGCAAAAAGCCGAAAAAGAAACCAAAAGCCAAACTTTGATTGATAATATGTTTTGTTATCAATCCCACATACAATGTAGGTTGTGCAAGGAACACAGAAGTTGGTGTAATGGTAAAACCCCAGTTCAGGCAAGTTTTTCAGAACTTGCTCCTATGTGTGAAATGTTTTTATGTGATAATTTGTTGTTATGCTATCATATGTTATAAACTATTGTTTTTAGCTGTTATATTTAGTTGGACTGTTCTTCTTAAACCTTATACTGTGAAATGGAAAACATAATAAGGTGAATTAGGTATGATATGTGAAACATGTATTACATACGAATTATATGATGTATGTTCTAAATATTCAATATATATAACTGTGATACATGGATTTAATGCACAGTGCATATGAAAGCTATGAACTATATGTTATGTGTTAACTGTTAAACTTTCTAAGCCATTGTGCTCACCCTTGCTTAAACAAATGTTTTCAGCTATGTACGAGTCATCTGAGTTTCGGTAAAGACCAAGGAACAAATAATGATTGTTGAATATCACATGATTACAAATATCCCGTTAAAACCTTTTTTGGGGTAATCAATGTTACCAAATGATATAGGTTGTAATGAGATACTAAGATAACATATTTAAAGCGAATATGTACCATCTTGTTGTGCTGTATACGAGCGAAAGGGTTGGTACAGTCTATTAATGCAATCAAACGAATCATAATGTATATGACCTCGAGTTGTATTGAAATGTATAAAGATTGCGATTTTGGAATAAATTTAAGTTGTAAGTTTTAATCAAACATAATGTTGATATTTATTAAAAGGTTAATCACCTGAGGAAATGTAAGGATATATTGTAATAATTATATTTACTTACCGTCGTTAAGATAAATATATTTAGTTATAATTCATGGATGTGTAATATCGTGACACACCAGATCCGCGGTTCAAAGGACCCGAATTTGGGGGTGTTACAAGTTAATATCAAAGTTGTAGGTTATAAACCTTAGGTAAGGGTACCTTAGGCTATAACCGTAGTGAAGAAAGATGAAAATGACCAGGAATAAACTTAAATAAAAGTTTAAGTAATATGAAATGACTTTAGAAACTTCACAATTAAAGAAGTTAAAATATAAACGAATATTCAAAATTCATAATGTAAGTGTCAAAGTATTGACAAGAAGATTCAAAGAAGAATCTTGAAAAGTCATAAAAAGATGAGTATCAGGAGTTACTTGATTTCAGCAATAAAGATGATGAGTGATTATAAACAAGCATGGTCTGTAATACGAAAAATATAAATAAAATCATAATATAACATGATTAAAGAGGAATAAGAAGATCATAGGACGTCTCGATTGTAGGGTAAGGAAAATCATAATGTAAAATGATTGTAAAATAAGATCATGAATTGATCAGATTGAATTGTGGAATAACAGATGATATGTTAAACAATTGAAAACATATAACATGATCCTATAAAGAGAATGTACTATAAGATAGTATGAGGAAAACTCGAAAAGATTTGAAGATGATGAGATACAGATTAGAGAAAACTAGAATTTTATGGGATTTCAATTGAAGACTCATGTGATAGCTAAGTTATGCATACCTTTGTATGGGCATGGGTTTTGTGCTTGGTTTAACGACCACTTAGCCTATTACATTGATAATCATTGAAATGTTGGTATCGCGCGATCAATATATGTATGCGAGAAGGTGATTCTTTTCTCATATATATATATATATATATTTGATAGTTTGAGAATATTAGGATTAGGTGCGAGTTCTTGAAACTCATGTTTATGGTAAGTTTGTGATTCATAATCATATGGTATGTTTTGAACCCCTAAGTGTATGGATAGTCCCTGATTTGTTCTTGTACTACATATTGCTAGGACGAGTTCCTAAACTCATATTATTGTGGCAAGTTCCTGAACTCATAATGTGTGGTAAATTTGATGAACTATACTGGGGTATAGAAAGTATGTAGATTGATAACTAAGAATTTGCAGTATGGTGAATATTAGTGATGTTATTAAGTAATGAAGCCAGAAGAAGGGAAATTGAAGTCGATAAAGGAAAAAAATTGATATTCCAAATCTTCTAGCTATGTTAGATTTCAAAACTTTTTGACATCGTTTATTTGTGTTTTCAAAAAAAAATATTGGATCAATTTTTGAACCAATAAGTTTTAAAAAGCCCTATTATTCATATGTCTATGCTAATTGTTTTGGCTAGGCAAAATAATTTAAAAATATTAAAATGTATATTATTTAATCATCAATGCATCATTGAACATGATGTAAAGATGATAAATGATGAAGTTATTAATGCAGTCTAACTTAGTGTTGGATGTGATTATAGAATCATCAACCCGCTATGGTATGATGTAGTATGACAAAGTTATAAAATAATTTTTGAGTTTATAAAAACTATGTATAATTGATGAGTCAATTCCATTTGTTTCGGCAAGACGAAAATGATTTGAAAACATCAAAAAGTTTTTTCATAGTCATCAACACATCATTGAACATGGTGTAGATATAACAAGTGATGAAGTCATCAATGCAATTTAATCTAATGTGGATGTGATCATAGAATCGTCAACCCACAATGGTATGTTGTAGTATGACAAAGTACTGTCAAAACATTCGGTATCATGACATCATAAAATGATTTTTGGTTTTCTTTAACCCTGAAAATGTATGCCAATTTAGTTGGCTAAAATGTTTCGATTAATGTTCGAATTATTATTATATGTCTAAGCATTCAAGCATTCTTTAAGAATTTATAGAATTCAAGCATTCTTTAAGAATTTATGTCAAATTAAATTGTTTTAGTGAGGATCTTATGCTAAATATGAGGTGAACGACCAACCCTTTTATAGGGGTATGATACCGGACACTATGATTTCGAAGGACACGTTAAGTGTCATATAGACTATTATGTTGTGCACAACGTAAGAGTACGATAGGCTGATCTCCTAAAGTACAAACATAGATAGTTTACTATCTTTGTGACTGTAATTAAACATACCTAGCAAAGATTGTTCATGGTCTTTATGACCTCTTAACAAGATATGAAAAGTTTTCTTACATGAATCTTTTTGTCTCCTAGTTATTCATACTGCTTCACAATTATTGAAGACTCTTGAAAGATATTTTGATATTTTTGTAATTGAATGATAAGAAGGTGTGAACTTCTTAGAGAAAGGAGAGAATGTAAAGGTTTAATGAAAACCTCATTATATATGATGAGTAGAATATGTAGAGATGAGTATGCTGTAATTTCGAGGACGTAATTCTTATAAGAAGAGGTGAATGTGGTTATAACTCATGTATACCCTATGGTAAACTCTAACAGAGATATCAGGTCACAACACATGCGACACAATATAAACATAAAGGGGTTCTAATACGTACATGTTAAATATCTAACGAATTATCAACATAAGTCTCCAAAAAAAATTATATTTTAACATGTACTTTTCTACAAAAATTGAAATAAATACTAAACATGATACACTAGATCGAAGAGTACAAATATGAGTTCTAAATATCAATACCAAGACGAAACTATCACATGAATTTGAGAATAAATAATCATGTGAAATAATAACCAACTTCTAATTGAAAAGCAAAACGAACAAAATCAAAATTAAAAAGATTATTGCTGAAGGAGTACGGAATCCGTGCATGGATTAAGTAATGTAATACCCAAATTATAATTCCAAATATTATTCGTTAGTCTCGTTCAATATGATCTATTCACAAAAATAATGTATATTTATTAATTAATTACAAGTATACATATTATTATTTAATATTTTTATATCCAGAATCTAACCTCCATATTATTATATCAGACTAGTATATTATAATTTTGTTTTGTTTTTAATAATTGTAATGTCAAATACATGGCCAAAACACTACCAAAATCTTCATCTAGCATTACGTAGTACTATTTTATTAACCTGCATGCATATATATCAGTATACATTATACCAATTAGTGATCCCTGAGTATAGAACTCGAACAGGGGATCATTAGTAACTTTAATAAATAAATAAAATTTATATTATCTATGACTATATATATATATATATACAGACAGGATCAGGTAAGGGCTCCCTTATTTTGTTAAAATGCGGACTTTTTTTTTCGATTTTTTTTGGTTTTTTTTTTAAAACAACTAAAAAAAAATATTTAATATTTTATGGAACTGAAATTTTTCCATAATATAATGTTTTGGGCGTGTTTTGAATACCTATACCAAAAAGTGGTGGTACAGTCTGCCCAGACTGTACATACATATTTTTGTTATACGTACCCAAATCACATCCAAAACACTGTATTATGAAAAAATTTCAATTCCATAATTTTTTTTTTATTTTTTTTAGTTGTTTTAAAAAAAAAAGCAAAAATAAAAATAAAAAATAAAGGTCCGTATTTTAACCAGGTGCGGGATCCCGCACCTGATCCGCTCCCTATATATATATATATATATATATATATATATATATATATATATATATATATATATATTTATATATATATATAGGAGAAAATGTGTGTACACAACTGTATATTACACAGTAGGCTATAGCGACGATTTTTTGGGCTATAGCGACGGTTTCACCCGTCGTCATAGCTATTCTGGGCTATGGCGACAGTTTACCGTCGCTATAACCCAAAAAATCTGTCGTCCTAGGCCTACTGTGTAATACACAGCTGTGTATATACATATAGCCCATATATATATATATATATATATATATATATATATATATAGGGAGCGGATCAGGTGCGGGATCCCGCACCTGGTTAAAATACGGACCTTTATTATTATTTTTTTTTTGCTTTTTTTTTTAAAACAACTAAAAAAAAATAAAAAAAAAATTATGGAATTGAAATTTTTTCATAATACAGTGTTTTGGATGTGATTTGGGTACGTATAACAAAATTATGTATGTACAGTCTGGGCAGACTGTACCACCACTTTTTGGTATAGGTATTCAAAACACGCCCAAAACATTATATTATGGAAAAATTTCAGTTCCAAAAAATATTAAATATTTTTTTTTAGTTGTTTTAAAAAAAAAAACCAAAAAAATCAAAAAAAAAAGTCCGCATTTTAACAAAATAAGGGAGCCCTTACCTGATCCTGTCTGTATATATATATATACGGTTTCTTTCAAAAACGGACTAAAGAAACGTACAAAAAACGGACTAAGTAAAAACACGCGGAGAAACCAAAAAAAAATTCGTGGGTCAAAAATTCCGGGTCGAAAAACCCTCCTTCTCTCTTACTCTCCCAATTCGTACTGATTCTCTCTGCCATTCGCGTCCATTTGAGATCCATCTCTGCCATGAAGCGTCCATTTGAGATCCCTCACTCTCCCTCTCTGCCATGAAGCAATCGATTCTCTCTCGTAAGGTCAGCGAAATCGAATGCGTTGATTCTCTCTCGTAAGGTCAACGATTCTTTCTCGTAAGGTCAGCGAAATCGAAATCCCTCTCTGTCGATTCGGCCAACAGAAGGTGATGCTCTCTAAAAAATTTTTGTCGCAAAAGAAATCTAGGGTTTGTTCTTTGTGATTTTTCCCCAAATTTTATCTAATTTTTGATCCCTTCTTCTCTATGTTTGATTTATCCTTGTTCTCTTGGGTGTACTATTTTATCCCCTTTCTCTTTGTTCTGTGTTTTTCTTGGTCCTACCTTGTGATTATGTTGCAATTCTACCACTACTGCTGTATTGTTAGAGGTCTGTTGGTCCAGCATTGATTCTTTCTTCATAACAGGAGGCGAGCTTTGTAGGTATTGTGAATTAGGTGACCAAGCAGATGATAATAAGACCTTAGGATTTAATTCTGAGGAGGAATTTGAAAACTTGCGTGTTTGACTTCCATTGATCCAACTATTTTCCTCATGTAATGTTTTTGTGTCAAGAAATCCTCTCTTTGAACCAGTAGTGTTTTTGACTGTAATGTTCAGTATCTTGTTCCTTTGGCTCATTCAGTATAATGTATTACATAAAAAATTAATAATTTATAATGTATAAACTATGAAACAAAATTATTATTGAAAACATCTAATACATCTATTAAGTGTGTTTATGTTAATTAAAAAGGTATTATTAGTCAAATTTACAATGAATATATTTTTCCTTTCTTTCTTTCGGATTTCTTAACTGAACTCTACTGAATCAATGAGTCACTTATTTAGTTCTTTTAAGATTTTATTTTGTTCCTTGTGGAAAATAAATTTTCTTATCAGTTAAATGTATTACCACATTGTTGAGGTAATTTTGTGGAATATGTATTGCACACAACCAGTTATACCTATTTAGACCATGGAACTTGTCATGGATAATGTATGATTTGTTTTATGCCTGATTCTATCGTGCTTGCTTGGTGTTCAGTGCAATTTCATTTTCTTTCTTGTGTAAGAGTTATTCAAATGAGAAAGATAGCTTAAGGGAAATACTTGTAGAGAACTATGAAAGTAGTTGATAAGAAAAAAAAGAATAAAAAGTTGATTATTTGTCCTTTGGATTTGTTATTATGGTATTTCACTATTTCTTATTCCAGTTTTTAATGCATTTTTGTTCTGATAAATAAGTTGTGCGACAATTCAATTCTTTCCAGATTGCATGTGCCTTTGGGCTCTATAGATGGTGTACCGGAGCTGATCCAGGAGTTTTCAAGTCCAAAAGTATCTCAATAATCCAGACCACAAAAAACATGACCGGCTCCGAGAATCTAAACTTGGTGGGGGAATCGTCATCAATAAATGATGCAACAACTGGAGAGAAACCTATGGATAAAGACATGAAGAACATGGATACAACAACAGAATATCATACTAGTAAGATTGACAAGATTGGTCCAGATGGTCATATCAAGGGAATCGCTATGTAAATGTAGTTGTTTATTTTCTTACGGATTACACAAGGGAGTCACTATGTGATGTGATGTATTCACTCCTTTTTTAAGGACCTGTTTGATGTAAGAACATGTTTTGATGTAAGGATTCTTAGAATCGCGGACATCTTGATTACTTTTATTGGCTACAAGTGAGCTCTTGAGGCATGTATTTTATTTGCTTTATGAGGATGCAAGTGAACTCATATGCACCTTCCTGGAATCATGATACCAGTTCCAAAAAGTGCAATATATATCTAATGCAATCTGGTATATCTAATGATACTAATTCACAAAGATGATATAGAAAATGGTGAGGAGAATATTTCATATATCAAATCTCTCTCTTTTTTGACAAGTCTATATATCTAATGCAATCTGGTTTAGCAATGTAATTCTTGTCAAAAATAAGATGAAAAGTCCATGCGTAATAGCATTAAAAAAACTAATTCCTTACTGCTGAATTTAAAGCTCATCCTTAATTTGACAAATCTCAACCCATCAGCATTTGTTGTCAACCAAATCAAGAGTTGCAGTTATTTGTAAGTATACAAAAATAATGCCTCCTATGAAAGTTGAATTACAGGGAATAGCCTTTCCTTCCATTTCAAGTCGTAACCAAAAGATATACAAGACCCTTAAAATACTCCACTATTTCTGATCCGCCGAGCTTTGAACTCCCATACACTCTGTCAACGAAGGTGATGAGAACCTATGAACAACAATAAAATCAAAGTTGGAAATCTATGACCAGAATAAACTAACAATAATCAAGGTGAGATTAATTTGTTTTGATAAAAGTTCTACCAGCTCTGAAGAAACTAGAAATCAGATAACATGTTTGTATTATCATGAACGCTAATTGACAAAGTACAAGTGTAATGCTACCTCTTCAATATGGTACCCTTTTCTTGAAGCCCAAACAATCATTTCCATCTGGAAAACATATCCCTTACTAACAAAAGAACTTATGATGTCCTTTAGCACAAATTTCTGATAAAGCGTTTGACAAACAAATTTTCAGCATCTAAAAGTTAAAATATAAGAGGGTGGTGAACAAATATGGGCTACAAATAGGGTGCTCCACTTTAAAATTATTGTTCAAAGGCTCACAGGCTTTTAAGTTGCTGCAAAATATACTAAAGGGTAGACGAGTGTCAGCATGAAGGGGAACAAGGACTTTGGAAAACTTTACATAGAATTTTATATAGTATGTCAGTGTAACAGTGTTGAGCAAACCAGCTTGAGTGAAAACACCATCCCATAATTAAACAAAAAATACAAATTGTTAGCAAACACATTGAAGTAAAGTCTATACTGATCATCTTTTCCCAAATGATGTATCAAGTAACAAGTGTCATACAAGTCGAGAACATTTTATGTGCATACACAGAGAGATGAAAATTACAATATGGAAAATTTCTGTTGAGAGCATTTTTGTCAATCCAGAGAGAACTGTAATCACAGAGCTATAAAACTGTAAATTCTTGAATTAGTAGAATCTTCACATCATTAACAGATGAACATAAATTAAACAACAACAGACTAAATAGAAAACCAGTTTGATTCCAAATTATAATTTAAAATTAGAAATTTTAGACAATGAATTTTAATCCAAATGGGAAAAAATTAATTTAAAAAACTATCTGGGAAAAACTAATATTTTAAAAAGAACACTGAAGCAAACCCAAAGCTACCAACATCATATTCAAAATTAATAAAGCCATTAAAGGTAATCCAGAAATAGAAAAGAAGATCTATGAGGTGAATATCACCAACAAATGAGATATTTATATTAAAAACAAACAGAAACAAAATCAAAGTAAAGAAATCCGTACATCCCGATTTTGAGTTTGTACGAATTAGGCAACGATTAAAGAAATTCGTACATCCAGATTCTGAGTTTGTATGAATTAGGCAACGATTAAAGAAATTAGGCCATGAGAAAGTAAAGAAATTCGTGCGCGACCAACGGAACCAGCAGCCACGACGAGAAACCGCCGAAAAAAGACGGATTTTTAAAGAACAAACCCTAGATTTTCAAATGCCTGGAAAAAAAATTATGGAGCTTTACCTTCCGATCCGTTTTCCTCTGCTTCGTCGCATAGACCTTCCGATGAGGGATTCCGTCTGCTACTTTATCGTGTGAGAGGGAGGGAAGAGGTTGGAGAGAGAAAGGAGTATCAGTATGATTTGAGCTCTGGTTTTAGTCATCAGAGGCAGAGTAGTGAAACCCGCATGTTTTTTCCAAAATTGACCCGTACGCTTAACCCGCGTGGTTTTTAACCCAATTCGTCTTTAGTCCGTCAGTTTAGTTCGCACGAGAAAGAAATCCTATATATATATATATATATATATATATATATATATACCGCGTATTTACAAAAATGCCACCGCGTCCTTACAAAACTACGTCGTTTTGATAAAATTATGCTATTTAAGGCATTATGCTATTTAAGAATTATGCTCTTGAAGCTTTCCGTATATATATATATATATATAGAGCAAGGATCAAGTGCATACCCCTTATCTTACTCACCCGTGCTTACCCTCCTTTAGGCGACTGTTTCGATCATACAACCGTCGTTTATACTTTTAGCGACGCTATATGTTGTCCGTCGCTAAAAGTATAGACGACGGTTGTATGGCCGAAACCGTCGCTTAAAGGGGGGTAAGCACGGGTGAGTAAGATAAGGGGTATGCACTTGATCCGGACCGTATATATATATATATATATATATATATATATATATATGCAAATCAATTATAGCAATCAATTTTCATAATGAATACATAATTTTCCAGAATCATTTTATTATAATAAAAATAACAATAAATGGTACATACCTACTTAAAGCTATCTTGGATTTCTATCACCTCTTATTCTCCCATGAAGGTACTAGGAAGTTCGTAAATGTCGGCTCCCCTTAAACTCCACCTCTGTTTTAGTTTACAATATAACCCTACTTATCTCAAATATATTATTTTGATAATCAACTTGTATCTTTCAAAATATTATTTATTAATATTTTAAATAATATTTTTATCCTATGTTCTAATTTAAAACCAAATTTCAAATTTTAAAATTTATTTCCTTATCCTAATCAGAAAGGTATTTTACTTCTTTTATAATTATTTAATTTATTAATTATTATTTTTAGTTTAATAATTATATTTCTCAATTAAACCCAACATAATAAAAATAAGACATAAATAAAAGACAAGTCAAATTAATATATTTTAAAACTATTTAAAATATTATAATTATTTATCGGGTATTACATCTATAAACCACCGTGGTATTACATCTATAACCCTACTTATCGTTTATTTTTATTTTCAATAGTATAGATCGTGTATGTCCTATTATAAGGATCCATAACAAATATATGCTATAAATCTTTTATATATATCTGTCTAATAAAATATCAATGATTTTGAATTTTCAGCTCACTCAATAAATCATCCGAGCCATCCAAAATTTGAGATAAATCTCACCGTCCATACAGTGCCGGAGACACGGGACACATCTAGTATATATATATATATATATATATATATATATATATATATATATATATATATATATATATATATATATATATGGTTTTAATCAATGGCAAACGTTTGCCATGGACACTGTTCAACAACCAAGTTGATTACCGTTGATCTGGACAATGAAAGCCTGGAATTAGTCAAATTTCTCCCTTCCGCTACAGCTTGTAGCGGAAGTCCACATCCCCCAATCTGTGCTACCAATTTACGTTATTGCCCCTAGCACGATAATACATGCCTGCCGCTACAGGCTGTAGCGGCAGTGTGGCTCTCCCCCATATTAAGATAATGTAAAGATGAGTTTATTTTTAGGTATACACAATATAAAAATAAAAGATAATGTAAAGATACATAATGTAAAAATAAAAGATAATATAAAGATAAGTCTGAATAAAGTATAAATTTATTTTTATGTATACATAATATAAAAATAAGATAAGTTTGAATAAAAGATAAAATTATTTTATTATAAAAGATAAAATTATTTTTGAATAAAAGATAAATTTATTTTATTTTATTATATTATACTCATGTAATCAAACTCATCTTATTTTTATATTATGTATACATGGGTACATCCTCTATCCCAAAAATAAGATAAGTTTGAATTATAAAATTTATATAAATTATTTTTAGATTTAAAATTCATGTAATTTATTTTTAATTTTTAAAAATATAAATTTATGATTTAATTAATATTTTCAAATAATTTATAATTTTCATAATATTATAAATTATTTGAAAATATTAATAAATTTATCTTTTTTTTTCAAAAATAAATTTATCTTTTATAATAAAATAATTTTATCTTTTATTCAAACTTATTTTATTTTTATATTATGTATACATAAAAATAAATTTATCTTTTATTCAGACCTATCTTTACATTATCTTTTATTTTTACATTAGGTATCTTTACATTATCTTTTATTTTTACATTATGTATACCTAAAAATAAACCCATCTTTACATTATCTTAATATGGGGGAGAGCCACACTGCCGCTACAGTCTGTAACGGCAGACATGTATTAAATTATTAGGGGTAGTAACGTAAATTGGTAGCATGGATTGGGGGATGTGGACTGCCGCTACAAGCTGTAGCGGCAGGGAGAAAATTTGACCAATCTCAGCCTTCCATTGTCCAGATCAACGGTAATCAACTTGTTTGCTGAACAATGTTCATGACAAACGTTTGCCATGAATTAAAACCCATATATATATATATATATATATATACACGTTCCGGATCTTAAGCTCACCCCTTATCCAACTCACCCGAGCTCACCCCCTTTAGCGACGGACCCGACGACGGTTCGGTCATACAACCGTCGTCTATACTTTTAGCGACGGATAATATATAGCGTCGCTAAAAGTATAGACGACGGTTGTATGACCGAACCATCGCCGGGTCCGTCGCTAAAAGTGGGTGAGCTCGGGTGAGTTGGATAGAAGGTGAGCTTAAGATCCGGACTCTATATATATACCTAATTATCCTTTCTGAACACATGTCATTATAATTAACATTTATAATTTGAATGCAAATGAAAAGTTAAAAAAGCCTATCATTATCAATATTATTAAAGCCTACTAATGATGGGCGGTGGCTACAGTATATTAAAAGATAATGGCGAAATAAATAACATTATCGTAGTTATAGTGTGCCAATAAAGTGACATTCAAACACAACCATGGCAAGGACAAATACCGACATGGTCATTCAAAGACAGATCATTAAATGGGACATGATCAATTTTAGGCATAAACTCATAATTTTTAGATTTTTCAAATTTGATTGACTCAAAATGTGTAGAATTGAATATAAAATTTTCATTTTTTTCATAATTTTCACAACCATCAAGATTTTCAAATTTAACCTCAGAGTCATTAGAAAATTCACCCACATCTTATTCATTAATTTATTATAGCGGCTAATCGACTCATTTGCATTTTTAGACGAAATATAGCTTCATTCGTGTTAAATTGATTTTCCATTAAAACTTCCATAGTTTCTTCTAAGGCACTAAGGGGCTGTTTGTTTAGAACTTAATGAGTCTGAATGGCTGAATCGGTAAGTGGCTGAATCATTAAGTGCGTTTGTTTTGAAAAAAAATCGTCTGAATGGCTGAATCGGTCAGATGCGTTGGCTGAATGGATAAGCCCGAATTTTTGGTCTGAATGGCTGGCTGAATGAAGTAAAAAAAAATAAAAAAATAAAAAAAATATATTAACTATTATATTATGTAATATTAAATAAATTTACAACAACTTTGAATTTTTTCAGAGGGGTAAAATATTAAAAATATGTCATTCAGATCTTTAAGATATGTCAGTTATCAAACTGTTTTTTTCATTCAGATTCAGCTCATTCAGATTCAGATTCAGATTCAGATTCAGATTCAGCTCATTCAGATTCATTCAATTTTTATCAAACACCCCCTAAGTCTTTCATCTTCTTCTTCATTTGATACATCTTGTGGATATTGAAGTTCTAGATCGGAATATGGATACGAATATGAACTTAGATAAGGATTTTCATACATTGGAAAAAATTGATTTACTTAATTGGTGTGCGTTAAAATTTTTATAGGGTTCATGATTTCAAACAAAATTGTTATTCCAACTATAATAGGAGTTCATCTTTCCACAAGTCACAAAACAAATAGACAACTAACCTCGAAAGTTACACACACAAAAGAAATATAAATAAATAAGATGAAATGAAATAAAAATTCTAATTCTACAGTTAACCTAAATAAAATTTAAACAGCTCCTAACTATTCCAAGTTACACCTTAAGGTCCACCGGATTCGAAATTAATCACACCACTAGCCAGGTAAGCGTAAGAAAGGTGGGAGTCTCTTCGTGGGTACGGTGACTAATTGAATAATCACACGTTCTTTAGGCGTTTACCTTTTTAACCACTTAGTACACCAGTAGTTTAATTAATTTAAAATTTAACCTCATCTTGGAGTCTTTTGTCCTAATTGAGTTCTAGATTCCGAGGGGCCAACGTCTACTTAATTTTATTAAGTCAAGGTTATACAAAATGAATGAATGGATTGTGGGTTTTTTACCGCCTGCTACTATTAATAGCAGACGCTTATCAGAATGAGTTTTGCTTTACTAATAAATGTTTAGGGTTTATTAACCATGATTTAAAACGAGGATTTACGATTTATTAATCAGAATTTAGGGTTTACAATTATGTATCCGCAACTTGTACTTTCTCAACTTCAATAAATCCTAAACCTTGGTTTATAAACCCTTAACCAAGATTTATAGGTATGTATCCGCAACTTATACTTCTTCAACTTTAATAAACTCTAAACCCTGATTAATAAACCCTAAATCTTAGTTTATAAACTAATGTGGTTAATAAATCATAAACCTTGTTAATAAGCCAAATCCTTATTCTGATATACTTTTGTTAATGAGTCAAACACTTATTTTGATTAACGTACGCTACTAATAATAGCGGATTCTAAGTGTTTTTTAACCCGCCCTACTAATAAGTGCACTTTATTTTTATTCGTTTTTGTTTTTAATGGTATAGATAATGTATGAATTATAAGGATTGATAATAAATACTCCATCCGTTCCTTAATATAGGTCGTTTTAGACATGTGCACAAGAATTAAAGAAATGATTGAAAACCATTAACTATAGTATCAATTGTCTATAAAACCCTTCACCTCACTTATCTCATAAATATGGATCAAAAGATTAGGTGGAGTAATAAGGGGTGATTTGGAAAAAATAGTAATCAATTCTCCTACATAACCACAAACGACAAATAATTAAGAATAAAAAAAAGTCTAAAACGATCTACATATAAGAATGGAGGGAGTACATGCTATAAATCATTATATATATATATATATATATATATATATATATATATATAGAGTCCGGATCAGGTCCGGACTCCCGGATTTTAACAAAATTCGGACCTTTTTTTTTTTTTTTGCTTTTTTTTTTGAAACAACTAAAAAAAAATAAAAAATTATGGAATTGAAATTTTTTCATAATACAGTGTTTTGGGCGTGATTTGGATGCCTATAACGAAATATGTCTGTACAGTCTGGGCAGACTGTACATACATTGGTTGGTATAGGTATTAAAAACACACCTAAAACATTGTATTATGGAAAAATTTCAGTTCCATAAATTTTTTTTTTTTAGTTGTTTCAAAAAAAAAAAAAAAAAAAAAATTTTGGGTCCGTATTTTAGGACCAGTCCGGGCGTCCGGACTGGATCCTCATTATATATATATAGTCTGGTTCCAGTCCGGACGCCCGAATTTCAGTCCGGTCCGGACGCCCGGATTTTAGTCCCGTCCGGACTTTTTTTTTAAAATAAAAAATAATAATAATTAATATTTTATGGAATTAAAATTTTTTCATAATACATTGTTTTGGGCGTGATTTGGATACGTATAACAAAACATGTATGTACAGTATGTGCATGCTGTACCACCATTTTTTGGTATAAGTATTCAAATCACCCCCAAAACATTGTATTATGGAAACATTTCAGTTCCATAAAATATCAAATATTTTTTTAGTTATTTAAAAAAAAAAGCAAAAAATAAAATAAAATTTTTGGGTCCGTTTTTGATCAGGTCCGGGAGTCCGGACCTGATCCGCTGTGTGTGTGTGTATATATATATATATATATATATATATATATATATATATATATATATATATAGGACAATGATCCATAGCATGTATTTGTTATGGATCATAAAAGGGCAAATACGATCTCTACCTTCTATTACAATTATGAACGGATGGAATTTAAAAGTCAAACTCGTCGTCCGCTAGTTATACTAGAGGACTGGAATAAACCCAATTTGGTTCGAAAATACCCCCATCACGCCAAAGCAAAGCATCAGAAAAAAAAACACCGAGTCTGCACCCCATCAGGCCAAAGCAAAGCATTAAAAATTCTAGTGATTGCATACTTTGTGAAAGGGCTGCTCCGATTTCTTCCTGCTGCATTTTTAGAATTGGAATATACTTCGCAATCGCAGATCGAAATTGGGGCAAACACCAATCTAGTAAATCTGGGTTCTCTGTCAGCTACCGCCTACTCAATCAAGCTCTGCAATCGCCTCCTCTCTCATCCCTATTTGCCATTTTCCTCCTCAATCAAGTTGGACCCATTCTCAATCACATCGCGACATACTTGTGTGGGCAACGAAGAGGAAAAGGGAAAAGTAGAGGGAGAGGGAAGAAAAGTGCTAGTTGGTCTATTGGGGGGCATAAGCGTCCAGTATTTTTACTAATTACGTCCGCTAGAATTACTAGCGGACGGTAGTTACCCAAACCTTATCCCAGCCCTTCATCAACAAAACGGATGGTTAAGAGCCTATATGTCACTTTTTATTCCATAGCATATAGATGCTATGGATCATTCCCCCCCACACACACACATATATATATATATATATATATATATAGGCCGGATCCTGTCCGGACTCCCGGATAGGTTTAAAATCCGGACCTTTTTTTTTTTTTTGCTTTTTTTTTGAAACAACTAAAAAAAAAAAATTATGGAATTGAAAATTTTACATAATACAGTGTTTTGGGCGTGATTTGAATGCCTATAACAAAACATGTCTGTACAGTCTGGGCAGACTGTACATACATTGGTTGGTGTAGGTATTAAAAACACACCCAAAACACTGTATTATGGAAAAATTTCAGTTCCATAAATTTTTTTTTTAGTTGTTCTACAAAAAAAAAAAAAAAAAAAAAAATTGGGTCCGGATTTTCTCCCGTCCGGGAGGTCCGGACCTGATCCTATTTCTCTCTCTCTCTCTCTATATATATATATATATATATATCTATCTAATAAAATACAAATGATTTTGAATTTCCCGCTCACTCAAAAAATTATCTGGGCCGTCCAAAGTTTGAGATAAATCTCACCGTCCATACATCTATCTAATAAAATACAACTATCTATCTAATCTATTTAATAATGATTTTGAATTTCCCGCTCACTTAATAAATCATCTGGGCCGTTCTAAGTTTGAGATAAATCTCACTGCCCATACAGTGCCGGAGACACGAGACCCAGCTATTATATATATATATGCTAAGATTAGGCAGCGGTCCGGCAGCCATTTTATACATAACATTATCCTTCCTAAACACATGTCATAATAATTTGAATGCAAATGAAAAGTTAAAAAACCTATCAATATAATTAAAGCCTACTAATTATGGGTGGTGGATACAGAATATTAAATGATAATGGCGAAATAAAAAACATTATTATAGTTATAGTGTGTCAATAAAGTTACATTCAAACACAGCCACGGTCAGTCAAAGAAAGACAAAGCTAATCTTATAAAATTTTGTAAGAAAAATCAATTCGATAAAATTAAAGTAAAGTAATCATGGTAGTTGTAATTTGTTAATAAATTAAGTCACATGCAGCACAGTCGTGATGGCCAAGGACAAAGAATATGGGACCTTCACAGCAATATCACAGTCAAAAAAAGCCTATTCGAATACTATATATTCATCACAAACAACTATATCATGTATCGGACTCCACTGCCTTTTCTTCAATATCACTTCTAACATGAATTCCCTACGCGCATTTTCTCTTTCCTTATTTTGCATTCTTTTGGCTCATGAACCGAACTGCATTTTCTCTTTACTACTGAACCATCATCCTGATTGTGATTTTCCGGCTATCTTCAACTTTGGCGATGGAAATTCGGACACCGGGTCGTATATAGCTGCCTTTCAAGAATCACCCCCTTTTTATGGACAATCCTACTTTAATGGGACATCAGGAAGAGCCTCTGACGGACGTATCGTGATTGATTTTATCGGTATGCAATTCTATACTTGAATTATATGTATGCCATACTTTAAACTCATTTCAACTTTGATAACTAATGGCTAAATTTTAATGTCTTGCAGCTACAAGTCTTGGTAAATCATTCCTCCATCCTTATCTAGATTCCCTAGGTGCCGACTTCTCGCATGGTGTTAATTTTGCAAATTTATTGGCTACAATCGCACCACCCAAGGCGCTTCTTCCGGTGGGCATATGGCCGCGTGCATGGAGTCCTTTCTACCTTGACATTCAATATAACCAATTCCAGCAATTTATAAATAGATCACAAATTATCAGGGAAAAAGGTAAATCCCAATTCCAGAATTTCATGTATTCCTGACACAAAACATGGAATGAGATAGTAGATGAGACAATAGCTGTGATTACAGTAAATCCGAATTCCAGAATTTGTATATTTGCTTAATTTTTTATCTTGTAATTTTACATATGTAAAAGTTATTAATTCTTTGTTATTCCAGGAGGGGTGTTCAAGAATCTATTGCCAAAGAAGGAATATTTTTCCAAAGCCTTGTACACTATTGATATTGGTCAGAATGATATCAGCATGGGAATTTTAACTCACATGTCTAAAGAGCAAATTAAAGAATCAATGCCAGATACCATCAACCGGCTCATAATGCATTTAAAGGTAACCTTCCTTAATCTTTGATCTTGGTATTTATCTCATTCATTTGAGAATTAATGACTATACATAATACATTTAGGTTAATTAGCTTAATGCATATGTACGTTAACCTATACCTTATTTCTTCATTAAAACATATTGTTGTGTATTTGTGCAGAAATTGTACAATTTGGGAGCAAGATCATTTTGGATCCACAATACTGGACCCATCGGGTGTCTTCCTTATCTTTTGACAGTTGAACCAATCACAGAAGATCAAACAGATAGTGTCGGTTGTGCGATACCCTATAATGAGTTATCTCAGCACTTCAATGTCAAGTTGAAGGAGGCCGTTGATCAACTTCGAGAAGACATTCCCTTGGCTGCAATTACATATGTAGATATCTATTCTGTCAGATATTCTCTCTTCACAGAAGCAGAGAGATATGGTATGTTAAAATTTATAGAAGTACTTCATTGTCAATAGTTAATCTAAGCATTTATAATATTGTTTAAATGCAATTTTACATAAACTGCAGGATTTAAGCTCCCACTCGAAACTTGTTGTGGTTTTGGAGGAAAATATAATTGGGGTGAAAATACATTATGTGGAAGTACGACTACAGTGAATGGAAGCCAAATAGTTGTGACACCTTGTGAAGATCCCTCAGAACGAATTATTTGGGATGGAACTGCTTATTCAGAGGCAGCTGATAGTATTGTGTTCGGTAAGATATCCACAGGAGAATTTTCAGAACCACCTCGTCCCCTGAATATGGCGTGTGGAAAATATGATCACAGTATGTTACATGGTAAAACAATGGGCCAGAATGAACTGAATAATGTAAAGTAGTTTTATGACAAATAAATATTACCTTGTTAGAAATTCCCTCTTTACATATTAACAGTCATATGATAATTTCATTTTCATTCTAAAATACTTTGTTTCTTGTATTGTCCAAAATTAAAATTAAAAATGTATTATTGTTTATGAAATGCTTTCTTAGTTGAGAAATCTTTGTTCCCCATACTGTTTTTCTCAAGGAAATATCCCATTAACATAATAATTTATTTCTTGTATTTGCCATGATTATATTTCTTTCAGAGTGTGATGTGTACCCCTATCCAACATGACAACAAATCAAGGAAATTATGTGCAAGAAAAGTTCATGTTAGAAAATAAAACAAAAGCCAAATAATTCGTATATATATATGGGATTCCAGCCACAGCAACCGGTTGTTGGGAGCAACCTATTTTTCCCAGTCGCTACAGCTTGTAGCGGCTTATAAAAAAAAATAAAAAAATTCTAAGTGACCGGTACAAGCTGTAGCGGCTGGAAAAAAAGGGGTTGCTCCCCAACAACCGGTTGCTGTGGATGGAGACCCTATATATATATATATATATATATATATATATATAGTCCGGATCAGGTTCGGACTCCCGGATTTTAACAAAATCCGGACCTTTTTTTTTTTGCTTTTTTTTTGAAACAACTAAAAATAAAATAAAATTATGGAACTGAAATTTTTACATAATACAATGTTTTGGGTGTAATTTGGATGCATATACCAAAACATTTCTGTACAGTCTGGGCAGACTGTACATACATTGGTTGTTATAGGTATTAAAAACACACCCAAAATATTGTATTATGGAAAAATTTCAGTTCCATAATTTTTTTTTTAGTTGTTTCAAAAAAAATAAAAGCAAAAAAAAAATAATTTATTGAGTCCGTATTTTAGGACCAGTCCGGGAGATCGGATTGGATCCTCATTCTATATATATATATATATATAGGATAAAGATCAGGTCCGGACTCCCGGACGGGAGAAAATCCGGACCTGAATTTTTTTTTTTTTTTTTGTAGAACAAATAAAAAAAAAAAATAAAATTTATGGAACTGAAATTTTTCAATAATACAGTGTTTTGGGTGTGTTTTTAATACCTACACCAACCAATGTATGTACAGTCTGCCCAGACTGTACAGACATGTTTTGTTATAAGCATCCAAATCACGCCCAAAACACTGTATAATGTAAAAATTTCAATTCCATAATTTTTTTTTTAGTTGTTTCAAAAAAAATAAAGCAAAAAAAAAAAAAAAGGTCCGGATTTTAAACCTGTCCGGGAGTCCGGACAGGATCCGGACTCTCTCTCTCTCTCTCTATATATATATATATATATAGTCCGGATCAAGTGCATACTCTTTATCTTATTCACCCGTGCTCACCTCACTTTAGGCGACGGTTTCGGTCATACAACTGTCGTCTATACTTTTAGCGACGCTATATGTTGTCCGTCGCTAAAAGTATAGAGGACGGTTGTATGACCGAAATCGTCGTCTAAAAGAGGGTAATCACATGTGAGTAAGATAAGGAGTATATACTTGATCCTTGCTATATATATATATATATATATATATATATATATATATATATATAAATTACCTTGATATATATTATCTGTCTTCTGGTGATGTCATATTCATCCTTTAAATTTTGTATGTGCACATTTAGAAGGGAGATGAATAGTGTTTTTTCCAGAGGCACAAAAGAGAGGGAAGGAGGTTGAAAATTTTTTCATACTAAAAATGTCGTTGTAGATGTATAGCGACGGTGAACTGACACTTTTATTATGGATTTAACAATTTCCTAAAAGATAATGGCTAAATAAAAAACATTTTTATAGTTACTGTGTGTCATAGTTAAAGTCGCATTCAAAGAAAGACTATTCAAACACAAACTATTCAAAGAAAGACTATTCAAACACAAACTATAATAATCATGATAGCGAAGGACAAAGAATATCACAGTAATATTATTCATAACAAACTATTCGAAACAAACCATTATATATATATATATATATATATATATATATATATATAGAACGGATCAGGTGAGGGCTCTTTTACTTTGTTAAAATGCGGACTTTTTTTTTGGTTTTTTTTTTAAACAACTAAAAAAAAATATTTAATATTTTATGGAACTGAAATTTTTCCATAATATAATGTTTTGGACGTGTTTTGAATACCTATACCAAAAAGTGGTGGTACAGTCTGCCCAGACTGTACATACATATTTTTGTTATACGTACCCAAATCACATCCAAAACACTGTATTATGAAAAAATTTCAGTTCCATAAAATATTAAACTTTTTTTTTAGTTATTAAAAAAAAAAAATCAAAAAAAATCAAAAAAAAAATCCGCATTTTAACAAAGTAAGGGAGTCTTTACCTGATCCTGACCCTATATATATATATATATATATCACAAAAGAATATGTCAAAACAAAGAATATCAATTCTAACATGAATTCCCTACGCATGAACCGAGCTGCATTTTCTCTTTCCTTATTTTGCATTCTTTTGGCTCATGAACCGAACTGCATTTTCTCTTGTGATTTTCCGGCTATCTTCAACTTTGGCGATGGAAATTCGGACACTGGATCGTATATAGCTGCCTTTCAAGAATCTCCCCCTTTTTATGGACAATCCTACTTTAATGGGACATCAGGAAGATCCTCTGACGGACGTATCGTGATTGATTTTATCGGTATGTAATTCTATACTTGAATTATATGTATGCCATACTTTAAACTCATTTCAACTTTGATAACTAATGGCTAAATTTTAATGTCTTGCAGCTACAAGTCTTGGTAAATCATTCCTCCATCCTTATCTAGATTCCCTAGGTGCCGACTTCTCGCATGGTGTTAATTTTGCAAATTTATTGGCTACAATCGCACCACCCAAGGCCCTTCTTCCGGTGGGCATATGGCCGCGTGCATGGAGTCCTTTCTACCTTGACATTCAATATAACCAATTCCAGCAATTTATAAATAGATCACAGATTATCAGGGGAAAAGGTAAATCCCAATTCCAGAATTTCATGTATTCCTGACACAATACATGGAATGAGATAGTAGATGAGACAATAGATGTGATTACAGTAAATCCGAATTCCAGAATTTGTATATTTGCACAATTTTTTATCTTGTAATTTTACATATGTAAAAGTTATTAATTCTTTGTTATTCCAGGAGGGGTGTTCAAGAATCTATTGCCAAAGAAGGAATATTTTTCCAAAGCCTTGTACACTATTGATATTGGTCAGAATGATATCAGCATGGGAATTTTAACTCACATGTCTAAAGAGCAAATTAAAGAATCAATGCCGGATACATCAACCGGCTCATAATGCATTTAAAGGTAACCTTCCTTAATCTTTGATCTTGGTATTTATCTCATTCATTTGAGAATTAATGACTATACATAATACATTTAGGTTAATTATCTTAATACATATGTACGTTAACCTATACCTTATGTTAACGAATATAATGAATACAGAAAATTAGGACCAAGGATTGACACGGGTAGTCCCTGTCCTTAAGGTGTTTATTGCCCCTTACCACTAAGGTTTGCTAAAGGCTACTAGCAATATACCTCCAGGATTTTATGTCAAAGCTTATATTTGTTCTAAGTGATAGCAACTCACTTTTAACCTCAATTTATGCTGCTGTGTAAAAGATGATAGAAGAAAGAAGATGAGACTCCAATTTCATAACTGAATTGTGAATTAAGAATCATTTAAAACAGTAAATGATATATTAATCACATATCAGTTTTGCATCCCATAATGATTAAACAAAAAACTGTTTTAATCATTAATGAAGTTTATTATTCTGGTTCAATGTTAAAAAGAGGCTCATGGCTCCTAGCGACGATGAGCACGTGCGAAGTGCAAAGTGCGCCTAAAGCGCCAATGCGACTTTGCGACCCGAACCCGCACCACGGCCCCGGCCCCCGGGTCGCGGGACGTGGGCAGGTGGTGCTTTGCACCACGCCGTTGTGACCAACTCCAAGCCTTTCCTTTAGTTCCACTAGTGAATTAAACTATTCCACATATACTTATAAAGTATTAAATAGTTTTATTCCTACTCAATGTGGGACTTAAAGAAAATAGTTTTCTTAAACAACAATGAACCTTTTCATGTACTCCACTTTGGATACAATTTAAACACAATATATAACTCCTACTTGAACCATATATTGCTCTCTATTAATCTCCTTGTAATAGGCTATCAAATGCACAATTTATTTAATATAAATTCAATCAATTAATGGGTCTAAATTAATCCCCAAAATGTTCAAAACTCATAAAGAAAAGGTGCAATTAACAATCCCCCACTTGTTTGAAAAACTACTTTTCTTCAAACAATTCTTTATCTATCAACTCTAAGGCTTGTATGCATAATAAAAGGTTTGACGAACATTGAACCTTCTATTAGTATAAACAGCTCAAAATCATATCGAAATAGATGGTGTCTGTAGATTGAACCTCTATTTCAAATGATATGACCGGAACTATCATACACACACAAACCTCCCTTTATGGTGAGCATAATAATCGCTTTGCGCTATTAAAGCCATGCGCAATATCCTGTTTCTTAAACCTCTAAGAGAGTAAACCATAACTCTCTATAAGAAGCGGCTTCACTTCTAGTTCATATAGGCAAAATGTTTCTCTAGCACTTCTGTTGCTATAAGTGCAACACTTTGTTAAGAGCATAGCTCATCCTCGGTCATGCAACAGACGTTACTATCATATACTACATATGAGACCAAATTGATAGTAACAAAGCCAACAACTGTGACTTGTTTTTCCCATTGAACCTATAAACTAGGGGTAACCTAGTAATAGGTTGGGTTCCCATCACCCTTGGCTCAGAATGGTTTAAGTCCCATATCTCGTGTAGTCAAACTTATTAAATCTCTCGTCAGAGGCTTAGTAAGCGGATCGGCCAAGTTTTTACTTGACTTCACATAAACAATAGTTATGATACCATCATGTATCAATTGTCTCACAAATTCATGTCTTAGACCAATATGTCTAGACTTACCATTATAGGTACCACTATACGCTCTTGTAAGCGTAGCTTCACTATCACAATATAGTGAAATAGGAGGCATTGGATTTGGCCATAGATCTATGTCTAACAACATATTTCTAATCCAATCAGCCTCTTTTCCTGCTTGAGCCAAAGCTATAAACTCTGACTCCATGGTAGAGTGAGAAATACAAGTCTGTTTCTTGCTTGCCCAAGAAACAGCACCACTGGCAAGAATGAAAATCCACCCACTTGTAGATTTATTATCTCCCACACTATTAATCTAGCTTGCATCAGAGTATCCCTCCAAAACACTAGGGAATTTATAGTAGAACAATCCTATGCCACTGGTTCTTTTTAGATATCCAAGTACCCTTCCAATAGCTTTCCAATGATCAATACTAGGACTGCTCGTATATCTACTAAGTTTAGAAACTGCAAAAGAAATATCTGGCCGAGTACAATGCATAGCATACATAAGGCTATCAATAGCACTTGCGTATTCTAGCTGTTTAATAGCTCTACCCTCATTTTCTTTGAGTTTAACTCCATTCGCAAAAGGTATATTCACCTCCTTGAACTCGATATGACTAAACTTAGTTAATATCTTTTCAATATAGTGAGATTGATTTAATACATAACCCCCACTATGTTTTTTAACTTTGATGCCTAAAATAGTATCTACTTCACCTAAGTCTTTCATCTTAAAGACAGAGGATAAATACTTTTTAGTCTCATTTACTCCAACCATATTCGTACTGATGATCAACATATCATGTGATGCCCCCAAAATTAGGTATACATCATCCATCTTGGGTCGCCAGATACATGGTACAGAATTCAAATACAACTTACTAATACAACTGTTGTGTACAATACGACAAAACATAACTGTGAGTTTGAATACAATTATTGTCTACTAGAGAGCATACAAACTCAAAAGGTGTCCTCAATACAATTATTGTCACACTATTTAACAGAATAGTGAGGACTACTAATACTATTCTCTGGTCCATCACTCCGTTCCCCGACTCGTCCCAGCTATATTCTCATTTCCTGAAGAGAACAGTGAAAGAAAGGGTGAGCTCAACTAGCCCAGTAAGAAATATTATGACTAAGATAATGCAGAATAAATTATCATTAGCCTTCAACAGTGTTAAACTGATAAAATATAATAAACATCAAGTTTAACTGCAGCGGAACCAGCAATCCATTAAAAGAGTCAAGTAGAAAATAAAATCTACTATCTTTTATGATTTAAAAGGTTTTTCATCATCGTTATAGCTGAGACTCAGCTTAATAAATATTCCACATCATCGAATCACCCCTGCACGACGGCTAAGGATATTCTTTAGTATCACGACCACAATTATTCATGCACTACGGCCAAGAATATTTGTGTATTCATTAATGGTCATGATCATGCCAACAACTGTCCATCAATGCGCTACGGCAAATGAGACTTTTACCACATCATTTGTAACATTACGGTCATGATTACACCGAACAATCCCTGGTCATAATCATACCAAGTCCATCCATGCTCTACAGGCCACAGATGACTTTCAAAAATATAAACATGAGGATGATGACAATGATATAAGAATTCAATAAAACAAGTTCAAGAATTATTTTATCCAGAAATTATTAACTTCCAAATTGTCAACACGATACTGTTTTGTGGTGTAAAATTCAAGAATGTCCAGAAGAATATTTCCATGAAAAGATACTGGATGAAGCGCAAATATCAAGAATATTCCACTAATTTCATGGAGTATAGAAGTCAGAATTTTGATCAGCTAAGTAATATCGAATATAATAACAAAAGATATCACCATGCATGCGATAGAGACCGCACAAACAGGTTATTCCAGCAGAATAATAATAACGGAACCAGGTCAGGTGAAATTCACACCGACAGGATGTTCCAACAGAATAATAAATGCGAAATAGTAAATGGTGGAACCAGGTCCGGTGTAAAACACGCAGACAGGATATTCCGACAGAATAATAAAGACGGAACCAGGTCCGGTGTAAAACACACAGACAGGATGTTCCAACAGAGTAATAGAAGGATGTCACCAAGTATAGGGTAGTCCGCGTATACTGGTTATTCCAACAGAATAAGAAGAAATGGAATCACGTAAGGATTTCACCAAGTATAGGGTATACCGCGTATACGGGTCATGTATAGGGTATGACACTTTTACAGGTTATTCCAACAGAGTAACAAAAATGGAATAACATAGGTTCTCTTCAAGAAGAAAGAAGTACAACAAATAATATTCCCTACCTTAGAAGAACTGGATATAAGTGAAGTAGCAGAAAACTCTTCTTCTTTCTCTCTTATTCTCTATACTTTCTCTCTCTATAGCTTGAACGAATTCGTAAGAAATAATGAAGGAATGAGCTTTCTATTTATAGAAAAACTGAGGGTGGCTCTTGGTCTTAACGAAGGGTCAAAATGACTCTTGGTAATATTGAAGAGACAACTACTATTTACGAAGGGGTAATTAACCCTTGGAACACCGAAGAGGCAGTTAACTCTTGGTAATATTGAAGGGACAACTACTATTGACGAAGGTAACTATTATTTACGAAGGTAATTACTATTTACGAAGGTAATTACTATTTACAAAGGTAATTACTATTTACAAAGGTAATTACTATTTACAAAGGTAATTACTATTTACGAAGGTAATTACTATTTACGAAAATAATTACTATTTACGAAGGTAATTACTATTTACGAAAATAATTACTATTTACGAAAATAATTACTATTTATGAAAGAGACTCTTAGATGACGACATATGGCCCCCCCATAAATAATTAAACTTATCACCAACGTCTCATAATAGACTCTTTATATACATCAAAGATTGAATAAAAATTACCAGAAATCATTTTATTTTTTAATCAACACATAATTAATCTTTCAACAATTATTATAACTTTTCGTCTCAATTATTGTTTAAATAATATATTATACAAATGATACTGTGACAATAATTGAATCAATAATAGATATGATGCAGCAATTACTGTAGCAATAATTGAGTATAGCTGAGTGACTTCTTACGTAAGCATCAATAATCAATACCGTGTGCTACTATGCAACAACGCGTATTACTGTACTTTTACTACCGAGTAGTTCAACAGTTTTAACGGTAACACCTCCGCCGTTATTTTCATAAAGTATTTTTGTCGTTTTCTTAATCCGACAATAATTTCGTTGTGGGGTCCACCAATGATTGTGCCGTCGTACGAATATTCCCCGACAAAAAGAATATTCCCCGACCAAACGAATATTTTATAACAACTTGCGTACTTTGTAACATTTATAAATATTACCCACAACTATAACATTATATCAAATCCACACCATAATTTTCAAAAATATAATTCAAGAAAATTTAAATATTTATTCATAAAATCTGGGGTCTCACAATCTCCCCTCCTTATGAAATTTCGCCCTCGAAATTTACGTACGTACCTGGTATGCCAAACATGTGAGGATACCTTGACTTCACTTCAAATTCTAACTCTTGAGGTATAACCTTTGAGTGTTTAATACGATTCTTCTTATCCAAGATTGTAACACGTATCTCTTCAAACGTTAAATCATCCGCTATCTCGTCCGGTTCTAAATTAATAATGTGGTTCGGGTCGTCCACATATTTACGTAACATCGATACAAAAAAAAACGTTATGAACACGCAATATATTTGGCGGTACAACGAGTCTATAAGCCACAGTTCCTACTCAATCGAGGATTTCAAATGGGCCAACTAAATCGAGCGTTTAGACTTCCTCTATTCGTCAATTCTTGCTTCTAGAATAACGCCCTCTTGAACCTTCTTAATTCTTCACATTCATCAGCTCTGAGTGTGTAGCTTGAGCGGCTTTAACTTTATCGATTAAAGTCGATTCTACTTTTATATTCGTTATCTTCACGTGAGTTCGTATATTTGCACTTGTAAACGCATACGATCTTCTACTCACACGTCAGCTACCATGTTCGCTTTCCCACGATAATATTAAATGATATGATCGTAATCTTCAACAGCTCGAGCCAACGTCTTTGGCACGTTATACGTTCGTTTTAGGTGAAGAAAATATTTGAGGGTTTAAGAAATGGGTTTTGTACTGGGGTCAATAAAAAAAAGTCGATTTCACGCTCTAGGGGTAAGCTAAGAAGTTCTTCAGGGAATACGTCAGGAAATTTATTAATAACAGAAATATCATTCAAAGCTGACGTATTTTTGTTTAGATTTGTGACATGAGCTAAGAAAGCTTGACATCCGTTTTTCAATAAACGAATAGCTTTATGGTTTGATATAACAATGATTGACTTTAGTGGTTTGGTTACTTTGAATTCGCATAACAGGTTGGTTATGAGTATGAAAGCTAACAACCTTACGAAAAGCATGATGAGTAGTTAACCAATCGATTTCTAAAATCGCATCAAAGGCAAGTATTTTCAAAGAGATAAGATTGACAGGTAACGTGAAAGTGTCGATTTGAATCAAATAAGATTTATAAATAGTAGAGGTAACGAAAGTTTCTCGGAGTTAACTTCAAACATTGAACACAACTAAGTGAAATAAAAGAGTGAGTAAAACCGGTATCTAACATGGTATAAACTTCGCAAGAGTTTGTAATTAACTTACCCGTAATAACTTCGTTCGGGTTTCGCAACAAATGCTCTTATTTAAACTATCGGATTTGGTTTTGCTATAGAGTATATTCCACTTTTAGTTGCTTCGTCGCATTCCTGATCCATGATTCGAATCATTATTCTCCGATCCATATCGAATTGGGGTTGACCGTTATGCACAGGATAATGCTGAATTCGATGTTGGATTCTCCCAATTGTTGTCCAAAAAGCAAAATCCATTTCATCTATTTTAGCTTTATTAGATCGGACGTCTTTTTCTACACTATCAACGCGTCGTGCGGCTGTTACCCACGCATCATCTATTCTTCTTCGTTCAGTTGTTTCTGCTTTCATCAGAACTTTGATCAGTGCGTTCTCAGATTCCAGCTCTAATATCTTATACTCTGCCAAAGAGTGCTTCTGTTCAAGCATCGCACATCGGGTGACACAATTTTGAATTGTTGTATCTCTTTGTTCCACGACCGCCTTCCGTTCTTCAGCCTGCTCTTCTAACTCATGAACACGATTTTGTAATTCTAAGTTTCGATTATAAAATTCGTTTAACCAATTATAACATTATATCAAATCCACACCATAATTTTCAAAAATATAATTCAAGAAAATTTAAATATTTATTCATAAAATCTGGGGTCTCACATATCATCTACGTACAAACAGACTATCACCATATAATCAGAAGAGGTTATGGAGTATATGCACCTATCTGCACTATTATATTTAAACCCAAAGTTTATAATGGCAGCATCAAATCTTTCGTGCCACTGTTTTGGTGCCTGTTTTAGACCATAAAGGGACTTAACTAATTTGCATACTTTAGCCTCATTACCGGGAGCAACAAACCCTTCGGGTTGTTCCATATATCATTCAAATTGCCATTCAAAAATGCAGTCTTTACATCCATTTGATGAACATAAAGATCATACAATGAAGCTAAGGCAAAAGAATTCGAATGGAAGTAACTCGTGCTACCGGTGCATAAGTATCAAAATAGTCAATACCTTCTACTTGTCTAAAACCTTTTGCTACTAACTTTGCTTTAAAAGCAGAAATAGTACCGTTAGTGTTATACTTTGTTCTAAAAACCCATTTGCAACCTATAGGTTTAGAACCTCTAGGTAAATCTGTCAATACCCAAGTATTATTTCCCAAGATTGAATCCATTTCATCATTTACAGCTTCCTTCCAAAAGGCAGCATCCCTAGAAGCCATAGCTTCTTTAAATGATTTAGGATCAGTCTCAAGACTATATACATAGGTTATTTCATTTACCACCTCATCATTTTGGTCACCTTCCACCAAAAATAATAGAGACTGTGATGAAATAAAATCATCACCTAAATCTTTATCTTTTTTAGCTCTAGTACTCCTTCTAGGTCCACTTGGTTGAATTGGAACACTAGGTTCTTCAACCTCAACATTAGACCTTATAGGACCTCTAGGCTCATCAAATTTAGGCATATCCACATTCTCAACATCTTTTGAGAATTTATTTTCAAAAAATTCCACATCCCTTGACTCAGTTATAACATTAGACTCTAAATTAAGAAGTCTGTATGCTTTACTATTTTCAGCATATCCAACAAATATACTTCTAATAGCTCTAGCTCCTAACTTAGTCCTTTTAGGATCAGGAATTCAAAAATAAGCTATACACCCCCACACTTTAAAATAATTTATATTAGGTTTCCTGCCTTTCCATATTTCATAAGGACTAGTTTTAATAACAGTACTAGGAATTCTATTTAAAATATGGCACGCAGTAAGAAGAGCTTCACCCCATAAATTATTTGGCAAACAAGCATGATTTAACATACAATTAATCATATCATGAAACACACGATTTTTTCTTTCTGCTAAACCATTTTGTTGAGGTGTATATGCTGCACTTGTTTGATGTATAATGCCATTTTCTTCACAAAATGCATCAAAATCATTCAAACAATATTCCATGCCTCTATCAGAACGTAGAATTTTAATCTTCTTCTCAAGTTGATTTTCTACTTCTAATTTGTATTTTTTGAATGAGTTAAACGCCTCATCTTTTGTTCTCAACAAATACACATAACAATATCTACTAGCATCATCTATAAAAGTAATGAAATATCGTTTTCCACCCCTTGTCAATATTCCATTTAACTCACAGATATCAGTATGTATTAAATCTAATAATTGTGATTCTCTATGAACATTTGGAAATGGTTTTCTCACAATTTTTGATTTAACACAAATTTCACATTTTTCAAGTTCAGTATTGCCAATATCAATCAATTTCATTGCATGCATATTTTTTAAATTCTTTGAATTTATATTTCCTAAACGACTATGCCATAATGAAATTGCACAAGTGATATAAGCAGAAACATAACTGTTCTTATTAATAGATAATTTATACATTCCATTACAAGCATAACCCTTTCCAACAAAAACACCATTCTTTGAAAGAATGACTTTGTCGGACTCAACAGAAATTTTAAAACCTTTCCTATCTAAAAGATTAACAGAAATTAAATTCTTTTTAATTTCTGACACAAACAACACATTCAGCAAGGTTAGCTTCTTTCCAGAGGTGAAATTGACTTCCACAGTTCCTTTTCCATCAACTTTAGCCGCTGAACTGTTTCCCATCTGAACTTCTTGTCCAATAATCTCTTCAAATGTTTTAAACATTTCTCGATTATTACAAATATGGACAGTAGCTCCGGAGTCCAACCACCAACCATTCGGCTCACTAACCATGTTAACTTCAGAAATCATAGTCACATCAAGACTAAGATCAGAAACCATGGCAACAAGGTTCTCCTCAACCATGTTAGCGAAGCCACTTTTGCGTTGTTTGCATTCTCTGGCATAGTGTCCAGTTTCTCCAAAAACATGACACTTACCCTTTCTCTTATTAGGATCAGATTTTTTATTTTTCTATCCAGGATGCTTGAACTTATGATTATCTTTTTTAACACCAGGTCCTTTCCCTTTAAATGATCTTGCCTCCAAATAATTCACACTAGACTGTCCTTGAGTCAAATTCTTAGCATCACGTTTTCGGGCCTCCTCCTCAATACGAAGATGCTTCTGAATTTGATCCAAGGAAAAATCCTCAGATTTGTGCATCAATTTTTTAGAAAAATCTTTCCAAGATGGAGGTAATTTTGCAATTATCGCTCCAACTTGAAAAGTTTCAGGCAAGACAATTTTAAGGATCCTCAACTTATTAACAATAACCTGGAGCTCATGCACTTGCTCCAAAATAGGTTTGTTATCAACCATTTTATAATCAAAATATTTAGATACTAAATACTTATTTGTACCTTCTTCCTCAGCCTTGTATTTGAATTCCAAAGCCTCCCATAACTCCCTTGGTGACTGAATATTGCTGTAGAAATCGTAGAGACGATCCGACAGCGTGTTGAGGATATGTCCACGAGAAAGTTCCTCATCTTCAGTCCTTTTTCTTCTTTGCTCTTTCAGTATTTCGATGGCATCATTATCTGGCTGCTGACCTTCTGCTATTTTGGGATCTTCTGGAATAGGCTGAAGGTTTGGGTCCAAAACATAAGCAATCTTTAAAACAGTGAGTAAAATTTTCAGTTTATCTTGCCAACGACTGAAATTATTTCCATCAAAACGATCGAGCTTGACAAAATCCTGGTTCATGATTTTGAAAGACTCTGTATCCATTTCAATAAACACCTTAAGATTGTTAACGAATATAATGAATACAGAAAATTAGGACCAAGGATTGACACGGGTAGTCCCTGTCCTTAAGGTGTTTATTGCCCCTTACCACTAAGGTTTGCTAAAGGCTACTAGCAATATACCTCCAGGATTTTATGTCAAAGCTTATATTTGTTCTAAGTGATAGCAACTCACTTTTAACCTCAATTTATGCTGCTGTGTAAAAGATGATAGAAGAAAGAAGATGAGACTCCAATTTCATAACTGAATTGTGAATTAAGAATCATTTAAAACAGTAAATGATATATTAATCACATATCAGTTTTGCATCCCATAATGATTAAACAAAAAACTGTTTTAATCATTAATGAAGTTTATTATTCTGGTTCAATGTTAAAAAGAGGCTCATGGCTCCTAGCGACGATGAGCACGTGCGAAGTGCAAAGTGCGCCTAAAGCGCCAATGCGACTTTGCGACCCGAACCCGCACCACGGCCCCGGCCCCCGGGTCGCGGGACGCGGGCGGGTGGTGCTTTGCACCACGCCGTTGTGACCAACTCCAAGCCTTTCCTTTAGTTCCACTAGTGAATTAAACTATTCCACATATACTTATAAAGTATTAAATAGTTTTATTCCTACTCAATGTGGGACTTAAAGAAAATAGTTTTCTTAAACAACAATGAACCTTTTCATGTACTCCACTTTGGATACAATTTAAACACAATATATAACTCCTACTTGAACCATATATTTCTCTCTATTAATCTCCTTGTAATAGGCTATCAAATGCACAATTTATTTAATATAAATTCAATCAATTAATGGGTCTAAATTAATCCCCAAAATGATCAAAACTCATAAAGAAAATGTGCAATTAACACCTTATTTCTTCATTAAAACATATTGTTGTGTATTTGTGCAGAAATTGTACAATTTGGGAGCAAGATCATTTTGGATCCACAATACTGGACCCATCGGGTGTCTTCCTTATCTTTTGACAGTTGAACCAATCACAGAAGATCAAACAGATAGTGTCGGTTATGCGATACCCTATAATGAGTTATCTAAGCACTTCAATGTCAAGTTGAAGGAGGCCGTTGATCAACTTCGAGAAGACCTTCCCTTGGATGCAATTACATATGTAGATATTTATTTTGTCAGATATTCTCTCTTCACAGAAGCAGAGAGATATGGTATATTAAAATTTATAGAAGTACTTCATTGTCAATAGTTAATCTATGCATTTGTAATATTGTTTAAATGCAATTTTACATAATATGCAGGATTCAAGCTCCCACTAGAAACTTGTTGTGGTTTTGGAGGAAAATATAATTGGGGTGAAAATACATTATGTGGAAGTACGACTACAGTGAATGGAAGCCAAATAGTAGTGAGACCATGTGAAGATCCCTCAGAACGAATTATTTGGGATGGAACTGTTTACTCAGAGGCAACTGATAGTATTGTGTTCGATAAGATATCCACAGGAGAATTTTCAGAACCACATCGTCCCCTGAATATGGCGTGCAGGAAATATATATGATCACAATATGTTACATGGTGAAGCAATGGGCCAGGATGAACTGAAGAATGTAATGTAGTTTTGTGACAAATAAATATTACCTTGTTAGAAATTCCCTCTTTATATATTAACTATCATATGGGAATTTCATTTTCATTCTAAAATACTTTATTTCTTGTATTGTCCAAAAATAAAATAAAAAATGTATTATTGTTTATAAGAAAAGTTCATGTTAGAAAATAAAACAAAAGCCAAATAATTCATATGTGTATATATATATATATATATATATATATATATATATATATGATAATAAATTACCTCAGTATATATTACCTGTCTTATGGTGATGTCATATTCATCCTTTAAATTTTGTATGTGCAAATTTGGAAGGGAGATGAGTAGTGTTTTTTCTAGAGGCACAAAAGAGGGATAGAAGGGGGTTGAATGGCTTTTAAAACTTTTGCTTATTTAAGTATCAATTAACTGATAATTAATATAGTACAACAGAATATTAGTTTAAAATCCCCTTAAAGATTTAATGAAATATCAGTTATAAATTTAGCACTTATGGATATTAGGCAATAATAGATATAACAGTTAGTGACAGAATATAAAGACTGAAAGTAAATGACACAAGGCGTTTAAGTGGTTCGGAATACAAATAACTCATAGTCCATTCTTCTACTTCAATAAGTATGAAATTCACTTCGGATAGGGTCACAAGGACCAGATCAATAAGATATATTACAACTGAATCACTTAGATTCCTTTGAGTCACTTAGTCGTCTCATCGAGGTCACTTAGACCTCTTCAAGTCCCGTAGACTTAGATGAATGTCACTTAGATAATTAAATCACAATAAATGATAGTTGTTTAGGTGTTGTTAAGCTTTTCAATAGGCTTGACTTCTTTCTGGTACTTAGCAGCTTGAATAAGTATTTATGTATCGTAGAGTAGAGCTAACAGTTAGTTCCCCACCATCGGTAGCTTGCCGGGGGGTATTGAGACAATAAATGTTACCCATTCAGATTGGTCTCCTACTCAGTTTGTTATCCTTTGTCCAACGTGACTTGGAGTCTTCTGCCTAATTCAAACTCATACAAATTTGGGTTGTTATGTATAACAAATAGATGTCCATAATATGACGCCCCCAAAATAGGTCCGCAAAATCCATTTTGAGTTATCAAATACATAGTACAAATCAAAATACAAACTTCCTATTTACAATAATTAACTGTCGTGAAAAATACGACAAAACATAAGTTGTGAGTTTCAATACAAATATTGTCTCGTAGACAATATTCAAACTCAAATAAAATCCTCATTACATTTATTGTCACACTATTTTATAGAGTAGTGAGGACTACTTTAATAACCCTATTGGACCATCACTCTATTCCCTGACTAGTCTCATCTATATTCTTATTTCCTGAAGAGAAAAATACAAGAAAATGGCAAGCTCAACTAGCTCAGTAAAGAATATTATGACTAAGATAATGTAGAACAAATTATCCTTTGTCCTCAACAGGAAGAAATCTGATAGAATACAATAGACAACAGGTTTTAGATCAACAACTGCAGCGGAAATAGTAATCCATTAGAAGTGTCAAGTAGAGCATGATGTCTACTATCTTCTATGATTTAAAAGTCCATCATCAATAGTTTATCCCTGTAACACCAATCAATAAATGTTTCAAACACCTGTCCATCTATACACTACGGTCATGATATTCATTTATATCACCAGTGGTCATGATCATGCCAAACACTTGTCCATCTATGCACTACAGGCCAAAGAGGATTTTTACCATAAACCTTTATTTGTAACATTAAAGGTCATGATTATACCAATATACAATTCCTGGTCATGATCACCTTGTTTGTGGGGGCATTTATTGTGTAAGAAAATGTGGTGAGAAAGAAAACAAATGTACATACCTACGAATTTTACAAATCCTAAAAAGTATATGACTATAAATGAATGATACAAATGGGTAAAGTGAGTGATCTTTTCATGATTTTCACGAAGTCTAGAAAATTGAAAATATTCAGAATTTTCATAACAATTATGCTTAAAATTTACCTCAAGAAAACTTTCATCAATATTTTCAAATACATGTTCTAGTCTAGTTGACTTATTTGTAGTGGATCTCAACAGCTCATTAACTTTATCTAAATATTCAGATTCATTCCAATTTTGGTCAAGGTGATTTAAGAAAAAATCAATTGGATCATCTTCAATCATGAATCTATTTTCAGTTATTTCTTGGGTCATGGACAACTCTTGGATCATGTTTACTATAATGGATTAGTCCAAAAATCACTAGGTGATTTTCTGTCTCATAATCAATTTTAGGCATAACTCATAATTTTTGGACTCCTCAAATTAGACTGACTCAAAATGTGTATAATTGAATAGAAAATTTTTATTTTTCTATTCATTTCCACAACCATCAAGATTTTCAAATTTAATCTCAGTCACTAGAAAATTCACCCACATCTTGTTCATTTATTATGGTGGCTAATTAGTCTCATTTACATTTTTAGACGAAATATAGCTTGATTCGTGCTAAATTGATTTTCCATTAAAACTTCCATAGTTTCTTCTAAGGAACTAAGTCTTTCATCTTCTTCATTTGATACATCTTGTGGATATTGAAGTTCTAGATCATAATATGGATACGATTATGAAGTTAGATAAGGATTTTCATACGTTGAAAAAAAAAATGATTTACTTGGTGAGCATTAAAATTTTCATAGTGTTCTTGGTTCCAAACAAAATTATTATTCCAACTATAATAGGAGTTCATCTTTCCACAAGTCACAAAATAAATAGACAACTTACCACGAAAGTTACACACACACACACACACAAAATATAAATAAATTAGATAGAATAAAATAAAAATACTAATTCTACAGTTGACCTAAATAAAATTTAAACAACTCCTAATTGTTCCAAGTTACACCTTAAGCGAATTCGAAATGAATCACATCAATAGTCAGGTAAGTGTAAGAAAGGTGGGAGTCTTTTCGTGGGTACGGTGACTAATTGAATAATCACGCGTTCTTTAGGCGTTTACCTTTTGTAACACTTACCTAAACACCAGTGATTTGATTAATTTAAAATTTATCCTCCTCTTGGAGTCCCTTGTCCTAATTGAGTTCGAGATTCCTAGGGGCCAACTTCTACTTGATTTTATGAAGTCAAGGCTATGCAAAATGAATAGATGGTTTGTGGGTTTTTTACCGTCTGCTATTATAAGTAGCAGACACTTATCAGGATGAGTTTTGCTTTACCAATAAATGTTTAGAGTTTATTAACCATGATTTATAAACGAGGATTTACGGTTTATTAATTAGAGTTTAGGATTTACAATTATGTATCTGCAACTTGTACTTTCTCAACTTTAATAAATCCTAAACCCTGGTTTATAAACCCTTAATCAGGGTTTACAGGTATGTATCCGCAACTTATACTTCTTCAGCTTTAATAAACTCTAAACCCTGATTAATAATCCTAGTTTATAAATCAAAGTGATTAATAAATCATAAACCTTGTTAATAAGCGAAACCCTTATTCTGATATACTTTTGTTAATAAGTCAAAACACTTATTTTAATTAACGTGCGCTACTAATAATAACGGATTGTAAGTGTTTTTTAACGCGCGCTACTAATAAGTGCATTTTATTCTTATTCGTTTTTATTTTTAATGGTATAGATGATGTATGAACTATAAGGATTAATAACAAATAAATGTTATAAATCATTATATATATATATATATATATATATATATATATAGGAGAATGATACATAGCATCTATTTGCTATGAATTAAAAAATGACATATAGCATCTATACCTTCTATTAGAAATAAACGGCCCAGATTAGAAGTAATTGAAATATGCATGGAAAATATATGTCCGGTAGTAGTAATTCTCTTTATATAACGAATAAATCTATATACATATTTACAACATATGTATTTACTTAATCTCACATATGTCCCACATAAGTCATCATGCATTTATCTTTATCATTTCTCTTGCTAAAATATATATAACAAATTACTAAGTATATATATGTACATATACATATACACATTTTCTTTAATATTTTAATATCTTTTCATTTGAAATTTATTTCCTTAATACAAAATTTCCTACATACATAATCCCTTTCTTACTTTTCAAAATTTCTATCATTCTCATTTAATTTCTTTACATTGCTTAAAAATTCAAATCAAACCATATAGGTTACTTAAAATTTTTAATTAATCCTCTATTTCCCATCTAGGTTTTATTCTTTAACATTTATTTTAATCATTCAAGATCCTCTAAATTTTTGGGTTGTCACATTATCGTTGAAGGAGTACGGAATTCGTGCCCGAATTAAGCAATGTAATACCCAGATTATAATTCCAAATGTTATTCGTTAGTTTTGTTCAATCCGATCTATTCACAAAAATAATATATATTTATTAATTAATTACAAGTATACATATTATTATTTAATATTTTTATATATCCAGAATCTAACATCCATATTATTATATCAGACTAGTATATTATAATTTTGTTTTGTTTTTAATAATTGTAATGTCAAATACATGGCCAAAACACTACCAAAATCTTCATCTAGCATTATGTAGTAATATTTTATTAACCTACATGCATATATATATATATATATATATATATATATATATATATATATATATATATATATATATATATCAGTATACATTATACCAATTAGTGATTCTTGAGTATAGAACTCGAACAGGGGATCATTAGTAACTTTAATAAATAAATTGTGAGCCCAAATACAAAATTAGGGCTCACGTGTGATCTAAAGAATTAAATGAACTGGGAGAAGTCTCCACGTGTCTCGAGGCAGAAGGCTCACAGAGACGACTCATTTTGGGAATTGATTAAGGGATTGGATTGGTGCCTAGAAGGACATGATGATTTAGGTATTACTTAAGTAACTAAGGGTATTTCTGGAATTTTTGCTGAAATCACATGCCATGCACAAAACCCAGACATGTGCCAGGCACGTGACCATTTTCCATGAAACTCTATAAATACCACCTTCATTTCAATAGAAAGGGACTTCTTGATTCTATCTGAATTGAAGACTTTGAAGAAGGCTCTAGGATCCTAAGAGTTCTGCCACGTGTTACTCAAATAATCACTTACCTATTCTGTTCCCCTCTTCAACCACTCAATCAAGACCGTACTCTTTGTGGATTTCTCTCCTCCCAGTCAACACGAAACCCTAACCCTAGTAAGGTACTGTTTCTTTACCTACATTTATTTGGCGACTTTGCTGGGGAGGTGTAGAATTCGTGAAGGGTATGCCCACGACTCAAAGTGGGAGAACTATAGGAAGAGTTTCACCAACACCTAACATTACTTCACCGGATCTGGTTCCGAGGCAAACAAATTAACATTTCCAAGGCACGAATCTGGATCTCGATCAACCCCTCATAGAAGACGCTTCTGAAGGAAGTTCAACATCACCACATTTGGCTGATCAACAACAAACCAATGTCATGCAGATGGGCACAGGAAGACAAGGTGAGGAAGCAAGTGAAGAACAAGTAACCATGAATGTTGTCCAGTTGGAGATGCTCAAGGCCTTAAAGGAGGCAAGAGAAGGACAAAGGATGATGATGGCCATGATGTCAGAAATGCGGAAGCAACAGGAAGAGTTGGGAAATTTTAGTCAGCAGTTAATGCAGATTCCAACCTTCAAAGCTATGTTTCCAAGAAGTTCGCAGGTAAAACGAGCAGGAGTGGATGTCAACAATGAAAATCAGAATGTGCCTCCAGCAATGGAGAGTCAGCCGATTCCAATCATCCATTTAGAGCCCCAAAATAGTGGTGATGTACCACAACCCATAGTGGAAACAAGCCAGCCTCAACCAACTATCGTTCCCACCACACTCCTAGCATTCTCACAAATGCAGATGCCGACTATACCGAGCCACGCCCAACGAACAAGCCAACAAGTACAAGCATTGCAAGCTTTGAATGATGCCAGTGTACACCAGCCGATCTCCTTACCATATACACCGCCAGCGCAACAATACCTTACAACCCCTTAGAAAACCCATACAACAAGTCAGTATCTGACAAAGGATGATATGCTTGACGTAATCACTCAACTCCGAAGATAGACAACCAAACCATCAGAATTGGACTTCACTCCACCATACCCGACACATATACGGAGACAGCCTTACCCAACAGGGTATATTGAGCACCCGCCATAATTTTTGAAGTACAATGGAGAGAAAGGGAATGCGAGAGAACATATAGCCAGGTTTGTAGAATCGATGTCTCCGTGGTTGGGTTATGATGAAGTAATCAACCACAACCTTTTGCTCCGTGATTTCAGTAAAACATTGACAGATAGTGCCTTCAGTTTGTACTACAATCTAGAGAAAGGCTCAGTCCAAGATTAGGACGATTTAAAGTTACAATTTTTTAAGAAGTTCTTTTATATGCAGAAAAAAGTGACCATCGTGGAGTTAATGAGATTCAAACAAAAGCCAAATGAGGAGTTGTCAGATTATGTAGATAGATTCAGGGCTCTGGCGCAAAAATGTGTGGAGCCGATTGGGGAGAAGAATCTAGTGAGAATATGCAACAATGGTGCCCTTGATACCTTTAAGCCCCACTTGGTCACTAAAGCATATGATTCCTTTGCAACACTCTCAATATTTGCACAAGACTTGGGAGGAATTATTACTTTGCCTGCAAGACATGTGACTGTTACGTGGAAGGACAAAAGAACCGCTATTGTGGCTTTGGCAGTTTCTCAGCAAAAGCCAAAAGGGGTCAAAAGGGAAAAGAGTGGAAAGAATGAAAGGAACCATGGAAAACCAGGAGACAAGTTTTTGAGATTGCCAATCCCAGGGGCTATAGTGAGAAGGCATTTAGGGATTTGTATGAGCAATGGGTAGAACATGGAGTTGTAAAACCTCCGAGGCCTAGATTTGTTATAACAGAAGAAATAAAGAGGAGACCAGACTTCTGTGTATACCACAAGTACGCCAGACACTCCACTATAGATTGTTATAGTCTACGAAGGATCTACCATGAGAAATTGGCGGCAGGAGAAATTGAACTAGAAGGAGGAAACAACGCATTGGACAAGCCACTTCCTAACCACAAGGGGAAAAAAACGTGTAACACTATTACTCATAGTGAATCACTAGAGGGAAGAGAAGTAGAGATGATGGAGAACACATAAATGATGAAGGATAATTCTAATCCAGGTCTGCAGGTGACCGCATTGATGAACAAAGCTAAATTCAGGAAATTTTTTGATCAGATCGGATTGACCAAGGAAGCAAGGATAAAAGCGACCAAGTCAATCATCAAAGCTACCGAGGCACAAGAGACTTGTATGGCAATCAACAAAGGGTTTGTGAAGACGATGGAGGAGGAAGAAAACAAAATCACTTTCTCTAAGGCTGATAGAGAGGTGAGATATCCACATAATAGACCACTATATGTGACAGCAATAATTAATGGCATAAAAGTACGGAGAGCGTTCATCGATAATAGAACATCTATAAATATCATGCCCTACACTATCTTTAAACATTTAGGTATGCCAGAGAAGAAGATCGTGAAGGAAAACACAAACATCACGGGGTTCTTTAATCAAAGCATGAAAACCCTCGGATACATCAAGGTGGAAATGCAAGTGGGGAAGATCCGAGGACCAGTGATGTTCCATATAGCAGAGGTTGACGCATCATATAATGTGTTGCTAGGAAGAGCTTGGCAGAATGATTATGGGGTGGTACCATCAGTTTTCACTAGTGCATGAAGGCAATTTGGAAAGGCAAGGAGGTTAAAGTACCAGCAAAAAGGAACCCTTTTGGGCCGAAGGAGGCACATATCACTGAAACAACTTTCTCTGATGATGTCGCCGAAGAAGGAGAAAATCATATTGCTAAAACTGATTCTCTGAAGCTAGCAAGTTGGGAGGATATACAGGAGGACAAGTTTGTGCCTGTTAAAAAGGAAAAGAATCAGACCTTAGAATAAGGTAAATGTTTCAAAAATAAGAAACTTGTATTAGTAGATGTAGAGAAAGAAGAAAAAGACCCGAGGAAGCGGGCAGCAGACTCAGAGGATGCCCGAAACATATTCAATACCAAACGGACAGCCCAATCGAAAGCTGACAAAGTAAATAAAAGAAAAGAAGAAAAGAAGCCAAAGTGGGAAAGAGTAATCAAACCCGATGGAAAGATAATGTTTCGCTTATGACGGTGCAAGGGGGAGGAGCTCAAAGGTACACCCAAACCTGAGGGCTCAAGAGAGGCCCCCACTCCATTAGCAATGAAAAGGAAGAAATCGTGCAGCAGAAGGTGGAACCAGCTCCAGAATGTTTCGAGGACCAGCCAAAACCTCAACAAAATGAATTGGAGGAATTTGATCTAGAAACAGGAGAAGGAAAGCCAAAGCCGACTTACATTAACAAGGAGATGAACGACAACCAAAAGGAAGAGCTGGTGAAGCTACTACGAGAGTATGTGGATGTGTTTGCTTGGAACTAAAATGAGATGCATGGGATTGATAAGGAGTTGGTAGAGCATAATCTGAACTAAAGCCCGGGAGCTAAACCGGTAAAGCAAGCGCCTCGCACCTATGCACCAGAAGTTAAAACACAAATAAAGGAAGAGATAAAGAAGTTATTGGATGTAGGATTCATCAAGCCAATTTAACATCCAGTATGGTTATCCAGCATCGTACCAGTAAAGAAATCTAATGGGCAGTTGCGAATATGTGTGGATTTCAGAGACTTGAACAAGACGTGCCCAAAGGACATGTATCCGCTACCCAATATAGACACTTTGGTTGATGCAACAACTAATCACTAGATTATGTCATTCATGGATGGGTTCGTAGGCTACAATTAGATAAAGATGTCAGTAGAGGATGCGGAGATGACAGCCTTCCGTACCCCGTTTGGGAATTTCTACTATGTAGTAATGCCATTCGGATTGAAGAACGCGGGATCAACTTACCATAGGACAATGCACGCCATCTTTCACAACATGATTCATGACATTGTGGAGGACTACGTGGATGACATAGTGGTGAAATCGAAAAAGGAGACAACCCACGTAGAGGATTTAAGAATGGTGTTTAAACATTGTCGCAGGTATAAGTTAAAGATGAATCCGAAAAAGTGCGCCTTTAGGATGACAGCTGGAAAATTTTTGGGCTTCTTGGTGCACAATAGAGGTTTGGAGGTAGACCTAAATAAGGCAAAGGCTATTACAGATATGCCCCCACCAAAAACGCAGAAATAGTTGAAAAGCTTTCTAGGGAAAGTTTCATATATGAGGAGATTCATGCCAGCATTAGCAGAAGTCATGGAACCTTTCGAAAAGTTACTAAAGAGAAAGACAGAATGGGACTGGGGGCAGGACCAACAACAAGCCTTCGTGAAAGTAAAAGAAATTTTGGCCTAGGTGAAGACGATGGTAGTACCACAGAGAGGAATACCATTACAGCTGTATATTACATCTATCGCAAAGTTTGTAGGAGGATTGATCACACAAGAGGTAGATGAGGAAGAAAAGCCTTTATACTACGTCAGTCGAATAATCAGGGGACCAAAAAACAGGTACTCATAATTAGAGAGACATTGTCTAGCACGGGTGTTTGTCGCACAAAAAAATGTGTAATTATTTTTTGTCACATGAAGTGAAACTTGCAACGAGAACTGACCCGATCAGATACTTGCTAACTAGACCAGCGTTGGTAGGAAGACCTGCAAGATGGATGATGATCCTTTCAGAATATAACATCAAGTGTGTAACACCGAAGGCAATCAGATGTCAGGCATTAGCAGACATGCTCGCTCAGTTTCTTCATGGAGAATATGAAACTCCCTCAGAAGATATTCCAGGGGAGAAGTAGAAAAAATTGACATGGTGGAGGAAGATTCGGAGTGGTGAAACTTGGCCTTTGACGAGACTTCCGCGGAAGGGAAAGGAGGAGCAGGTGTGGTGTTAAATACCAAAGGAGGAAAGGAAGTGGCCCTGTCATACAAACTGGATTTCCCTTGTACGAACAATGAAGCAGAATATGAGGCATTCATATTGGGATTATTAGCAGCTAGAGAAGTGAGATCCAAGTGCCTCAAAGTAAAGGGAGATTCAAATCTGATAGTTCAACAAGTAAGAGGTCAATTCATAGTAAAGGAACCTATCTTGGCACCATACCGAACAGTAGCACAAAAAGTGATGGAAGCCTTCAAGAAGGTAGTGATTAAGTACGTGCAAAGAATACAAAATAGAAAACCTGGTGCATTAACCACAGTAGCATCTAAAGTGTATGTCAAAGGAGAAAACTTGGATGTGAAGGTAATCAAAAGGATCCTCCCAACCACGCTGCTGGAACTATTCCCCAAAGATTTGACAGAAGATTGGAGACATGTCATCTCTCATCAATTACAAACAAAAGAAGGGAACATGTCACCGATTGAGCTTCAGAAATACCACATCATTAAAGGAGTATTGTACCATAAAGAAGCAGATGGTGTTGTGGTAAGATGCTTAGGGAAGGATGAAGCAAATAGGATTTTATATCAGGTACATAAAGAAAACTGCAGATTGGCAGATATTAGATTGTATCGAAGGTTGCAACGTTAAGGGTATTATTGGCCCAAAATGAAGAAAGAAGCAGATGTACTTCAACGATAATGTCTTTCGTGCCAAGAATACCCTGGGGAGGAGGAATGTGCCTTCATCGATGACATAGCAGACTGGCGAAGCTCATATATGGATTTTTTACAAATTAGTAGTCTTCCTGCTGAAAAAAGGATGCAGTCACGATAAAGAAGAAATCGCAACGATTCTTCTTACAAAACAAAGAGCTGTTTAGAAGAGGGTTTAACGGCAAGCCCTTACGGTGTTTGGAATTAGGAGAGGCCAAGGATTTGGTCTACCAAATGCATAAAGATGAACACCAAGGAGGAGCCAAGTTGTATAAACAGTTGATTGATCATGGTTACTACTGGCCTAGAATGGAAGGGGATTGTTTAGAGTTTGCCAAGAAGAGTCACGTTTTCCAAATTAATGGAAACTTGATTCATGCCCCCGCCGTGGATTTACGGACCTTAGCAACACCATGGCCCTTCCATACATGGGGAATGGATCTTATAGGTCCTATTCATCCCAATTCAAAGGGCAACATCTGGATCTTGACCGCCACTGAGATGTACACAAAGTGGGTAGAAGCAATACCCTTAAAGAGGGCTACAGGGCCAGCAGTGGAAAATTTCATCAAGAAACATATTATTTGTCGTTTCAGGATCTCGAATGTCATTTTATCAGACAATGGAACTCCCTTCATTAATAGGGACGTTAAGAGCCTAATAGATAGATACATGGTAAAACATTATAAATCATCTCCTTACTACCCAAAAAGTAATGGACAAACAGAGGCCACAAACAAAACTTTGATCAATATTCTCTCAAAAACCCTGGACGATCATCCGAAAACATGGGCAGAACAGTTACCAATAGCACTATGGGCTTATCGGACTTCAAAAAGAAAGCCTACAGGTGAAACCCCATATGCTCTAGTATATGGTGAAGAAGTTGTCTTGCCTGTTAAAATAGAAATCCCTTCGGCAAGGATGAGACTCCGTAGCTTAGTCGAGGAAGAGAACCGATCAGCTGCTTTAGAAGCTTTAGCTGACTTTCGAGACAAAGCTAAAGAAAAATTAGAACAGTACCATAAAAAACTACGACAACAATATAATACTGCAGTGGTACCGCGACAAATTCTGGTGTGGGACTTGGTGCTCAAGACGGCGAATCAAGTCGTGAGGGGAACACCAACCACCAAATTTTTCCCCAAATGGGAATGCCCGCATAGGGTGCAAGAGATCTCCGAAAGCGAATATTATAAAATATCTAGTGTGGGATCAGATGCCATCTCGGGCCCATTGAACCTAAAATGGTTAAAGAAATATTATACATGAGATAGTCATCACATAAACGTTATACTTTTAACTTTAAAAGTAATTAAGGCACCTGAGTTTAAGTCCTTAAATCCAAGAAAGTTACACTATCTCTAAAAGTGGCGAACGTTATGCTTTCTCCGATAAAAGCAAGATTTATTGTTATGAAAATCTGAAACGTTATGCTTTTCGTTAAAAGCAACATGATTATCAATAAAATTTCAAATTTTCACTTATACTTGAATATTTGTTTTCTGATTTTAAAAGTATGAATTCAAGTGTTGGTTTGCAAAAAAAAAGATAAAAAAGAAAGAACATGTTTTTTTTAAAAAAATAATTCATGTTTGCCTTTTTGTGAGGCCCCCAAAGTAGGTATATAACACCCATTTTGAGTCGCCAAATACATAGTACAGAAACAACTACAACTTTAATAATACAATTATCGTGCAAAATACGACAACATTTAAACTGTGAGTTTAAATACAACTATTGTCATCTAGACAATATCCACACTCAAATAAGTCCTCATTACAAATATTGATACACTATTTTATGAAATAGTGAGGACTACTAAAACAACTTCTAGAACCATCATTCCACACCCCGACTAGTACTCGCTACATTCTTGCCTCCTGAGAAGAAAAATGGAACAAAATGGAAAAGGGTGAGCTCAACTAGCCCAGTAAAGAACATTATGACTAAGATAATATAGAATAAATTATCGTTAGTCCTCAACAGGGAAAAATCTAATAGAATACAATAGACAACCAATTTTAAATCAATATTCGCAGCGGAAATAATAATTCATTAGATGAGTTAAGTAGAGAATAAAATCTACTATCTTCTATATATGAATTTAAAAGTCCATCGTCAATATTTTATCCCTGTAACATAAATCAATATATATCTAGAATCAAATATTCATCTTTGTACTACAGGCCAAAGATATTCACCAGTTGGTCATGTTCATCTAAACACTTGTTCATCTTTGCACTATGGGCCAAAGATATTCATCAGAAATCATTCATCTTTGCACTACATGCCAAAGATATTCAATAATATCATCATTTAGGACTAAGGATTATGAAAAATATTTTAAAGAAAACGAATCCAGTGAAACAAAAGAACAAATATTAGGGATTCGTATTACAATTTTATCCAAGTTCAATAATACTCCATAATAACCAATTTTGAAGCAAAATTCAAAAATAAAGATCAAAACATGGATACAATCAAAGATAGTAACCATAACAGACATCTTGGACAAAAAGAAGAAAATTTCATTTTTCGGTGAATAGTGTCGTATTCGTGAATAGTGTCGTATTCGTGAATAGTGTCGTATACGTGAATAGTAACCCCAACACAAAAAGTTCCAAATTTGAGAAAAAGTTCAGACCAATATTTCGGCATAATGATATTGAAGAAAATAATATCTTTTAAGAAGAAAACAACATCCCTTACCTCAGTAAAGACAGTACTTCTAGCTGAAATACTGGATATAGTGCTGAAGGGAACTTCCACCGTATAGCAACACTCAAAGTATCAAAATCCTCACAAGAATACGCTCGATAATATAGAGAGAGAAAACTTTAGTTTCTGGTGTGATTTTCAATTCTACCTTAAGCACCCTATTTATAGGAAAATGCTTAGAACACCAAAGTAGAAAATTTAATAAAATATTAATATATTAATTAAATTTTCTACGCCAACCTTTGAATCATCAATTTCAACATGTTTGACAACAAGTGAGCCCACCAACAATAACAAAAATGTTTTTCTAAATATAAATATTTAAAACTTCTAAAAATCAATTATTTCGGTACTTCGGAACTTCAATAATTCATAATAAATAGCCCTTTTATCAGAAACATTCAAATTTTATGTCCATTCCTTAGGAAATTTAATTTTCTACAACTTGAGAGAAGAAAGTTTTTCCAAATTCCAAACAGAAGTTGACCGAAATCCACTAACGGATGATTTTACAGGCTATAATCAAATTTCATTCAAGAAAAAGGGCACACAGACATGTTTAACATGTTTTAAACAATTTTTGTAACAAAAATACTCTTCCTCCTCATTTATTCATATATCCCACATTCATTGTAAAATATCACCATTATTATATTATTAAAATATAATAATATATTTAAATGAATTATTTTATCAGAACAGATAAAATATCAAATTTTCAACAATTGCCACATTAAAAAATTTTCTCCATCTATATCCACATAAAATGAATATTTTCCTTATCATATAAATCAATAATTAATTATTTACAAATAATATTACAGAATCACGATATGACAACCAGGCTGTTCCCAGGAAAGAGGGGGCTTTCCAATAAGAATTTCTCCTTACTGGCGCGCAATTAGGTGACCAAAACTTTCCTTAGACAGAACTTTCTAGACATTACCAATAATGTTATCTAGTAATATTATTAAAATAATATGAATCATTGATCTGATAATGGGAAATACTGTGTAGTGACAATTATTAAAACAACAATAATATAAGATTTTAACGTAGCAATTATAGAATCAATAAAATAAAATATTGAATAGTATTTACTGTAACAATTATTGAGTAGTGCCTTTTTACGTAAGAATCAATAATTGGTGCAATGTCGTGTGCTACTGTGCAACAACGCATATTACTGTGTTTTAACCACCTGATATTCCAATAGTGTTAACGGTAACAACTACGACGTTATTTATAAAAACTCATACTTGTCATTTTCTTCTTTCAATCGCTTTCCGTTATAGGGTCCACACAAGGCTGCGTCGTCGTACGAATATTCTCCGACAGTAAGAATATTCCACGACCAAACGAATATTCCCCGACACAATGAATATTTTATAACCACTTGCTTATTTGAAATATTTGCGCTTTTTACCCATAACTAACCACATTAATCAATTCAACCCTTACTACTAAAAAATAATAAATAGAGGAAATTCAATTTAATTTATAAAAAGTTGGGGTCTTACAATTTTTATTATTCAAATTAGTGTGATAGAATATTAATTTGAATAACTTGAGATTCAATGTACATTAAGTCTTAAAAAATTCAAATTAAAGGCAATTAATAAGGCTAAAGAAACTCTATTCTGATAAAGGGAATATATGTAAATGAGTTTTTTGATATAGGAATAAGAAAAAAATTACAAAAAGTCATGATCTAAAGGCCATTATATATCAAACTGAAGCGGGGGCAAAGCTAGGGCCTCCAATTTAGCAATGGTAGCGTCACGAGCCTTCACATTGGCAGCTTTTAGCTTCTAAAAAGTTTGGATATTTGACTTTAAACCCTGAAGTTGGGTCTCCACTTCATTTGCGGTTTACTCAAGATCTGAAAGTTGTTCTGAAAATGAGTTATTCTCACATTGATACATAGTAACCTCTGACCATAGTGCAACGATCTAAAAAGTGGAACTAAGAAGATCCAATCGAGCCCGAAAGGGAGACATATCAAAGTCTACAGTGGAGAAGTCATTAAGCTCACTACTAAATCTATCTAAGTCTTCGACTCATAAAGAATAAAAAGAAAGACTGTGCAATTCAAGAATAAGGCTAACACGTCGATCTAAAAAGAAAGTCTGGGCGGGGGCCATGCGGATAGTTAGACGGTCAAGTGTTTATGGAAACCGAGTTAAGAGACGATCGAGAATTTCCTGCTTGGAAGAAGATATTTGAAAACCCCTCCAAGAAATAAATTCTCCAGTTGAATTGAAGAAAACTCTAGTAGGAGCCACTTCAGAAGCAACCATAAAATCACTCGGGACAAAGGATGAAGAAACAGGTGGCTGATGTGTTGCTGATGACTCTTTAACAAAGGATGAAGGAACAGGTGGCTGTTGTGTTGCTGATAAATCCTTGAATACTTGGTCAGTAGAAGGATAACCAAGGTCATCACTAGACGGCAAGGTGACGACACCTAGATTAAGAGCATCAAATAAAGCAAGCGACTCGACAGATATAGGCAAATCTTTCTTCTCACCCTAAAAAAAGAAGAAGAAGAAAACTGATAAAACATGATATATTATAGAGGAAGAAAGAAAATATGTATAGGTCAACTAAAGAAAATACTCACACTGATGGATAAGGAGTCGTGAGATGCCACAAAAAGTGGAATGTGTGACGCCCCGAAAATAGGTCCAATCCAACCAACCCATCCTGAGTCGCCAAATACATGGTACATAAAACAACTACAACTTTATTACTATAATTGTCGTGCAAAATACAACAACACATATGTTGTGAGTTTTTATACTAAAATATATCAACTGTGACTCTGGACACCAACTTGGATAGCATGTCACCATGACACCTTACATAAAGGTACAGTCAAAAACTGTTTTAGAAATTAAAACCTTTGGGAAGTGCTCAAGGAAAGCTTCGTACATAGGAGGCCATGAATGATAGATATCATATGCCCACAAAATTATCCTTGGTTGACCCAATAGACCCCAAAGAAAAAAGAGAAGATTACTATCATATTCTTCCCAATGGTGAGTCTTCTCTTGACATATCATTATCCCCACTGTCTCTAATTGGGAATTATACTTCAACCAAACTCCAAGATTATATAGGTAGCGCTTGTATATATACTCAGAAAGTGGATGAGCACATCCCTGTCTTATGATGACTCGAGGTTATATGTCATTAGACATCTTGTATGATAGTGATAAAACACCCTTCCAAAGTTGGGTTCGCCTCACCAATTTAGGGAGAACCTCAACAGCTATAGACCACCGTTCTATTCCCCTGTTATTCTCGCTCGACCCAGCTACACTCTTATTACCTGAAAGGAATTGTGAAACAAAAGGGTGAGCACAACTAGCTCAGTAAAGAATATTATGACTAAAGATAAATAAATTATCAATAGCCTTCAACAGTAATAAATCAAAGATTTAGAACATATGGTAAATGATAAAACTTTTCAACCATAGTTGCAGCGGAACGAGCAATCCATTAGAAGAGTCAAATAGACCATAAAATCTATTATCTTCTCCATGTTAAAAGTCCATCAACAATGTTTTATCCCTGTATCATTAATCAACAATTCTTGTCCACAATCACGTGTATAACTCATAATCGTAATTGTAGTTCTAAATTCCTTTCCTCATCCAGGACAAAGTTAATTTTCATCACCTGAAACATCAAAGATCATGGTTATACCAAATCACAGTTCATGTTCATAATCCTACTAATAAATTTATCTTTGCACTACGGAACAAAGATATTCATTAACAAGTCATCTTTGCACTACAGGCCAACGATATTCATCAACAAGTCATTTTTGCACTACAGGCCAAAGATATTCATCAACAAGTCATCTTTGCACTACAGGCTAAAGATATTTATCAACAAGTCATCTTTGCACAACATGCCAAAGATATTCAACAACATGTCATCTTTGCATTACGAGCCAAATATATTCATCATGAATCATTCATCTTTTCACTACAAGCCAAAGATATTCAGTTATATCACTGAGGATGATAGAAAATATTTTAAAGAAAATGAATCCAGTGAAACAAAAGAACAAATATTAAGGATTCGTACTTTAAACAACCCAAGTTCAAAAATACTTCATAAATAACCAGAGTGGAGCAAATTTCAAGAATGAAAACAAAAATATAGATCCAATCAAAGATAGAAATCATAACAGACAATCTTGGACACAGAGAAGAAAACTTAATTTTTCTATGAATAATGTCGTATTTGTGAATAGTGCCATATACGTGAATAGTGCCGTATACGTGAATAGTAACTCCGACACCAAAAGATAGAAATTTCACAAAAACATCATCATGCTTTGTGAATAGTACTCGTGAATAGTAACTCATGAATAGTAACTCGTGAATAGTAGCTCGTGAATAGTAACTCATGAATAGTAACCCCAACATGAAAAAGTTCCAAATTTGATAAAAAGTTCAAACCAATATTTTGGCATAATGATATTGAAGAAATAATATCATTTATGAAGAAAATAATCTCCCTTACAATCCCATAAAATACCTTACTATCCCTTACCTCCAAAGAGCAGTACTTCTGACTAGAATAACGCTGAACGAACTTGCACCGTATAGAAACACTCAAGTTATCAAAATACTCACAAGAATACACTCGATAATATATAGAGAGAAATAGAAAGAAAACTTCAGTTTCTGGTGTGATTTTCAATTCTAACCTAAGCACCCTATTTATAGGAAAATGCTTAGAACACCAAAGCAGAAAATTTAATAAAATGTTAATATATATATATATATATATATATATATATATATATTAAATTCCTACACAAACTAAATCAGATCCAACATCAGCCACCAATAGTCAACTAAATAAAAAAACGTTTTTGTTATTAAAAACAATTAAAACTTTCAAAAATCAATTATTTCAGAACTTCAATAATTCATAATAAATAACTCTTTTATCAGAAAATTCGAATCTCGCGAATTTTTATAGGAAATTCAATTCTCTACAACTTTGCAGAAGAAAGTTTTCCCAAATTCCAAACAGAAATTGACCAAAATTCACATACGGACGATTTTACAGGCTATAATTAAATTTCAGTCAAGAAATGGGGTCCACCGACACACAAAATATGTGTTAATCATTTAATGCAACAAAAATACTCTTCCTCCTCATATACTCATATATCCCACATTCATTGTAAAATTATCATCATTATTATATTATAATAAAATAATAAAATATTATTTTATCAGAAAAGATAAAATATCAATTTTTAACAATTGTCACTTGAAAATTTTTCTCCATATATAACCACATAAAATCAATATTTTCCTCATCATATAAATTAATAATTAATTATTCATAAATAATATTACAGAATAACAGTACTGGCAACCAGGTCATTCCCAAGAAAGAGGGGGCTTTCCAATAAGGATTTCTCCTTACTGGCGCGCAATTAGGTGACCAAACTTCTCCTTAGACAGAACTTTTTAGACATTGCCAATAATGTTTTCTAATAATATCATTCAGATAATATAAATTATTGCTTCGATAATAGAAAATACTATGTAGTGATAATTATTGAAACAACAGTAATATAAAATATCAACGCAACAATTATTGAATCAATAAAATAAAATACTGAACAGTAACTACTGTAATAATCATTGAGTAGTGCCTTTTTACTTAAGAACCAATAATTGGTGCAATACCGTGTGCTACTGTGCAACAACGCGTATTACTGTATTTTAACCACCGGGTATTCCAAAAGTGTTAACGGTAACAACTACGTCGTTATTTATAAACAATTTATACTTGTCGTTTTTTTCATTCGACAATTATTCTGTTATAGGACCCACAAATGGTTGTGCCGTCCTTCAAATATTTCTCGACATAAAGAATATTCCACGACCAAACGAATATTCTCCGATAGAAATGAGTATTTTATATCCACTTGCGTATTTTGAAAAAAATTCATATATCACCCTTAACTTTAAACTTTTATCAATTTAACCATTTACTGAATAGTAATTATAAGAAAAATTGAATACTTTTATTTCATCAAATTCGGGGTCTTACAATCTCCCCTCCTTATGAAATTTCTTTCCCGAAATTTACGTGCCTGGTATTTCAAAGAGTTGAGAATACCTTGCTTTCATTTCAGATTCCATCTTTCCTGTCATCATGATTTATTCATTGCTCATCTCCTGTATTTCAGATATCATTCTAGAATACAGCTTCAAAAACAAAGGTTAATTTAACAAATTAACATATCACATAATATCCTGATATTATGACTGACCAACAAATAAGCTTTGGTAGGACACACTAGCGAAGGATTTACTCATCTCTCCCCTCCTAGTTCTAATCCCGATCTCCGCTGGAGATCATATCCCTAAGCTCTGATACCAAATGTGACTCATGTCCCAACTGTGGACAGCACCTCACAGTGGTACCTATCAGTTTGCCATAACAGAACGGCGTCCCCTTTGGAGAGTCTGGCTTCGGTGCATCCCCCATCAATAGGAAGTCACCAGCAAGAGGCTCAGGGCTCTTTACTTATAGATCTGATACTAACAGTGACGTCCCCAAAATAGGTCCAATCCAACCAACCTATTCTGAGTCACCAAATATATGATACATAAAACAACTACAACTTTATCACTATAATTGTCGTGAAAAATACAACAACACATATGTTGTGAGTTTTGATACTAAAATATATCAACTGTGACTCTGGACACCAACTTGGATAGCACGTCACCATGACACCTTACATAAAGGTACAGTCAAAAACTGTTTTAGAAATTAAAACCTTTGGGAAGTGCTCAAGGATACCTTCGTACATAGGAGGCCATGAATGATAGATATCATATGCCCACAGAATTATCCTTGGTTGACCCAATAGACCCCAAAGAAAAACGAGGAGATTACTATCATATTTTTCCCAATGGTGAGTCTTCTCTTGACATATCATTATCTCCATTGTCTCTAATTGGGAATTATACTTCAACCAAACTCTAAGATTATATAGGTAGTGCTCGTATATATACTCAGCAAGTGGATGAGCACATGCCTGTCTTATGATGACTAGAGGCTATTTTTCATTAGACATCTTGTATGATAGTGACAAAACACCCTTCCAAAGTTGGGTTCGCCTCACCTATTTAGGGAGAATCTCAACAGCTATAAACCACCGTCCAATTCCCCTGTTATTTCCACTCGACCCAGCTACACTCTTATTTCCTGAAAGGAATTGTGAAGCAAAAGGGTGAGCACAACTAGATCAGTAAAGAATATTATGACTAAAGATAAATAAATTATCAATAACCTTTAACAGTAATAAATCAGAGATTTAGAACATATGGCAGATGACAAAACTTTTCAACCATAGTTGCAGCGGAACGAGCAATCCATTAGAAGAGTCAAATAGACCATAAAATCTATTATCTTCTCCATATTAAAAGTCCATCAACAATGTTTTATCCCTGTAACATTAATCAATAATTCCTGTCCACAATCACGTGTATAACTCATAATCGTAATTGTAGTTCTAAATTCCTTTCCTCATCCAGGACAAAGTTAATTTTCATCACCTGAAACATCAAAGATCATGGTTATACCAAATCACAGTTCATGTTCATAATCCTACTAATAAATTCATCTTTGCACTATGGGCCAAAGATATTCATTAACAAGTCATCTTTGCACTACATGCCAAAGATATACATCAACAAGTCATCTTTGCACTACAGGCCAAAGATATTTATCAACAAGTCATCTTTGCACTACATGCCAAAGATATTCAACAACAGGTCATTTTTGCATTACGAGCCAAAGATATTCATCAGAAATTATTCATCTTTGCACTACAGGCCAAAGATATTCAGTTATATCACTGAGGATGATGCAAAATATTTTAAAGAAAACGAATCCAGTGAAACAAAAGAACAAATATTAAGGATTCGTACTTTAAACAACCCAAGTTCAAAAATACATCATAAATAACCAGAGTGGGGTAAAATTTAAGAATGAAAACCAAAACATAGATCTAATCAAAGATAGAAATCATAATAGACAATCTTGGACACAGAGAAGAAAACTTAATTTTTCTATGAATAATGTCGTATTTGTGAATAGTGCCGTATACGTGAATAGTAACTCCGACACCAAAAGATAGAAATTTCACAAAACCATCAGCATGCTTCATGAATAGTAACTCGTGAATAGTAACTCATGAATAGCAATCCCGACATAAAAAAGTTCTAAATTTGATAAAAAGTTCAAACCAATATTTCGGCATAATGATATTGAAGAAATAATATCATTTATGAAGAAAATAATCTCCCTTACAATCCCTTACCTCCAAAGAGCAATACTTCTGACTGGAATAACGCTGAACGAACTTGCACCGTATAGCAACACTTAAGATATCAAAATACTCACAAGAATACACTCGATAATATAGAGAGAGAAATAGAGAGAAAATTTCAGTTTCTGGTGTGATTTTCAATTCTGACCTAAGCACATTATTTATAGGAAAATGCTTAGAACACCAAAGCAGAAAATTTAATAATATATATATATATATATATATATTAAATTCCTACGCACACTAAATCAGATCCAACATCAGCCACCAATAGTCAACTAAATAAAAAAAACATTTTTGTTATTAAAAACAATTAAAACTTTCAAAAATCAATTATTTCGGAACTTCGGAACTTCAATAATTCATAATAAATAGCCCTTTTATCAGAAAATTCAAATCTCTCGACTACCTATAGGAAATTCACTTCTCTACAACTTTACAGAAGAAAGTTTTTCCAAATTCCGAATAAAAAATGACCGAAATCGACATACGGACGATTTTACAGGTTATAATCAAATTTCAGTCAAGAAATAGGGTCCACCGACACAAAATATGTGTTAATCATTTAATACAAAAAAAATACTCTTCCTCCTCCTATACTCATATATCCCACATTCATTGTAAAAATATCATCATTATTATATTATAATAATATAATAAAATATTATTTTATCAGAAAAGATAAAATATCAATTTTTAACAATTGTCACTTTAAAATTTTTCTACATCTATAACCACATAAAATCAATATTTTCCTCATCATATAAATTAATAATTAATTATTCACAAATAATATTACAGAATCACAGTACTAGTAACCAAGCCGTTCCTAGGAAAGAGGGGGCTTTCTAATAAGGATTTATCCTTACTGGCGCGCAATTAGGTGACCAAACCTCTCCTTAGACAGAACTTTTTAGACATTGCCAATAATATTTTCTAATAATATTATTCAGATAATATGAATTATTGCTTCAATAATGGAAAATACTGTGTAATGACAATTATTGAAACAACAGTAATATAAAATATCAACGCAGCAATTATTGAATCAATAAAATAAAATACTGAACAGTAACTACTGTAACAATTATTGAGTAGTGCCTTCTTACGTAAGAATCAATAATTGGTGCAATACCGTGTGCTACTGTGCAACAACGCGTATTACTATGTTTTAACCACCGGGTATTCCAATAGTGTTAACGGTAACAACTACGCCGTTATTTATAAACAACTTATACTTGTCATTTTCTTCATCTAACAGTTATTCTGTTATGGGGCCCACAAATGGCTGCGCCGTCGTACGAATATTCCTCGACAGAAAGAATATTCCACGACCAAAGGAATATTCCCCGATAGAAATGAGTATTTTATAACCACTTGTGTATTTTGAAAAAAATTCATATATCACCCTTAACTCTAAACTTTTATCAATTTAACCATTTACTGAATAGTAATTATAAGAAAAAATGAATACTTTTATTTCATAAAATTCGGGGTCTTACAGAATGTCAGCAATAAGCTCAAACGGATTCCTCTTAGAGAAAATATGAGCCTCACCGGTACCCTCTAGACTTTCATGAGGATGTGCTATAAGAGGACGTGAAGAGAGAGTTGTTCAACCCACAACATGACCCGAACTTACATCAGATAATGAATCCTCAACATCAAGACTAACACGATTATTATGCGGTGAAGAAAACTCGATAACAACAGTGATAGGCTGAGGAGGCTCATAAGTAGTGGAAGCCTTGACTATCTCACTTACAGAACCAGCAGGAAACCCAATATGAACATCATCATCTTCTTCATCAGCCTCAACAATCTGAAAAATAAGGAAATAATGACATAGGGAAACATGAAAACAACTATTGAATGGTTGAAAGATAAATGAAAATGCTACAGATTTTACCGAAAGTTTGCGCTGTTTCTAGAACGAATCCTTAGCTGTCGGCATACTAGAGCTAACGTTATCAAGGGGGCGTTTTGCCAAAGGCTTTAAGATGAGTGTTTTACAATTTGGCATTCGCCTAATGATAGAACGACTAGCAAGGACCACGGTAGAATCTATAGGGGGCATCACCTCAGAGTTAACAATAGCATATGCTTTCATTTTTAAAGGAGTACCATTGATTTCCTCGGCAGTAAAGGATCCCTGGGGAGGAGCTAGATGAAGTATCCGAGATGAAACCCATGATGGAAGATTCCAGGAAGTAATGGGAACCTATGCAGGAGGAACATCTGGGACTGCTGACTGAAGAGGAAGATACTTAGACATTAAAGCCTTACGCTCAAGAAGCCGACTACTAGTTGGCCAACGCTCTGAACGAGTATTAGTTCTAGGAGAACATAACATTCTGGTCCATTGAAGACGTTTGGGAGGAGAAGTTGGCAGCGAACAAATCATAGTATCATCCTGCCATCTTTTAAGGTTGATGAGCCAATAGTTGCGTTCAAAGTAGTATATCGGCTTTGCAGAGAATCATCTGGTATGACGAAATGAAGAGGGTCATAAGGAGCAGTAAGGTTTTGGAAACTCCCATCCAAATGAGGAGGATGTGGGGACAAAATTGAGGAGAGCACTCTCGTAATCCCTCTGGAAAAAGCGGCTAAAAGGTCGATTCTGGTCAAATCCAAACTGCCTCATGACTCAATGAGGAGAGTAAAGTACGGTGCCAAAACCATCATCCTCAACAAGATAGGGAAATTCCACAGCTCGGGGGAATATGAACCAAGAAAGTGAAGACCTAGTCAATTCCCTGACATTTGAAAAATAACGGAAGTCCCTTTTATAGAAGTGAGGCAGAAAACCTCCATCTGGAATAATGATTTAAGGATTGGCAGTGAAACAAAAAAAGTCATCAATATAAAGTCGCAAATCTGAGGTAATCCTATGATCAATCCAGCGAGCGTTGCGGGGAACAATATTGGGTGATGAGAAAGGGGTGGATATTTCTTTCATTTCTGGGAAAAGTGCAAAGATGTAGAATGGCCCCAAAAGTGCTCGAAGAGGAAGATCTGAAGAAAAGAACATGGAAGGAAGCAATTCACGTCATACCTGAATAAATGAAATAAATATTGATAAGCAATATATATATATATAATAAAAAAATGAGTGAAATGGAAAAGGGGTACCTTCCGACAGATTCTGTGACGCCCCCAAAATAGGTATACAACACCCATTCTGAGTCGCCAAATACATGGTACAGAAACAACTATAACTTTATTAATACAACATAAAAACTGTCAGTTTAAATACAAATATTGTCATCTAGACAATATTCATACTCAAATAAGTCCTCATTACAATTATTAATACACTATTTTACAGAATAGTGATGACTACTAGAACAACTTCTAGAACCATCATTCCACACCTCGACTAGTACTCGTTACATTCTCGCCTTCTGATAAGAAAAATGGAACAACAAGAAAAATGGTGAGCTCAACTAGCCCAGTAAAGAACATTATGACTAAGATAACATAGAACAAATTATCGTTAGTCTTCAACATGGAAAAATCTAATAGAATACAATAGACAACCAGTTTTAAATCAACAACTGCAGCGGAAACAACAATTCATTAGAAGAGTTAAGTAGAGAATGTAAACTACTATCTTCTATATATGAATTTAAAAGTTCATCGTCGATATTTTATCCCTGTAACATCAATCAGTATATATCTGGAATCAAATATTCATCTTTGCACTATAGGCCAAAGATATTCATCAGTTGGTCATGTTCATCTAAACACCTGTTCATCTTTGCACTACGGGCCAAAAATATTAATCAGTCGGTCATGTTCATCTCAACACCTGATCATCTTTGCACTACAGGCCAAAGATATTCATCAAGAAATCATTCATCTTTGCACTACAGGCCAAAGATATTCAGTAATATCATCATTTAGGACTGAGGATGATGAAAAATATTTTAAAGAAAACAAATCCAGTGAAACAAAAGAACAAGTATTAAGGATTCGTACTTTAAATAATCCAAGTTTAAAAATACTTCATAAATAACCAGATTGGAGTAAAATTTAAAAATGATCAAAACATAGATCCAATCAAAGATAGGAATCATAACAAATAATCTTGGACACAGAAAAGAAAATTTAATTTTATTTGTGAATAGTTTCGTATACGTGAATAGTGTCGTATATGTGAATAGTGCCGTATACGTGAATAGTAACTCCGACCTCAAAAGATAGAATTTTCATAAAAAAAATCATCACGCTTCGTGAATAGTACTCATAAATAGTAACTCGTGAATAGTAACTCATGAATAGTAACCCCGACATGAAAAAGTTTTAAATTTGATAAAAATTTCCAACCAATATTTCGGCATAATGATATTGAAGAAATAACATCATTTTCGAATAAAATATCATCCCTTACCTCAGAAAGAATAATACTTCTGACTGGAATACTGAATATAGTGCTGAAAGAACTTGCACTGTATAGCAATACTCAAAGTACTAAAATACTCACAAATACGCTCGATATTATAGAGAGAGAAAGAGAGAGAAATCTGTAGTTTCTTGTGTGATTTTTAATTCTAACCTAAGCACCCTATTTATAGGAAATTGCTTAGAACACCAAAGCAGATAATTTAATATAATATTAATATATATAATAAATCTTCTACGCCATCCTACCAGCTGATCTCAAACACATAACACATGTCCATAAAACAACAAAAATGTTTTTCTAAATAAAAATAATTAGAACTTCCAAAAATTAATTATTTCAGAACTTCGGAACTTCAATAATTCATAATAAATAGCCCTTTTATCAGAAAATTCGAATTTTGCATCTTTTATAGGAAATTCAATTCTCTACAACTTTGCAGAAGAAAGTTTTTCCAAATTTCAAATAAGAATTTGACCAAAATCCACAAACGGGCGATTTTACAGGCTATAATCAAATTTCAGTCAGGAAACGGGTCCACCAACATGTTTAACAAGTTTTTAGTATTTATTGCAACAAAAATACTCTTCTTCCTCATATACCCATATATCCCACATTTATTGTAAAAAAATATCATCATTATTATATTATAATAATTTAATAAAATATTATTTTATCAGAAAAGATACAATATCAATTTTTAACAATTGTCACTTTAAAAATTTTCTCCATCTATATCCACATAAAATCAATATTTCCCTCATCATATAAATCAATAATTAATTATTCATAAATAATATTACAGAATCAAAGTACTGGCAACCAGGCCGTTCCCAGGAAAGAGGGGGCTTTCCAATAAGAATTTCTCCTTACTAGCGCGTTATTAGGTGACCAAACCTCTCATTAGACAGAACTTTCTAGACATTGCCAATAATATTTTCTAATAATATTATTCAGATAATATGAATTATTGTTTCGATAATGGAAAATACTGTGTAATGACAATTATTGAAATAACAGTAATATAAAAAAATAAAAACAGCAATTATTGAATCAATAAAATAAAATACTGAACAGTAATTACTTTAACAATTGTTGAGTAGTGCCTTCTTACGTAAGAATCAATAATTGGTGCAATACCGTGTGCTACTATTCAATAACGCGTATTACTGTGTTTTAACCATCGGGTATTCCAACAGTGTTAACGGTAACAACTACGTCGTTATTTATAAATAACTTATACTTGTCGTTTTCTTCATATAATCGCTTTCCGTTATGGGGCCCACAAAAGACTGCGACGTCGTACGAATATTCCCCGACAGCAAGAATATTCCATGTCCAAACGAATATTCTCCGACAACAATGAATATTTTATAACCACCTGCTTATTTAAAATATTTGCGCATTTTACCCATAACTAACCACATTAATCAAATCAACCCTTACTATTTCAAAATAATAAAGAAATGAAATTAAATTTCAATTATTAATAATTTGGGGTCTTACAACCTCCCCTCCTTATGAAATTTCGTCCTCGAAATTAACGTACGTACCTGGTGTTTCAAAAAGATGAATATACCTCACTTTCATTTTCGTTTCCAACTCCCAGGTCATTTCCTCAATAGCATGGTTTCTCCACAAAACTTTAACTTGTGGTATGACCTTCGTGCGTAGGACATGCTTCTTCATATCCAAAATCTTGACAGGTACCTCCACGTACGTTAAGTCTTCGTCTATCTCGTCCGGTTCTAACTCAATGACGTGGTTCGGGTCGTCCACATAATTTCGTAACTTCTATACGTGAAAAATGTTATGAACACGTGTCATACTTGGCGGTAAAATGAGTCTATAGGCCACAGTTCCTACTCGATCGAGGATTTCAAATAGACCAATAAATCGAAGGTTTGAGCTTTCCTCACATCGCCAATTCTCGCTTTTGGAATAACAACTTCTTGCACCTTCTTCTTTATATTCATCAGCTCTGGTGTGTAGCTTGAACGTTTTTAACTTTATCGATTAAAGTCGGTTCTACTTGTATATCATCACGTGAGTCCGTAGAGTCTTTAACTCTATATCTATCATTTGTAAGTTATATGAAATGGGTCTTTGACAATATTGCATTCGTACTCGTATACGATCTTTTACTTAACACGTCAGCTACCACGTTCGCTTTTCCAAGATGGTATGGTCAGAACATGTGCCGAAATGAGTCTCCTATTGAGTTCTTCGAAGCTCTTCCCACATTCCTTGCTCTATTCGAATTTTGTATCTCTACGAGTCAGCTGCGTTAATGGAGTAGCGATTCGAGAAACTCTTTCCACAAAATCTTCAATAATAACCAGCTTAGCATAGAAATCTACGTATTTCGATTACTGACTTAGGTTGCTCTCAACTGTGACTCATATCCCAATCTTGGATAGCACGTCACAATGACACCTATCAGTTTACTACCGTACGAATATGGCATCCCCTACGGAGAGTCTGGCTTCAGTGCATTCCTCAAAGGAAGTCACCAGATAAAGGCTCGGGTACCAAATTCTATAGTTGCATTTTTAACTCCCGAAGTTCAATAGGAGCCATGAGATTTTTAGAAATGGGTTTTGTACCAGGTTCAAAGTGGATACAAAATTCAATATCACACTTTGGGAGTAAGCCAAGAAATTCTTCAGGAAATACATCAAGAAATTTACTAACAACCGAAATATCATTCAAATCTGACGTATTTTTGTTTAAGTCCATAACATGGGCTAAGAAAACTTGACATCCGTTTTTCAATAACAAATGACTTTATGGCTTGATATGAAAGTGTGTGACTTCAATTGTTTGGTTGCTTAAATTCGAATAACATGTTGCTTAGGAATATGAAAACTAACAACCTTACGAAAGCAATCAATTTTGGCATGATGAGTAGTTAACCAATCAATCCCTAAAATCACATCAAAAACAAGTATCTTTAAAGAAATGAGGTCAACATGTAATGTGATGGTGCCAACTTGGATCAAACAAGATTTATAAACAGTGGATATGATGAAAGTTTCTCCTAACGGAGTTTCCACAGATAGGTTAAAGTCTAATTTCTCCAGAGTCAAGTTTAAACGTTGAGCACAAGCATGAGAGATAAATGAATGGGTAGCACCGGTATCTAGTAATGTATAAACTCCGAATGAATTTATGATTAGCTTACCCGTGATCACCTCGTTTGGGTTCCTCGCATGTTAACCAGTCACGACAAACGCTCTTCCAAGAACCGTTGACTTTGACTTTTCTGGGATAGCCTTTTGAGTCACCATCCCCGTTGGACTTAGTTTTGCTACAGTGCAATCTCGAGCGATATGTCCTTCCTTTCCACAGTTATAACATACCTTAAACTGTTGTGGGCTGTTTGGGCTGATATGTCTTTCTTTTTCGCACTTATAGCATATGACCGGTGGTTGTTCTCCTCCATTAAAACTAGTTGCTGCTGGTGCTGACGTCTTCGCAGTGTCATTGTTAAATCTCCTCTTTTTAAAATATCCCCCGACTCGCTTCTTCTATTTTCGTGGCCACGATTACCACCAGAGTGGTTGTCGCTCTTGTCCGTATTTTTCTTTCTCCGCTGGTTATCGTTGTTCTGATGACTGTTGTCACCGGTATGATCATGGTTGCGGTCTCTTGGTTGAACGTACTCACTATCTCGCTCTAATAATTGAGCCCTGTTGACAACATCTGAATATAAAGAAAATTTATGAGAGATAAGATATTGCCGAATCTCGAGTTTTAAACCTCTCAGAAACATTCTCGTCATTCGTTCCTCATTCTCTACCAAATGAGGTGCAAACCTGGATAACTCAGCGAATTTCGCCTCGTATTGGGACACCGTCATGTTGTTTTGTTCTAGTCTAATAAACTCTACCTCTTTCATATGGCGAATACTTTCAGGAATGTATTTTTCGTTGAAAAGTTTCTGAAACGTTTCCCAAGACATGCGGAGTGCGGCAGGCTGTGTACGTTTCACAGACTCCCACCAGTAATCTGCCTCGCCACGGAACATAAAGGTGGTGAATGGAACCTTCTGTTCCTCCGTGCATCCCAAGACATCGAATATCTTGGTAATTTACTTAACCCATGTTTCTGCCATGATCGGATCCGGCTTTCCCTTAAATTCTGGTGGTTCCAACTCTTTGAACTGCTTGGCCGTGACAAGCCGCGCGTCGCTATCATTTCCACCCGTATTCTATACACGAGTCTCCCTCGTCTTGTTTTGCATGAACTGCAAAAAGCTCCTAAACATCCGTCGTTCATCGTCTGCTCAGTGGTGTTGTTTACAGGAGGAATATTGCCTTCCTGTTGTACATTCCCCTGGGTGGTGAATAAAGGTGTTTCCACGGTCTCATTAACTACACCGTTAATATTCTCAGCTGCCATTCTTAAATACTGCCATAAAACAAGGATTAATTAAACAAATTAACATATCACATAATATCCCTATATACTGACCAACTAACAAATAAGATTAGGTAGGACACACTAGCGAATGATTTACTCATCTCTACCCTCCTAGTTCTATTCCCCGATCTCCGCCAGAGATCATATCCCTAAGCTCTGATACCAACTGTGACGCCCCCAAAATAGGTATACAACACCCATTCTGAGTCTCCAAATACATGGTACAGAAATAACTACAACTTTATTAATACAATATAAAAATTGTGAGTTTAAATACAAATATTGTCATCTAGACAATATCCATACTCAAATAAGTCCTCATTACAATTATTAATACAGTATTTTACAGAATAGTGAGGACTACTAGAACAACTTCTAGAACCATCATTCCACACCCCGACTAATACTCGTTACATTCTCGCCTCCTGATAAGAAAAATGGAACAACAATGAAAAGGGTGAGCTCAACTAGCCCAGTAAAGAACATTATGACTAAGATAACATAGAACAAATTATCGTTAGTCTTCAACATGGAAAAATCTAATAGAATACAATAAACAACCAGTTTTAAATCAACAACTGCAGCGGAAACAACAATTCATTAGAAGAGTTAAGTAGAGAATGCAAACTACTATCTTCTATATATGAATTTAAAAGTTCATCGTCTATATTTTATCCCTGTAACATCAATCAATATATATCTGGAATCAAATATTCATCTTTGCACTACAGGCCAAAGATATTCATCAGTTGGTCATGTTCATCTAAACACCTGTTCATCTTTGCACTACGGGCCAAAGATATTAATCAGTCGGTCATGTTCATCTCAACACCTGTTCATCTTTGCACTACGGGCCAAAGATATTCATCAAGAAATCATTCATCTTTGCACTACAGGCCAAATATATTCAGTAATATCATCATTTAGGACTGAGGATGATGAAAAATATTTTAAAGAAAACAAATCCAGTGAAACAAAAGAACAAGTATTAAGGATTCGTACTTTAAATAATCCAAGTTTAAAAATACTTCATAAATAACCAGATTGGAATAAAATTTAAAAATGATCAAAACATAGATCCAATCAAAGATAGGAATCATAACAGATAATCTTGGACACAGAAAAGTAAATTTAATTTTTCTGTGAATAGTGCCGTATACGTGAATAGTAACTCCGACCTCAAAAGATAGAATTTTCACACAAAAAATCATCACGCTTCGTGAATAGTACTCGTAAATAGTAACTCGTGAATAGTAACTCATGAATAGTAATTCCGACATGAAAAAGTTTCAAATTTGATAAAAATTTCCAACCAATATTTCAGCATAATGATATTAAAGAAATAATATCATTTTCGAATAAAATAATATCCCTTACCTTAGAAAGAATAGTACTTCTGACTGGAATACTAGATATAGTGCTGAAAGAACTTGCACCATATAGCAATACTCAAAGTACTAAAATACTCACAAATACGCTCGATATTATAGAGAGAGAAATTTGTAGTTTCTGGTGTGATTTTCAATTCTAACCTAAGCATCCTATTTATAGGAAATTGCTTAGAACACCAAAGCTGAAAATTTAATATAATATTAATATATATAATAAATCTTCTATGCCATTCTACCAGCTGATCTCAAACACCTAACACATGTCCATAAAACAACAAAACGTTTTTCTAAATAAAAATAATTAAAACTTCCAAAAATTAATTATTTCAGAACTTCAGAACTTCAATAATTCATAATAAATAGCCCTTTTATCAGAAAATTCGAATTTCGCGAATTTTTATAGGAAATTCAATTCTCTACAACTTTGCAGAAGAAAGTTTTTTCAAATTCTAAACAAAAATTGACCGAAATCCACAAACGGTCAATTTTACAAGCTATAATCAAATTTCAGTCAAGAAACGGGTCCACCAACATGTTTAACATGTTTTTAGTATTTATTGCAACAAAAATACTCTTTCTCCTCATATACCCATATACCACACATTCATTGTAAACAAATTTCATCATTATTATATTATAATAATATAATAAAATATTATTTTATCAGAAAAGATAAAATATCAATTTTTGACAATTGTCACTTTAAAAATTTTCTCCATCTATATCCACATAAAATCAATATTTCCCTCATCATATAAATCAATAATTAATTATTCATAAATAATATTACAGAATCACAGTACTGGCAACCAGGCCGTTCCCGGGAAAGAGAGGCTTTCCAATAAGAATTTCTCCTTACTGGCGCGCAATTAGGTGACCAAACCTCTCCTTAGACAGAACTTTCTAGACATTACCAATAATGTTTTCTAATAATATTATTAAGATAATATGAATTATTGCTTCGATAATGGAAAATACTGTGTAGTGACAATTATTGAAATAACAGTAATATAAAAAAATCAACGCAGCAATTATTGAATCAATAAAATAAAATACTGAACAGTAATTACTGTAACAATTATTGAGTAGTGCCTTCTTACGTAAGAATCAATAATTGGTGCAATACCATGTGCTACTGTTCAACAACGCGTATTACTGTGTTTTAACCACCGGGTATTCCAACAGTGTTAACGGTAACAACTATGCCGTTATTTATAAACAACTTATACTTGTCATTTTCTTCATCCAATCGCTTTTCCGTTTTGGGGCTCACAAAAAACTGCGCCGTTGTACGAATATTCCCAGACAGCAAGAATATTCCACGTCCAAACGAATATTCCCTGACAACAATGAATATTTTATAACCACCTGCTTATTTAAAATATTTCCGCATTTTACCCATAACTAACCACATTAATCAAATCAACCCTTACTATTTCAAAATAATAAATAGAGGAAATTAAATTTCATTTATTAATAATTTGGGGTCTTACAGATTCTCTCATGGCAAGGACAATCTCATCTAAGAGACGATACAAGGTCCCTAAAAAGAGAGCAACAAGAGGAATCTCCAGACCCCGAGACAACAAAGCCGCTAAGCTAAACATACGGGTCGAAGGACCATCCATGGGTAACCCAGGGAAAATAAAGTGGGACAACCACATGGCTAGATAAGCAGCTAAAGGAAAAGGACAAGGCTCCTCATGAAGAACAAGAACAGACTCTCTATAAACAGAACTATTCCAGTGGCCACGCTTGTAATCCCGAAAGAAATAACGGACCCAAGATAGCTAGAAAGTCTCCGGATAGTTGGGGGTCTCAAAGTCTGAAAGGATTACATTGCCTTGGAACCTCGTGGTGTAATTAGAAGATCGCTTGATGGCTTCTGTCAAGTACGCAACACATTCGGCATCCCTAGGGGACAGGCTGGATGAACCGCAAGAAGCTGAAGCAGCAGCAGGAAGGCTACAAGATATAGTTCAGAATAAATACATAACCCAAGAATAATGAGGATGAAGGAACAAAACAGAAGAAATAATTACTGAAAAATGGTGTAGACATCCTCTAGAGTAGGGGTGAACTCACCCCAAGCGGTGACAAATGTACATGTAGAAGAGCACCAACGTGAAATCAATAAGGTAAGGGCGTCATAGTCCTATTGGATACGAATATCCCTACATAGTTTAACACAACGCATAATCCCAGCTTTGTCCAGCAACTTCATATAATCGGAATTCTCGAGGATCTCGTCGTTCCAAGGTTGCCATCCCTGAAGGCGACTAGATGAGTCAGACAGGAAGCGAATGGGACTAAAAGGGTACTCCTATTTTTCGATGCACATGCGGAGAATGTGAGCAGAGCAGGGAAAGCTATCCGCACTTTCTCCAGCTGCACCATATAGAAATACACCCCCGTTGTCAGGTAGTTGAAAAGTTGTACGATCAAAATTCTTCGTTCATTCCCAGAAATCGTCAAAAGGCCCAAAGAAGGGAGCTTTTCCCCACTCGCTAATGAAGGGGATTTTCTTAGTAGTTTTCGGGTCCGCAAAATGTTCGTCAGAGTTAGCCTACAACGAGGGGGATTTGATATGAGAATTCTATGAAACAAGAAAACGAAGTCGAAAGCATGCAAAATATAGTACTTACCATGGTAAAAGAGAAATTATGAATACCGAACAAACAAGGTCGCCTTGAAAACAATCTCCTTTTGACAATGTCCGGTGCGAAAAAGTAAACTCGAATAAAAATATTTAACTCAGAAAATGAGAGATAAATGACACCTGAGAAGAAGAAGGAACAAAGTTATCAAACAACGAAAAACTCTCTAGGGTTCGGTCACCTCGAGATTCGACCACGTTGAGATTCAGCCTCCTACGATTCAACCACCCTGGGATTCGATCTCTACTAGAGTTCGCCCGCCCAGAATGATCCAACTATGGTACCTTCCTTCCATTCTTGGTTTGTTGTTTAATTGATCACAACGCTACAGTCCTGATTCCTGAAAAAAAAAACTCTTGATCACGTTTGGGGATAAAAACATCCTTAAATAGGTGACAGATTTGTAAAATAAATAATATAATAAAAAAATTAGAGAGAACGAATTACAATGCATAAGTTTCACATCTTGTTTACTGGGTCCTAAAAGGAAAAGGTTCCTTTCTTTCTTATGAATTGTAATTGTGATAGTGCTGGAGCATTTACTAGATGCCAACCTTTTTTTCACGAATCTTGTTGCGTCACAGTGTAGTATCCTTAAATATGCACAATAGCTTACCCATCACGAATTAAAAAAAACAATAATAAAAATAAGAAATAATAAAATTCAATTGTGTGGTCATTAATTGATAACTTATTTGAACAGGAGATGTCTATATTATCTATGACTGCATATATATATATATATATATATATATATATATATATATATATATATATATATATATATATTAATTTATATTATCTATGACTGCATATATATATATATACTAGCAACAGTCCCGTGCCACCGGCACTATGGACGTTGAGATTTATTCTAAATTTTGGACGACTCAAATGATTTATTGAGTGAGCGAGAAATTCAAAATTATTTGTATTTTATTAGATAGATTGATGGTGGGATTTATCCCAAACTTTGGACGTTCTAGATGATTTATTCAGTGAGCCGGAAATTCAAAATTATTTGTATTTTATTAGATATAATTAGATATATAGAATATAGATATAGATAGATAGAATTAGATAGATTGTATTTTATTAGATAGATGGATGGTGAGATTTATCCCAAACTTTGGATGGCCCAGATGATTTATTGAATGAGCGGGAAATTCAAAATCATTTGTGTTTTATTAGATATATATATATATATATATATATATATATACATATATATATATATATATATATATATAGGGTTATATGTATATACACAGCTGTGTATTACACAGTAAGGCTATGACTACGGTAAACTGTCGCCATAGCCCAGAATAGCGACGACGGGTAAAACCATTGTTATAGCTCAAAAAAATCGCCGTCATAGCCTACTGTGTAATACACAGCTGTGTACATATATTTTTCTAATATATTAATTGCTATAGAAATCAATTTCCATAATGAATACATAAATTTCTAGCATCATTTTATTATAATAAAAATAACAATAAATGGTACATACCTAATTAAAGCTATCTTGGATTTCTATCACGTCTTATTCTCCCGTGAAGGAACCACGAAGTTCGTAAATGCCGGCTCCCCTTAAACTCCACCTCTGTTTTAGTTTACAATATAACCCTACTTTTCTCATATATATTATTTTGATAACCAACTTGTATCTTTCAAAATATCATTTATTAATATTTTAAATAATATTTTTATCCTATATTCTGATTTAAAACCAAATTTCAAAATTTATTTCCTTATCCTAATCAGAAAGGTATTTTACTTCTTTTATAATTATTTAATTTGTTAATTAATATTTTTAGTTTAATAATTATATTTCTCAATTAAACCCAACATAATAAAATTAAGACCTAAATAATAGACAAGTCAAATTATTATATTTTAAAACTATTTAAAATATTATAATTATTTATCGAGTATTACATCTATAAACCACCGTGATAAACTCTTGTTAATAAGTCAAACCCTTATCCTGATAGACCTTTGTTAATAAGTCAAACTTTTATTCTGATTACCGTTTGTTACTACTAGTAGTGGACACCAAATATTTTTTTTATGGTCTCAGACTATTAATAATAGACATTGATTTTCAGTTTCTAATTTTGATCGTTTATTTTTCATTTTATACATGACATTATCCTTTCTGAACAACTGTCATTATAATTAACATTTATACTTTGAATGCAAATGAAAAGTTAAAAAAGCCTATCATTATAAATATAATTAAAGCCTACTAATGATGGGTGGTGGCTACAGAATATTAAAAGATAATGGCGAAATAAATAATATTATCATAGTTATAGTGTGCCAATAAAGTCACATTCAAACACAACCATGGCAAGGACAAATACCGACATGGTCATTCAAAGAAAGACTAAGCTAATCTTATATAAAAAATTAATTCGATAAAATTAAAGTAAAGTAATCATGATAGTTGTAATTTGTTAATAAATTAAGTCACATGCAGCACAGTCATGATAGCCAAGGACAAAGAATATGGAACCTTCACAGCAATATCACAGTCAAAAAAAGCCTATTCGAATACTATATATTCATCACAAACCATTATATATATCGGACTCCACTGCCTTTTCTTCAATATCACTTCTAACATGAATTCCCTACGCGCATTTTCTCTTTCCTTATTTTGCATTCTTTTGGCTCATGAACCGAACTGCATTTTCTCTTTACTACTGAACCATCATCCTGATTGTGATTTTCCGGCTATCTTCAACTTTGGCGATGGAAATTCGGACACCGGATCGTATATAGCTGCCTTTCAAGAATCACCCCCTTTTTATGGACAATCCTACTTTAATGGGACATCAGGAAGAGCCTCTGACGGACGTATCGTGATTGATTTTATCGGTATGTAATTCTATATATACTTGAATTATATGTATGCCATACTTTAAACTCATTTCAACTTTGAAAACTAATGGCTAAATTTTAATGTCTTGCAGCTACAAGTCTTGGTAAATCATTCCTCCATCCTTATCTAGATTCCCTAGGTGGCGACTTCTCGCATGGTGTTAATTTTGCAAATTTATTGGCTACAATCGCACCACCCAAGGCCCTTCTTCCGGTGGGCATATGGCCGCGTGCATGGAGTCCTTTCTACCTTGACATTCAATATAACCAATTCCAGCAATTTATAAATAGATCACAATTATCAGGGAAAAAGGTAAATCCCAATTCTAGAATTTCATGTATTCCTGACACAATACATGGAATGAGATAGTAGATGAGACAATAGCTGTGATTACAGTAAATCCGAATTCCAGAATTTGTATATTTGCATAATTTTTTATCTTGTAATTTGACATGTGTAAAAGTTATTAATTCTTTGTTATTCCAGGAGGGGTGTTCAAGAATCTATTGCCAAAGAAGGAATATTTTTCCAAAGCCTTGTACACTATTGATATTGGTCAGAATGATATCAGCATGGGAATTTTAACTCACATGTCTAAAGAGCAAATTAAAGAATCAATGCCGGATACCATCAACCGGCTCATAATGCATTTAAAGGTAACCTTCCTTGATCTTTGATCTTGGTATTTATCTCATTCATTTGAGAATTAATGACTATACATAATACATTTAGGTTAATTAGCTTAATGCATATGTACGTTAACCTATACCTTATTTCTTCATTAAAACACATTGTTGTGTATTTGTGCAGAAATTGTACAATTTGGGAGCAAGATCATTTTGGATCCACAATACTGGACCCATCGGGTGTCTTCCTTATCTTTTGACAGTTGAACCAATCACAGAAGATCAAACAGATAGTGTCGGTTGTGCGATACCCTATAATGAGTTATCTCAGCACTTCAATGTCAAGTTGAAGGAGGCCGTTGATCAACTTCGAGAAGACATTCCCTTGGCTGCAATTACATATGTAGATATCTATTCTGTCAGATATTCTCTCTTCACAGAAGCAGAGAGATATGGTATGTTAAAATTTATAGAAGTATTACATTGTCAATAGTTAATCTAAGCATTTATAATATTGTTTAAATGCAATTTTACATAAACTGCAGGATTCAAGCTCCCACTTGAAACTTGTTGTGGTTTTGGAGGAAAATATAATTGGGGTGAAAATACATTATGTGGAAGCACGACTACAGTGAATGGAAGCCAAATAGTTGTGACACCTTGTGAAGATCCCTCAGAACGAATTATTTGGGATGGAACTGCTTATTCCGAGGCATCTGATAGTATTGTGTTCGATAAGATATCCACAGGAGAATTTTCAGAACCACCTCGTCCCCTGAATATGGCGTGCGGGAAATATGATCACAATATGTTACATGGTGAAGCAATGTGCCAGAATGAACTTAAAAATGTAATGTAATTTTATGACAAATAAATATTACCTTGTTAGAAATTCCCTCTTTACATTTTAACAATCATATGGTAATTTCATTTCATTCTAAAATACTTTGTTTCTTGTATTGTCCAAAAATAAAATAAAAAATGTATTATTGTTTATGAAATGTTTCCTTAGTTGAGAAATCATTGTTTCCCATACTGTTTTTCTCAAGGAAATATCCCATTAACATAATAATTTGTTTCTTGTATTTCCCATGATTATATTTCTTTCAGAGTGTGATGTGTACCCCTATCCAACATGTCAACAAATCAAGGAAATTATGTGCAAGAAAAGTTCATGCTAGAAAATAAAACAAAAGCCAAATAATTCGTGTGTATATATATATATATACAGAAAGGATCAAGAGCATAATTCTTAAATAGTATAATGGCTTAAGTAGCATAATTTCATCAAAACGACGTCGTTTTCATGGGACGCGGTGGCATTTTTGTAAATACCATGCCACCGCGTATTTACAAAAATGCCACCGCGTCCCATGAAAACGACGTCGTTTTAATGAAATTATGCTACTTAAGGCATTATGCTATTTAAGAATTATGCTCTTGATCCTTCCCGTATATATATATATATATATATATATATATATATATATATATATGATAATAAATTACCTCTGTATATATTACATGTCTTATGGTGATGTCATATTCATCCTTTAAGTTTTGTATGTGCACACTTAGAAGGGAGATGAATAGTATTTTTCCAGAGGCACAAAAGAGAGATAGACGGGGGTTGAATAGATCTTTTAAAACTTTTGCTTATATATTTAAGTATCAATTACCTGATAATTAATATAGTACAACGGAATATTAGTTTAAAAACCCCCTTAAAGATTTAATGAAATCTCAGTTCTAAATTTAGTATTTGTGGATATTAGGTAATCACGGATATATATAGCAGTTAGTGACAGAATATAAAGACTGAAAGTAAATGATACAAGACGTTTAAGTGTTTCGGAATACAAATAACTCCTAGTCCACTCTTCTACTTCAACAAGTATGAAATCCACTACGGATAGTGTCACAAAGACCAGATCAATAAGATCTATTACAACTGAATCACTTAGATTCCTTCGAGTCCCTTGGTCGTCTCATCCAGGTCACTTAGACCTCTTCAAGTCACTTAGACTTGGATGAATGTACTTAGACAATCGAATCACAATAAATGATAGTTGTTTAGGTGTTGTTAAGTTTTTCAATAGGCTTGACTTCTTTCTAGTACTTTGCAGCTTGAATAAGTATTTATGTATCGTAGAGTAGAGCTAACGGTTAGTTCCCCACCATCGGTAGCTTGCCGGGGGGGTTATTGAGACAATAAATGTAACACATTCAGATTGGTCTCCTACTCAGTTTGGTCTCCTTTGTCTAACGTCAGTTGGAGTCTTCTGCCTAATTCAAACTCATACAAATTTGGGTTGTTATGTATAACAAATAGATGTCCATAATCTGATGTACTTGTATTTCAAATTTATACTTATCTTGTAATTCATATAACCACTCTTATCATATATATATATATATATATATATATATATATATATATATATATATATATATATATATATATATATATATATATATATATATATATATATGGGGAATATGGAGATGCACAGCCGTGTAACTTTTAAAGTTACACAGTCTACGATCGTAGAGTGATTTCACTCTACGATCGTAGAGTAGTCACTCCACGATTTGTGAATTCACTCTACGATCGTGGACTACTCTACGATCGTAGAGTGAATTCACTCTACTATCTGTGGACTACTCTACGATCGTAGAATGAAATCACTCTACGATCGTAGACCGTGTAACTTTTAAAGTTACACGGCTGTGTACCTCCATTTTTACCATATATATATATATATATATATATATATATATATATATATATATATATATATATATATATATATATATAAGGGAATATGGAGGTGCACAGCCGTGTAACTTTTAAAGTTACACAGTCTACGATCGTAGAGTGATTTCACTCTACGATCGTAGAGTAGTCACTCCACGATTTGTGAATTCACTCTACGATCGTGGACTACTCTACGATCGTAGAGTGAATTCACTCTACTATCTGTGGACTACTCTACGATCGTAGAATGAAATCACTCTACGATCGTAGACCGTGTAACTTTTAAAGTTACACGGCTGTGTACCTCCATTTTTACCATATATATATCAGAGCCGGTCCTTGGTTTTTTAAGGCCCAGGGCAAAAAATTTTAAGTGTGCCCCTTTATACAAACTAAATAAAAAAATAAATAAATTATCAACTAATTAATTTTATTAAAATTATAAGAATTTACAAAAGATAAGAAAGAACACTTTAAAATGTCATCAAAGTAAAGACTCATCACATGTACCGACAAAATAAAAATATCAATGAAATCGATAAAACTAATAAATACACACTATAGTTGACAAGTTTTACTGATTACACAATTGAACTTTTAATTTTTTAAATTATTCCACTAAACTAATTATTATTTTAAAATTGGGTTATTCCGTTAAAAAAATAAACGGACGTTAATTTTTTATCTACAAAATTAATCACTGTAGTTGGAACGTTTTATTGATTACATCATTGAACTTTTAATTTTTCAGATTACCCTATTAAATTAATTTTAAAAATGATTATGTTAAATATTTTTAAAAATACTTATTATTTACAGTAAAAAATATTAGTACCTTTAATTTTTTTTCCTTAAAATGAGTAAAATTTCATAAAACATAGATTTAAAAAAATTAAATTTTTATGAAACCTTACTGATTTAAAAAAAAACTCTTTTTTTTCTTTTGAAAATAAAGTTTATTTTTTTTGAATCTATATTTTATAAAATTTTGCGCATTTTTTTAAAATATGAAGAATTTTCCAATTTTTTTCTTGAAAATAATATTTATTTATAAAAATTATTAATTTCTTTTTTAAAAAAATTGAATCAGTTTTTTTATTTATCTTTTACTATTTTTTTGTTTAATTTCTATTTTTAGTTTTTATTTTAAAAATTATAATATTAAGAATGGGTCATTATTTTAAAAAATTAAGTAGACATTAATTTAATTTAAAATTACTTTAATTTTTTTGAATCTATATTTTATGAAACTCTACTAATTTTATGAAGTAAAAAAGTTTCTAATATTTTTTACTTAAAATAATAATTATTTTTAAAAATATTTAAAATAATTATTTTTAATTAGTTTGATGGAGTAATTTAAAAAATTAAAAGTTCAATGGTGTAATCAGTAAAATGTGCCAACTACAGTGGATAATTAATTAGTTTTGTAGATAAAAAATTAACGTCCGTTTATTTTTTTTTAACGAAATGACTCAATTTCAAAATAATAATTAGTTTAGTGGTGTAATTTAAAAAATCAAAAGTTCAATGGTTTTAATTAATAAAACCTACCAATTACAGTGGGTATTTTTTTAGTTTTGTCCAATGAAATCTAAACAACAAAACATCATTTAAAATGTTTTCTTGTTACACTTTTAGATAAAAAATCATAAATTATACTATCATATTTAATGTTTTCAAATATATCATTTTCAATATATAATATCGCTAATCTTCTTATTAATTTTTTTTATACACATAAATACATAAATTTATAAAAAAAAATTGGGTCCCTTTCAATTTTGGGCCCTGGGCGTTTGCCCTGTTGGCACACCCCCAGGGCCGGCTCTGATATATATACATACATATAGGGGAATATGGAGGTGCACAGCCGTGTAACTTTTAAAGTTACACAGTCTACGATCGTAGAGTGATTTCACTCTACGATCGTAGAGTAGTCACTCCACGATTTGTGAATTCACTCTACGATCGTGGACTACTCTACGATCGTAGAGTGAATTCACTCTACTATCTGTGGACTACTCTACGATCGTAGAATGAAATCACTCTACGATCGTAGACCGTGTAACTTTTAAAGTTACACGGCTGTGTACCTCCATTTTTACCATATATATATATATATATATATATATATATATATATATATATATATATATATGGTGAGAGGCAACATTGAAGAGCATTTAATTCTGCCATATTTATCTGGCTCAATTTATCCCATATATATATCAAGCTTAACTAGTTGAAAGAAGGAGAAAGAAAAAATAACAATAACAATAACAATAACAATAATAATATTAAATACCACGTCATGTGTCAAATTACAATATTAAATACCACGTCAGACCTGTAACGTGTGCCACGTAGGTGCAACGTGTCCCACGTCAGCAAGTCAACACACATGTGACTCATGTGGGTTCAAAGTCCAATTTTTTGAATAGAAAGGGGCTCAATTTGCGTTGACCGAAAGAAAGGGGATCAATACCCAAATTTCACAAAAGTTTAATGGTCGACTTAGTATTTAACCCATTTTTTTTAAAACATCAACACCCAAAATGGGTAGATTCATACACAATATACTATAAACCATGTAAATCTATGGTTTTTATATTCAGGATCATAAACTTAAGATTTGATTTAAAACAATCAAAATATATTACATAAACTAGTTAGGATTTATACCTTTAAAGCTTGTCTTCTTTTTCTTCTTCCAAAATAAGAGATAGAGCTAAGTGGTAAGAAAGAAAATTTTCTTCTCTCCTTACCGCATAGCTGCCGACCACTTCTCTCCCTTCTCTCTTTCTATTTTCTTTCTCTCTCTCTCTCTCTCTATATATAAATATATATATATATATATATATATATATATATATATATATATATATATATATCTTACATAACTTGAGAATCTAAGCAAAATAATACTCCCTCCGTTCCTAAAAGATTGTGGTTTAAGGTTTTGGCACATGGATTAAGAAAGTGTCATTTACCAAGTAAAATTTGTTTAAAATTTCATCACTACCCCTTTATGGAAAATTGAAAACTATTAATACAAGAGAGATAATTTATTGGGACAATGAGAGAATGTATGGGTAATATAAGAAAGCAAATAATTTATTCTCCTCGAAAGTTGTAAACGACAAACTTTTTGAAATAATTTTTTTCTTCTAAAATGACAATCTTTTAGGAATTGAGGGAGTAAGAGTTAGATTTTTAAGTGACACTTGACCATTAGAGATATGAATGGATTTTGCCCATGAGGTTAATTCCCCCTTGAAGGGGACGAGTGTCCACTGTAACACCCTTTCCCGAAAAGGAAAGGGAGGTCACGTGCAAAGCACAACGAATCTCGAAATAAATAAACAGAGCACTAACAACCTCAAGATATTAATTAGGGGTGTAAACGGTATTAAACGGATACGGATACAGGTATATCCGTATCCGTATCCGTATCCGGAAAACTAATTCGCTATCCGTATCCGTATCCGGTACGGCAGATTTTAAAAAAAATATCCGTATCCGGTATTCGGAAAAATATTCGAATACGGATAATATCCGTTACCGATTATTTTATCCGAATAGACAAATTATTCGGATATCCGAATATCCGAATTCGTTTATCAGTAACCTAATATAAAATTCATTCAAAATATTTACGAAAAAAAAAAATTAAAGTTTAAATCATACATATTAATTAAACACAATTTAATATTTAAACCATACATATTAATTAAACATCCTAATCATAAAGGGAGGAACATGCCAATTGACGTTTTGGGTGAAAATAAAAAGATTCAATAATGTAACCGATACTTTGTTTGATGGATCAAATTGAAATTAAAATCTCAATATTATTCTTTCAAATTTTATTAAATAATAAAAAAGAGAAATAATAATATTTAATAAATGAATAGTAATAATTATGGGAGATTTATTTATTATTTATCCTCAATAAATAAATTACATGGTTATAAGAAATTATTTGATTTCATTATATTTATGGAGAGTACGAGTTATAATGTATGTGCGACAACTAGTTAATCTAACTTAATTCAAAATTGACATTGAACTTATTTTACATATTTGGACTTCTAGTTTCTAAATAATTAGGCAAATGAAAGTGATAAATACTCTCTCCACCCAAAAATTCATAAACATGAATTAATTTATTTAACTCTCCCTTCTAGATTAATTTTAAATTAATTCAGACCTAACACATTTTAACAATAAAATTATATTGTCCATTGTTTCCGCCTCTCAACCGTTGTCCTTAAACGTGTGTGTATATATATATATATAAATATATATTAATAGCTTATATAAATAAATGTAAGTGATTAATTAATGAATATAAGTTATTAATATATATGTGTGTGTGTATATTGTATATATATATATATATATAAGTTATTAATTAATTAATGCAAGTTATTAATATATATATGTGTATATATATAATAACTTATATATATAAATGTATATGTAAGTTATTAATTAATGAATATAAGTTAAAGTGATTAATTAATGAATCTAAGTTATGAATTATATATATATATATATATATATATATATATATATATATATATACACACACGTATATATTAATAACTTACATAATAAATGTAAGTGATTAATCAATGAATGTAAGTTATTAATAAATACATATATTATATATATATTAAATTATTAACAACTTATATATGTAAATTATTAATTAATAATTTACATTAATTAATAACTTAATTAATGTAAATATTAAGTGTGTATGTATATATATATATATATAAGTTATTCGGATACGGATTCCAGATATCGGAATCCGGATATCCGTATTTGCCGGATATATTTACGGACGGATGTTAATCGAATACGAATACGCCTATATCCGTATTCGTATCCGTTTATTTATGGATACCTTTAAACCGAATACGGATATATCCGTTTTTTTTCCGAATACGAATAATATCCGCTTTTTTTCGAATACGGATGCGGACGAATACGAATTTTTCGGTTACCATTTACAGCCCTAATATTAATAGTGGTGATCCATCAATGAAGTACTAAATAAAATTCTCCAAACATAGTCAAAATAATCAAAACTTAAAATCGAAATCAACCTAGATGGTCAAAAATAACTCTCTCATCACACTAGCCCGAATCACCCCCGCAAACCTGTTACAAAAAAATATATCATGAGCCAATTGCCCAGTACGGATACAGATATACAAAAGATATGCATCTGATATACGAAAATAACTGAGACAAAATACTGAACAAAGCCTCAAGTGTAAATACTGACAAAAATATATTCTCCAATGATCTTAATGGAATATATCTTAATCAACAGAATTGATGAAACCAATAAAGAATTAAGAAATAACGACTGAAGTAACTAACTCAATGAATTGAACTGAACAAAAACAAACAAAACTAATATAATGAAATAATAGGCTAAATCAAATGGTTGAGTTTTATTTCATACCAAGTGAGTTTTATTTCGTACTGAGTGAGCTCAGAAATATACATTGCCACACAAGAAAGTCAAAATAATGCCACACATGTAAGTTAAAATAATGCCACACAGACAAGTTAAATGATGTCACACAGGCAAGTCAAAATAATGCCACACAAGCAAGTTAAATGATGCCGCACAGGCAACCAAAATAAATGTCACACAAGCAAATCACACATTAGATCGTGAATCCAAATGTATGCAAATTAGATAGGTGTGTTTAGCACAACATCACAAATTCGCAAAACATAAAACTAGGGATAACCATACGCCTCCCACAACAAAACACCAAATGACCCACTTCCTCGGAGCCCAAACAGAGACACCGTGGACTAATCACACTGCCACGGAATGTGTCATGCCTCTCATGCCAAGACGAAATGCTTGTGGTACCCCCACAGGTGGTTATAGCTCAGGTATACCCTACGGTATATTCTATCAAAATATCATGTCACAACACATGTGACATAATACCAACGTACAAAAGAGTTCTATATGTACATGTTGAACCAAATCAAATTCTAGTCACAAGGTTTCAAAAAGAAAGTAGCAACATGTACCGCTATACAATTATCAAAATAAATAGTACCAAACATGATAACCCAATTCAAAGAGAACAAATACGAGTCATATGTATCAACTCTAAAATGAAACTAATATATTTATTTCACAGGAAACAATTATGTGAAATCATAACAAAATTTGAAATAAAGAAACAAACGAACAAATCAAATCTAACAAGAGTATCGCTGAAAGAGTACGGAATCCGTACATGATACTTCCAAATCATTTATAGCACACTCCACAAAATCTTACCCTCAATGCCAACGATATCAAATACAAAACGTTATTCACAACCTAAACATATTCACCTCAAATTAAAAATAATCCAAACTAATAATTCTAAAATAATTCATAATCTATTTAATATGCCTTTAATCATCGCTTTATATCAATTATTAATACTCCAAAATTTATATTCCAAATATAACTCGATAAGTTTCTTCCGTCTGAGCTAATTACACAAATTAACATAATAAATTAATAACATTATATTAAATTCATAATTAATAATTTCCTATTTTCCATGATTTGTTATTACTATTATTATTATTATTATTAATATTACTATTATAAAATAATATTAGCTTCATGTTCGTTATATACAAAGTACACCAAGATTCATACTAACTTCTGTTCTAAAAATAATATATATAATATAATATAGATTCATTCTTTATTAGATCGGTTGAAGCTCCCGATGCTAAGTTTATTAACTCACTGATTTCTAACTTTCTAACCACCATATTATAAAATATATGCAACAAGAATTTGATGGAAGACTATATTATAATTAATCATCCCATTAAAATATGCACCAGAATGACCATGCTCTCCTTTACGAAATTATAATTCAAAAGTCATCATTCATTATTATTATTATTATTATTATTACTATTATTATTATTATTACTATTATTATTATATATTATTTAAAGTAGCAAGCCTGACTTGACACTTCTAAAATAAGCTTTCTATTATCAACATACATGAACAAATTAAGATTCAACTTTGTCGAATTAATGGCACCATACTTTACATAAACAAACATATGGTTTACGAACCAAACCCATACTAACAAATTAATTTCTTATTTAATATATAAATTATCAAATATTCTAAGTTACATATCATTGAATTAACAAGCGATCTAGTCGATTCTACAAAACAAATTGTAATCATATTAATGAAATTAATTGATTATATTCAAAAATAAAATCAATAATTACCTTTTGGAGATACAATTATGTTGAATATAGTCTCACAATCCTGTTCTCAAATTTTCGTTTATCCCAAAGTCTTTCTTTCGCCTCCTCCCTGTTTCTCGCTTCGTTAGAATCTCTCTTTAGTCAATTATGTCAGTATATATATTAGGAAGGAAATTAACCTAATATATTACTCATATTCCAATTTGGTTTTTAAAACTCATCACCTTAATTTGGGCTCAAATAGTTTAACAAGCCCAAACTTTTACTAAAAAAATTAGTTTGACCCAATTAGTTTAAATGCCCAAATTAATTAAATAATAAGTTTGACTAAAAAAAAGAAAAAGTCCAAACAATATGTTTTAAGAGTATAAAATTTTATTATTTTTTTCTTCTTTTTTTTTGAGTATTACATTACCTCCCCCTTAAAAAGAATTCTGTCTCCGGAATCAAAAAAATGAACGTACCTAATTATCAAAATATACGGATACTCCGCTCGAATAGGCTCCTTATATCCCAAGTATCTTCCCGCTTTGAATGATTTTACCACAAGACTTTAACAAAAGGAATTATCTTCCTCAATTTTAATTTAATCAGTTATTTAATTATCTACTAACAGAATTTAATTTTTCAAACAAAACAAGGATGAAAAGAGGGAGTCAAAATCATTTACCTTTTTAAATTTAAATACAATTGTATAAAATAAAATCAATTAATATTTAATTATATAAAAAATGGGTTATTACATTTTTCACCACTTAAAATAATTCCGTCCTCGGAATTCAAATAAACTACATTAATTTTTATTTTAGTTTTTATTTAAATTACATAATTATTCATAAACTTAAATTAAAACGTAGCACCGCCATTTGTAACGATCAAGCCTGGTAAGTCCATAGATCCACGCAATTATCCATGTACTCGTAAAAGATTCGCTAGATGTCGTGTCAAGCCTTAGTAAGTTTTCTTCGCGTTGCATCAAATTAAATCACATAATCCACCATTGGTGAGGGCCCCCCGTTAATATCTTTGAGTTTCATTCTTACAAACGTACGTAATTGTCGGAACATAATTCGAGAACACATAATTCGATCTTCATCTAAATACGATTCGAATACGCAAAACTTTAAAATTATCTTTAATTATATTTGTAAAACGTTTATGTTCCACGCATAACAAAGATTTAACAAATTATATTTATTTTATTTATTTACTTTAAATAAATTCATTCAAAACTCTAAGGACATCGGATAAACCAAACAACTCTACAAATTATATCAAATTTTCCTGAAACCTCAAGAGCTTCAAAATATTCAAACCTCAATTCGAACTAGCTAGTTCTTAAATATTATTACACCAAAGAATATACTTCTAAGATATCTTTATCATCATATCAACTCTAAGTCAAATATTGTACTATCTGCATAAGCAAACTATAAATATTCAAGATCTCTCAAAATTAATTGAATTTCATCACTTACTATCTAATCATATAATAAATCAATCATCCCTTATTGCAAACCTTAATCTAATAAATTTCAATGTCTCTCCATACTATCACAAAGAAAGTTCATAGAACATAACTCCAATATCCTACTAGAAAATAGCCACAAAATTGATCATTAACTCCAAATGATTAATCTAATTACCTCGAATATCAACAACTCACATTACAAGAAATCCTCTATACTTAATAATTTTCACTTTATCATAGTATCCCATCAATACACAAATCTCAAATTATCCACAAGCTTAACATATATCAAAACCTAACTCAAATCAAATCCTCAATTCAACGATCATAATAATTTCACAAAAAATAACTCTAAAAAATAATTTTTCAAAATCAAATAATTGTCGATACAAATACTCACATAAAAATCACATCTCATATAAGATCAATTCTTATCTGTGCAAAGTATAACTTTATTCACCTCAATGATTAAATCACAATTCTTAACTAATATCATTACTAAATCACCTTAACAAATTATTCCATTTTCCTCAAATCAATATTAAATCGAAAAGAAATCGACAGTTAGTCAAAATAGAGACCTACCAAACAAGGAACTAAATCGAATCAAACAACTACGTCTACCCAATGGTTTACCCACAACTCAAAGGTCAAACCTAAATAGGTTTTCTACAAGAAAGAACCTAAGCTCTGATACTATCTTTGTAACACCCCCTTCCTGAAAAGGAAAGGGAGGTCACATCCAAAGCACAACGAACCTAGAAATAAATAAACAGAGCACTAACAACCTCAAGATATTAATAGTGGTGACCCATCAATGAAGTACTAAATACAATTCTCCAAACATAGTCAAAATAATCTAACTTAAAATCCGAATCAACCTAGATGGTCAAAAACAACTCTCTCATCACACTAGTCCCGAATCACCCCTACAAACCTGCTGGAAGAAAAACACAGCACGAGTCAATTGCCTAGTACGGATACAGATATATAAAAGATATACATCTGATATACGAAAACAACTTAGACAAAATACTGAACAAAGCCTCAAGTGTAAATACTGGCGAATATATATTCTCCAAAGATCTTAATGGAATATATCTGAATCAACAGAATTGATGAAACCAATAGAAGAATAAAGAATAAACGACTGAAGTAACTAACTCAATGAATAGAACTGAACAAAAACAAACAAAACTAATATAATGAAATAATACGCTGAATCAAATGGTTGAGTTGTATTTCATACTGAGTTAGTTTTATTTCATATCGAGTGAGTTTTATTTCATACTGAGTGAGCTCAGAAATATACATTGCCACACAGGCAAGTCAAAACAATGCCACACATGTAAGTCAAAATAATGCCACACAGGCAAGTCAAATGATGCAACACAGGCAAGTCAAAATAATGTCACACAGATAAGTCAAATGATGCCACATAGGCAACCAAAATAATGCCACATACGCAAATCACACATTGGACCGCGAATTCAAATGTATGAAAATCGGATAGGTGTGTTTGGCACAACATCACAAATCCGCAGAACAAAAAACTAGGGTTAACCCACACGCTTCCCACAATAAATACCAAATGACCCACTTCCTCCGGAGCCAAATAGAGACGCCGTGGACTAATCACACTGCCACGGAATGTGTCATGTCTCTCGTGCAAAGACGAATGCTTGTGGTACCCCCCACAGGTGGTTAAGCTCAGGTATACCCTATGGTATATTCTATCAAAAATATCATGTCACAACACATTGCGACATAATACCAACGTACAAAGAGTTCTATATGTGCATGTTGAACCAAATCAAATTCTAGTCACAAGGTTTCAAAAAAGAAGGTAGCAACATGTACCGCTATACAATTATCAAAATAATAGTACCAAACATGATAACCCCATTCAAAAGAACAAATACGAGTCATATGTATCAACTCTAAAATGAAACTAATATATTTATTTCACTGGAAACAATTATGTGAATCATAACAGAATTCGAAATAAGAAAACAAACGAACAAATCAAATATAACAAGAGTATCTCTGAAAGAGTACGGAATTCGTACCTGATACTTCCAACCATTTATAGCACACTCCAAAAAATCTTACCCTCAATGCCAACGATATCAAATACAAAACGTTATTCACAACCTAAACATATTCACCTCAAATTAAAATAATCCAAACTAATAATTCTAAAATAATTCATAATCTATTTAATATGCCTTTAATCATCGCTTTTATATCAATTATTAATACTCCAAAATTTATATTCCAAATATAACTCGTTAAGTTTCTTCCGTCTGAGCTAATTACACAAATTAACATAAATAAATTAATAACATTATATTAAATTCATAATTAATAATTTCCTATTTTCCATGATTTGTTATTACTATTATTATTATTAATATTACTATTATAAAATAATATTAGCTTCATGTTCGTTATATACAAAGTACACCAAGATTCATACTAAACTTCTGTTTCAAAAATAAAATATATAATATAATATAGATTCATTTCTTATTAATTCGGTTGAACCTCATGATGCCTAAGTTTATTAACTCACTGATTTCTTATTTTCTAACCACCATATTATAAAATATATGCAACAAGAATTTGATGAAAGACTATATTATAATTAATAATCCATTAAAATATGCACCAGAATGGACCATGCTCTCCTTTACGAAATTACAATTCAAAAGTCATCATTCATTTTATTATATTATTATTATTATTATTATTATTATTATTATTATTATATTATTTTAAAGTAGCAAGCCTGACTTGACACTTCTAAAATAAGCTTTCTATTATCAACATACATGAACAAATTAAGATTCAACTTTGTCGAATTAACGGCACCATACTTTACATATACACACATGGTTTATGAACCAAACCCATACTAACAAATTAATTTCTTATTTAATATATAAATTATCAAATATTCTAAGTTACATATCATTGAATTAACAAGCGATCTAGTCGATTCTACAAAACAAATTGTAATCATATTAATGAAATTAATTGATTATATTCAAAATAAAATCAATAATACCTTTTGGAGATACAATTATGTTGAGTATAGTCTCACAATCCTGTTCTCAAATTTTCTTCTATTCCAAAGTTTTTTCTTCTGCCTCCTCTTCGTTTCTCGCTCGTTAGAATCACTCTTTAGTCGAGTATGTCAGTATATATATTAGGAAGGAATTTAACCTAATATATTACTCATACTCCAATTTAGTTTTTAAACCCATCACCTTAATTTGAACTCAAATAGTTTAACAAGCCCAAACTTTTAATAAAAAATAGTTTGACCCAATTAATATAAATGCCCAAATTAATTAAATAACAAGTTTGACTCAAATAAAATAAAAAGTCCAAACAATATATTTTAAGAGTATCAAATTTTATTATTTTTTTCTTTTTTTCTGGGTATTACAGTCACCCTCTCCTATTGCCATTTTTTTTTTTAAAATTTTTCTTTTATTGGTTATTTAATACTTATTTACTCCTTAAATCACATAATACTTGCATTGAATAATTTAAAATTACCCAATAATTAGTAATTTTTTAATTCTTAAGTTACTAATTCACCCACTTTAAAATGTTTAATCCATATAGAAACATATAGTTTATATAACCCCTCTTTGTTATATAAATTATATAGAACATAACATATCATACTTAATTATATATTTATTTTATAATTAAAAAATAAATATGATACACATAATTTTTTATGCAAATACAATCATTTGCATACCCACTATATTATAATATAATATCCTTACCTCATTAACATAAATTCAATTAAGAATTTATTTACTTTCTTAAGAAATTATGATAAATATAATATATTTTTATTAAATTAATTTCATATAAGAATTTATTCTAATACTCTGAGGTAAAATATATATAATATTATATGTTTAACTCGCATCTCTCTGTCTCATTACACAAATTGTTTCCAACAATTTATTTTCCCGCGTAATATATTTTTACCATATATATATATATATATATATATATAATATATATATATATATAGGTCTAATTAGGTCTAATTAGGCATATTGTGTCTTAATACTTCGTTCTTCCTCTCAAACATTTAGATCTAGGATATACTGTAATCCCTTCCTCAAATGTTTATAAATAAAAGAAAGAGATTACGTTTACCGATTCACCGGTCATCTTCTTAATCTTTTCTTTTCTGTTAAAGTTTTTCTTTTAAAAACTTAATAGCCGCTGTCATATGGTATCAGAGCCACACGGTTGGTTCTTGATGCTATCGGCGATCGATTATAAACAGTTTGATTCGTGGACTTAAATGTTTCTTCAAACATTCAGTTTTTCTTGCTCTGCTTTTACAAGTCCCGACCTTCGCCGTAAAACACCCAAGATCGCCTTAAGTCCCGATTAGTGCCTGTTTGTAAGTCTCCAGGGTGGGAGCAGTGAATGGCCAAAGGGAATCCTTAGATCTACGGGTATGAGTTTAAGGCAAGTAAGACTTTCTAAGTAGACCTTCAAGAAAAAGAATTTTTGTTTAAACAGTTAACAAATTTGAGTCTTCTGTTTAGATCGATTTCGCTGATAGATCAGGACCAATCGAGTGATCCTTTGTTTCAGATTTCAGTCTGATTGGTTTTTTAAACAAAATCTTTTACAAAACTTAAAAAGTTTTGAAGATCTGACCAATTTTTCGGTGAAAAATTTTTCTCCTCCTTTTTGTAAACTTATTTTTTGGGGGGTGAAAGGGGTTAATTTCCTGGATATTATTTTTTTGAGGCCGAAGAGTATGGGGATGGTGACTCGTCGATCAACAGCACCACCGGCGACCAACAGGAGACGGACCAGTCAACGAAGAAGACGCCAGAGGCTTCTTCAGTCACCGACAGGTGATGGCCCACGCCATCATCTCAGCTTTTGCTTTAATCAATAAAGCAAAAGTCTTTTGTCTTTTACTTTAAGTAAAAATGTAAAAGTAAAAGTAAAAGAATATAACTTTTTGCTTTTACTTAAGTTAAATGTTTTTAACTTAGTTAAATGTTTCTTACATTTACCAATGTAAAAGTAAATGTAAAATGTTTCTTACGTTTTACTTTTACTTAAGTAAATTACTTTTACTTCAGTTAATGTAATAGTGATTCCTGCGTGAATCAAATAGTAATTTACTTTTCAGTTTTCTATTTAAACAACTCGAAGTGTTTAGAGTTGTTTAGGCTTAATTCAATGTAAAGCCTCAGAGCTTCTCTCTCTAGAAAGCTCTTTCGAGGTCCTCTCCCTTCTCTCTAGAGTTAGCCGGAGACGAAGCTTCCAGCTTCGATCTTCTTAGTTAGAAGATGAAGACGAAGTCCTTAATACTTCGTTCTTCCTCTCAAACATTTAGATCTAGGATATACTGTAATCCCTTCCTCAAATGTTTATAAATAAAAGAAAGAGATTACGTTTACCGATTCACCGGTCATCTTCTTAATCTTTTCTTTTCTGTTAAAGTTTTTCTTTTAAAAACTTAATAGCCGCTGTCATATGGTATCAGAGCGATTGAAGACGCCATATGACAATCTCTTCTTAATTTTTGGGGGTGAAAGGGGTTAATTTCCTGGATATTTTTTTTTGAGGCCGAAGAGTATGGGGATGGTGACTCGTCGATCAACAGCACCACCGGCGACCAACAGGAGACGGACAGTCAACGAAGAAGACGCCAGAGGCTTCTTCAGTCACCGACAGGTGATGGCCCCACGCCATCATCTCAGCTTTTGCTTTAATCAATAAAGCAAAAGTCTTTTGTCTTTTACTTTAAGTAAAATGTAAAGTAAAAGTAAAAGAATATAACTTTTGCTTTTACTTAAGTTAAATGTTTTTAACTTAGTTAAATGTTTCTTACATTCACCAATGTAAAAGTAAATGTAAAATGTTTCTTACGTTTTACTTTTACTTAAGTAAATTACTTTTACTTCAGTTAATGTAATAGTGATTCCTGCGTGAATCAAATAGTAATTTACTTTTCAGTTTTCTATTTAAACAACTCGAAGTGTTTAGAGTTGTTTAGGCTTAATTCAATGTAAAGCCTCAGAGCTTTTCTCTCTAGAAAGCTCTTCCGAGGTCCTCTCCCTTCTCTCTAGAGTTAGCCGGAGACGAAGCTTCCAGCTTCGATCTTCTTAGTTAGAAGATTAAGACGAAGTCCTTAATACTTCGTTCTTCCTCTCAAACATTTAGATCTAGGATATACTGTAATCCCTTCCTCAAATGTTTATAAATAAAAGAAAGAGATTACGTTTACCGATTCACCGGTCATCTTCTTAATCTTTTCTTTTCTGTTAAAGTTTTTCTTTTAAAAACTTAATAGCCGCTGTCATATGGTATCAGAGCCACACGGTTGGTTCTTGATGCTATCGGCGATCGATTATAAACAGTTTGATTCGTGGACTTAAATGTTTCTTCAAACATTCAGTTTTTCTTGCTCTGCTTTTACAAGTCCCGACCTTCGCCGTAAAACACCCAAGATCGCCTTAAGTCCCGATTAGTGCCTGTTTGTAAGTCTCCAGGGTGGGAGCAGTGAATGGCAAAGGGAATCCTTAGATCTACGATATGAGTTTAAGGCAAGTAAGGCTTTCTAAGTAGACCTTCAAGAAAAAGAATTTTTGTTTAAACAGTTAACAAATTTGAGTCTTCTGTTTAGATCGATTTCGCTGATAGATCAGGACCAATCGAGTGATCCTTTGTTTCAGATTTCAGTCTGATTGGTTTTTTAAACAAAAATCTTTTACAAACTTAAAAAGTTTTGAAGATCTGACCAATTTTTCGGTGAAAAATTTTCTCCTCCTTTTTGTAAACTTAATTTTTGGGGGGTGAAAGGGGTTAATTCCTGGATATTTTTTTTTGAGGCCGAAGAGTATGGGGGATGGTGACTCGTCGATCAACAGCACCACCGGCGACCAACAGTAGACGAACCAGTCAACGAAGAAGACGCCAGAGGCTTCTTCAGTCACCGACAGTGATGGCCACGCCATCATCTCAACTTTTGCTTTAATCAATAAAGCAAAAGTCTTTTGTCTTTTACTTTAAGTAAAAATGAAAAGTAAAAGTAAAAGAATATAACTTTTGCTTTTACTTAAGTTAAATGTTTTAACTTAGTTAAATGTTTCTTACATTTACCAATGTAAAAGTAAATGTAAAATGTTTCTTACGTTTTACTTTACTTAAGTAAATTACTTTTACTTCAGTTAATGTAATAGGATTCCTGCGTGAATCAAATAGTAATTTACTTTTCAGTTTTCTATTTAAACAACTCGAAGTGTTTAGAGTTGTTTAGGCTTAATTCTAATGTAAGCCTCAGAGCTTCTCTCTCTAGAAAGCTCTTCCGAGGTCCTCTCCCTTCTCTCTCGAGTTAGCCAGAGACGAAGCTTCCAGCTTCGATCTTCTTAGTTAGAAGATGAAGACGAAGTCCTTAATACTTCGTTCTTCCTCTCAAACATTTAGATCTAGGATATACTGTAATCCCTTCTCAATGTTTATAAATAAAAGAAAGAGATTACGTTTACCGATTCACCGGTCATCTTCTTAATCTTTTCTTTTCTGTTAAAGTTTTTCTTTTAAAAACTTAATAGCCCGCTGTCATATGTATCAGAGCCACACGGTTGGTTCTTGATGCTATCGGCGATCGATTATAAACAGTTTGATTCGTGGACTTAAATGTTCTTCAAACATTCAGTTTTTCTTGCTCTGCTTTTACAAGGTCCCGACCTTCGCCGTAAAACACCCAAGATCGCCTTAAGTCCCGATTAGTGCCTGTTTGTAAGTCTCCAGGGTGGGAGCAGTGAATGGCCAAAGGGAATCCTTAGATCTACGGGTTATGAGTTTAAGGCAAGTAAGGCTTTCTAAGTAGACCTTCAAGAAAAAGAATTTTTGTTTAAACAGTTAACAAATTTGAGTCTTCTGTTTAGATCGATTTCGCTGATAGATCAAGGACCAATCGAGTGATCCTTTGTTTCAGATTTCAGTCTGATTGGTTTTTTAAACAAAATCTTTTACAAAACTTAAAAAGTTTGAAGATCTGACCAATGTTTTCGGTGAAAAATTTTTCCCTCCTTTTGTAAACTTAATTTTTGGGGGTGAAAGGGTTAATTTCCTGGATATTATTTTTTGAGGCGAAAAGTATGGGGGATGGTGACTCGTCGATCAACAGCACCCACGCGGGACCAACAGGCGACGGACCAGTCAACGAAGAAGACGTCAGAGGCTTCTTCAGTCACCGACAGGTGATGGCCCACGCTCATCTCAGCTTTTGCTTTAATCAATAAAGAAAAAGTCTTTTGTTTTTACTTTAAGTAAAAATGTAAAAGTAAAAGTAAAAGAATATAACTTTTTTCTTTTACTTAAGTTAAATGTTTTAACTTTCCACCATGTAAAAGTAAATGTAAAATGATTCTTACGTTTTACTTTACTTAAGTAAATTACTTTTACTTTCAGTAATGTAATAGTGAATCCTGCGTGAATCAATAGTAATTTACTTTTCAGTTTTCTATTTAAACAACTCGAAGTGTTTAGAGTTGTTTAGGCTTAATTCAATGTAAAGCCTCAAGCTTCTCTCTCTAGAAAGCTCTTCCGAGGTCCTCTCCCTTCTCTCTAGAGTTAGCCGGAGACGAAGCTTCCAGCTTCGATCTTCTTAGTTAGAAGATGAAGACGAAGTCCTTAATACTTCGTTCTTCCTCTCAAACATTTAGATCTAGGATATACTGTAATCCCTTCCTCAAATGTTTATAAATAAAGAAAGAGATTACGTTTACCGATTCACCGGTCACTTCTTAATCTTTTCTTTTCTGTTAAAGTTTTTCTTTAAAAACTTAATAGCTGCTGTCATATGGTATCAGAGCCACACGGTTGGTTCTTGATGCTATCGGCGATCGATTATAAACAGTTTGATTCGTGGACTTAAATGTTTCTTCAAACATTCAGTTTTTCTTGCTCTGCTTTTACAAGTCCCGACCTTCGCCGTAAAACA